>CM069446.1:37757666-37867631 GCA_035610835.1 Ophiura sarsii
AACGTGTACTTTCAAAGGCACAGTTACAATGACATTTAAAAGTTCTTTCAAAGGCACAGATACAATGACTTTGAAAGGCACATATAATTACTTTTAAAACGTTCTTTCAAAGGCACAGATACAATGACTTATTAAAGTGTAGGCACAGATAAAATGACCTTTAAAAATGTCTTTCAAAGGCACAGATACAACGACTTTTAAACATGTACTTTCCAAGGCACAGATACAATGACTTTGAAAAATGTTTTTTCAAAGGCACAGATACAGGGCGTGTCAAAGAAAGTGTCCCATGTGACGTTTGATTTTTTGGGCCATGAAAAATTCTAATAATCATGTTCGACCATATTTATGGTGTCATAAGATTTTTTCCTTTTTCCTATTGGAGCTTTCGTTATCAAATTATGGCAATAGAACTCTTTTTTAGAATCATAAAATCAATAATAATTTACCTACTAAATGTTGATAGTTAGTTCAATCTGGGAAGAAAAGCATTTCTTCATCCATATCATCCATGAAAAACCACAGAATATTTGCATATTAGATGGATTTGAAACAATACAATGATGCATCCGATAAGTGGATAAAGGTGTATTTAATAGAAGACTAATAGGGCTTACCAGCGGTATATTTTTAAATCAAAAACGTGAGACGTATTTTTAATTATTTCGTTCCTCGTATGACACTTTTTTGACACGCCCTGTTAACAATGACCTTTGAAAGTGCACAGCTATTATAATTTTTAAAGGCTTTGTCAAAGAAACAAATGTACACCGTTTCTATATTTTATGAATTATTACCATAGTCAACTGACCAGGACCGGTATCGGAGATGGGTCGCGGTTTTAGCCTCGTTTATTGTCGTCATGTTTCAGTTTGGAACCTTTAAAGCTCTAGGAGTGTTCGTACCAGAGTTGACTAAACATTTTTCTTTGAGTGCGGGAACAGTTGGACTCATGGCCAGTATCGGAGGAGGGTCTAAATATCTATTCGGTAAGATGAAAATAAAAACCGAATGATATCGTTACTGGCGTCACGCAAATTTCGTGTTTGAAATTGGTCGTAACCTTTGGCGCGCTATCGAGACCTTTTTGAAGCTTTTGGCGCGCCAATGACACCTCTTTGCCGAAAGGGTAAAAAAGTCTCAAGCAGTCTCGTTATCAACAGTTATAACGTCCTACAAACTCCTCCATTTTTCACTAAATATTCATCAATGAATTATATTGATGAATTAGGCCTATATTAAACTTCGTTATTTATAACCCGGCTTATCCCTAGCATCCCTATATCACCCTCAGCATCCCTAATATCCCAAGCATTCGTACTACCCCTAGCATCCCTACTATCCCTAGCGTCTTTAGCATCCCTACTCTCCGTTGCATCCCTATAATCCCTACTCTCCCAAGCATTCCTCTATACCTATCCCTAGCATCCTTACCATCCCTACTATCCCATGCATCCCTAATATCCCAAACATTCCTACTATCCCTAGCATCCCTACTGCTATGTCACTTCACTTGTACTTTATTTTATTATTTTACAAGGTCCATTGTGGGGAGCACTGACGCAAGTGGTAGGCTGTCGGTGTATTACAATTGTTGGTGGCGTCCTTGCGGGTTTAGCCATGATCGCTAATCAATGGTCAACATATCCGTCACATTTGGCGCATAGCATGGGACTGTTAAGTATGTTCATACAAATAAGATAATAATTGTGATAAAAATCGGCAATGTACATTGTATGTACACAGCAAATATCGTGAAAACTCGAGGCTCCAGTCAGCACGCAGGTATCGCCAGGGATTATATAATTATGGGATAGGTCACTCCTCAAACAAAATTTTGCCTACTGAAACCAAATTCACGGGTGAAGGTTTTATAGGGGGCGCACTATCATGGTCATAGCACACCAGACGACATGAGACGTGGTGGTTATTATCGGCTCAAAACATGATTTGTGGCACAGAAATAGTACATCAATGGTAAGAAAGCTGATTTTGATTTAGAGTAGAACTGATTTGCTTTGATGATGGCAGAATTTAGTTCTTATATGACACGAAACATTCAGAATTGATTATTTGAAATTAATTTACGTAGAACAAAATGCGAATTTTAAATTGTGGATGGCTTCGTCTGGCAGTGACAGAGTTATTATTTGTATTTTATGAATATTGTAATCAGATCAGTTGGGAAGGACGTCGGATCGCGACGATCACATCGTGTGAGGTCATGAATAGTCATGAATGAATATTCATTCACAATGAATGATTGACAGTTTACGCTTAACTTCCGGATAGAGTGCGCTATACTGTGAACCAAATCTCAACAATGGGCAGATATGAGAGTCACCCGTCTGGTATCGCTTTCAATGAGTGACCTTGCCGATTTCTAACCCGCACAAAGATCGATTTCAGGATGTCAACATTGCGCTAAAACCTAAGCTTGTTTTCCCTGAATACATTGAAGTATGGTAAGTTGGCAGCCATGATGGTGATGTAGGTGGATTGGTCATACATTTTTAAAAACCGGTACCAATATGACCATTTTTGCTCCACAAACAGTGATTTAAGCGCTATTTTTTGAATTTAACAACTTTTATGACTTTGCTTCTTGTAACCGTTCGCTTGAACGGGCTAAGATTCTTATGATATTTAAAGAGCAATTTCCGTATTAACGAAAGTGTAAGATTTAATTGTATATCAAAAACATTGATGCCTTACTCATCTTTGATGAGAGAAACGAGTCTGATATTCAGCGATTTTTGTTCAGAAAACGAACCTAATGGGGCCCTCACATGTATCCGTGTGAGCTGAGCGGCCCCTTACCGTGTGAAAAATGGGTGCGGACGGCGGCACACACGGTGGGCCGTTTCCCGTCCGTTGAACACGTTCAGGGGACTTTGCCGGCCACTGGAGTTTTGAACATGCTCAAAACTCCTGGCGGGTAAGTAAAAGCGGCGGCGAACGATGAGAGCCCGGTATGAAGACGGTATAAGGACGGCGCACCCGTTTCGCACCCGTTTCGCACCCGTTTCGCACCCATATCGCGCCCATTCGCAGGGCGGTGATGGACGGTGGTGGACGTCGACCATCTTAGCGACGGACTGCGAATGGCCGCATGCAGCCTAGTAACCGTTCGCGGAACGGACTCTCAGCAGGCATGTTGCAACTCTCTAAATGTAAAAGAGCTAAAACTCACTCTTTTTTTTGGAGTGAAGTTCACACTTACAAGAGCAATTTTCACTCTAAAAAGAGTTAAAATCACTCTGAAAAGAGTGAACTTCACTTCTTAAAAGATCCGTCCCTCCTAAAGCTCTCGAAAGAGTGAGGTTTAGCTCTTTTACATTTAGAGAGTATTATAGATGTTGGTCGTACGAATTCCGGAATGCAATTGAAGCGGCGACTTGAGCGCTCAGCTTGAAAAGGGCGGTTTGATGATGCAATCAAGACGTTTCGGCCGGTACCCAGGCGTTTCGACCGGTTAGGGACCGGTATGGAGGTGGTATGCACACGGTGAGGACACGGTGAGAACGGTAAGCTAGAACTGTATGAGGCCGGTGATCCCGGGACAAGGCCGGTGAGAACCCGGGACAGACCCGGTGTAGAACGGTATGGACCGAGGACCCGGTGAGGAGGTGTTATGCACCCGGTAAGAACGGTAAGCTAGAAATGTATGAGGACGGTGAGCCCGGTGAGCCCGGTACCCGACCGGTGAGGGCCCGGTATAGACCCTGTATATAACGTTATGGACCCGGTAGCCACAACAAAAGATGAATGCGCCCGTTGACATTTTTTACTGATTGTTTGGACTCTGTTGTTTTTCTATTAGACGGTAAGGTGGCCGCCTACCATTACCGCCCTGCGAACGGGCGCGAAACGGGCGCGCCGTCTGTATACCGTACTCAGACCGGGCTCTCACCGTTTGCCGCCACTTTTACTCACCCGGCAGGAAACGGCAGGAGTTTTGAGCATGCTCAAACTTCCTGCCGGGCGCGGATGGCCGGCAATGTCCCCGGCAACGTGTTCAACGGACGGTAAACGGCCCACCGTGTGACATCACCGTGTGCCACCGTCTGCACCAATTTGTCACACGGTAATGAGCCGGCCAGCTCACATGGATACATGTGAGTACGAATGTATTTTACAGACATTCCCGGAATGTGGGCGAAGCGGCGAGCTTGAGCGCTCAGCTTATACAGGGCAGTTTGATGACGTTATCAAGGCGGTTCAGTCGGTACCCAAGCGTTTCGGCCGGTGAGGACCTGGTGAGGAGGTGGTATGAGCCCGGTTCCAGGCCGATAAGGACCCGGTATAGAACAGTATGAACCCGGTGACAAAAACAAAATCAATGCGGCCGTTGACATTTTTTGCTGATTGTTCACCGTGTTCATGGTGTTGGACTCTGTTGTTTTACTATACGACGGTAAGGGGGCGCCCAGCTCACACGGATACATGTGAGGGCCCTGTATAAGCTGAGCGCTCAAGCTCGCCGCTTCGCTCACATTCCGGGAGTCTCTGTAAAATACATTTGTACTCACATGTATCCGTGTGAGCTGGCCGGCTCATTACCGTGTGACAAATCGGTGCAGACGGTGGCACACGGTGATGTCACACGGTGGGCCGTTTCCCGTCCGTTGAACACGTTGCCGGGGACATTGCCGGCCATCCGCGCCCGGCAGGAAGTTTGACCATTCTCAAAACTCTTGCCGGGTGAGTAAAAGCGGCGGCAAACGGTGAGAGCCCGGTTTGAGGACGGTATACAGACGGCGCACCCGTTTCGCGCCCGTTCGCAGGGCGGCGGCCACCTTACCGTCTAATAGAAAAACAACAGAGTCCAAACAATCAGTAAAAAATTCCAACGGGCTCATTGATTTTTGTTGGTGGTCACCGGGTCCATACCGTTATATACCGGGTCTATGCGGGGTCCTCACCGGCCTGGTACCGGGCTCACCGTCCTCATACGTGGCTAGCTTACCGTTCTCGCCGGGTGCATAACACCTCCTCACCGGTCCTCGGTCCCTACCGCTCTACACCGGGTCTGTACCGGGTTCTCACCGGCCTGGTACCGGGCTCACCGGCCTCATACAGGTCTAGCTTACCGTTCTCACCGTGTCCTCACCGTATGCATACCACCTCCATACCGGCTCCTAACCGGTCGGAACGCCTGGGTACTGGCCGAAACGTCTTGATTACATCATCAATGATCATCAAACCGCCCTTTTTAAGCTGAGCGCTCAAACTCGCCGCTTCATTTGCATTTAATTCCGGAATTCGTACGACCAACATCTATAATACTCTAAATGTAAAAGAACTAAACCTCACTCTTTCGAGAGCTCTAGGAGGGACGGCTCTTCTAGGAAGTGAAGTTCACTCTTTTCAGATTGATTTTTCACTCTTTTCAGATTGATTTTCACTCTTTTAAGAGTGATTTCCACTCCTTTCAAAGTGATTTTAACTCTTTTTAGAGTGATCGCTCTTTTAAGAGTGAACTTCACTCCAAAGGAAGAGCTGTCTCTCCTAAAGCTCTCGAAAGAGTGAGTTTTAGCTCTTTTACCTTTAGAGAGTTGCAACATGCCTGCTGAGAGTCCGTTCCGCGAACGGTTACCAGGCTGAATGCGGCCATTCGCAGCCCGCGTCGCTAAGATGGTCGACGTCCACTACCGTCCATCACCGCCCTGCGAATGGGCGTGAAACGGGTGCGAAACGTGTGTGAAACGGATGCGAAGGGGCGCGCCGTCCTTATACCGTTTTCATACCGGGCTCCTATCGTTCGCCGCCGCTATTACTCACCCGCCAGGAGTTTTGAGCATGTTCAAATCTCCGGTGGCCGGCAAAGTCCCCTGAACGTGTTCAACGGACGGGAAGCGGCCCACCGTATGTGCGCGCCGTCCGCACCCATTTTTCACACGGTGAGGGGCCGCTCAGCTTACACGGATACATGTGATTGCCCCATAACGATCACAATTGACCGTGATGATGTGTCATAGCTTACAAAATCAAATAACGCATAGCTTTATTCTTGTTAATAGCTTAAGTTTATGACAGTGCAAGGATTTAAAGAAAATTAATTTCTCAAAATAAATATAAAAAAAAGATTAGGCCATATGTTAGTTCGTGACGGATGAATTTTGATATGAATATAAATATGATAGTCATGATAGTGGTAATTCGAATTTTCGCTTTGACTTCTGTACACTATACTATTTAAAACATGATTATACATGCTTGATTGAAAAAAGAGTATAGTCAATACTATAATCAGACTCGTTTCTCGCATCAAAAGAAAATTATAAAAATAGCGATAAAGGGTACAATATTATTAAAATCATTACGACAAATCCACGGTACATGCATGGTGCCAGTTAATCGTAAATAAAACTGAACTGTGTCATGTTTATCAAATCAAAGCCAGATGGAAACAGTACTGCTTAAAGCTATATTCATCACAATATGGGATTCTAGTTGATGACAACACTCTCAACAATGACATGTCTGAGCCAGATATTCTGAAGAGTGAAGTGGAACAAGCATTGAAGCATAGGGAACAGAACCACAGATTGGCCAACGGATTGGAAGAAAGCAGTCTTTCTCTCTCTCCCTAAGAAAGGGGACACCAGAGAGTGTCCTATCAACCGCACGATAGCCTTAATTTCACATGGCTAAAAGGGTTCTAAAAGGGTTCTACATATAATATCAGAAAGGACCCGATAACCCCCGGAGAATGAGTTACCACCTAAACAGGCAGGTTTCAGTAAAGGACGATGTACAAGAAATCTAATAGAATCCTGAGAAACCGGATGAAAAAGAGCTTGGAATTTCAGCAACCTCTATACCTATGTCTCATTAATTACTATGAGGCATTTGACTGTGTTCAACATTTGAAGCTATAGTAATGCAAGAAATGGGCTTCTCTCCTCACATCATTGAGCTGATTAAATCTCTCTACAAAGATCAAAAAGGTACAGTAAAACAGATAGTGGCGACTGTGAGTGGTTCTCTATTGGACAAGGCGTTCGTCAAGGATATATCTTGTCACTTACCTATTCAACATTTATGCAAAGTACATCATGAAGCAAGTTTTTTGATGGATTGGAAGGTCCAGTTTCAGTCGGAGGTCGCATCATAAACAATCTCCGATATGCTGACGATACCACCCTGATAGCGAGAACTGGAGCTGAACTTCAAGTTCTAATACACAGAGTGAAAGCAGCCAGTGAAAAGTGTGGATTCTTCCTAAATGTTAAGGAGATCAAAGTATGATTTGCGGAGGAAACAGCAACCAACAAGTGAAGGTCGATAATGACACAGTAGATTGTGTTGATACCTTCAATTTCCTCGGATCAATCATACTTAAAGATGGTGGAAGCTCTGGAGAGATTAAAAGACGTCTGGCTATGGTTAAAACATCAGCAAATGCCCTATCAACCATTTGGAAGGATAGAGGAATCACAAATACCACAAAAATACGTACTGTAAACGTGGACAATTTCGCGCTCCAACCAGCTACGGCGAAAATAAAAACACGCAAATGTATTTATTTTGTGTTTAAGTCTATGAAATGAGCTTTTAAATCGCGAATTTAAAAACAAGAGAAGTGGCTAAAAATTAGCCAAAAATTACTACTTGTACAGTATTATGAAGGCATTAATCTTCCCGGTTGCAACATATTGAGCTGAAACATGGTCAGTCGGAATAGCAGATTCAAAGAAAATATCAGCTTTTGAAATGTGGTGTTGGCGCAAGATATAAGGAATATCTATCATGGAAAGAGCATAAGACCAATGAATTGATCAGAAGCCATAATATTTTAAGCATGTTTCAAGTTACAAAAGGACTATGAATATTAGGATACCATGGATAAAGTTGGTGACCGAATCTTCAAAATGGAATAATTTGCAGTGAATTTGGCGTGATGGGTTTCGTCAAATTTGTCTTAGATTCGGGTATGTGTGGATGGCAATAACTTGCACCAAAAATACAACATACCATAAACTGTACAGATAACATTAGATATAATATTTGCATCACATGCCTGTTTATTTTATGTTTTCATGGCAAATGTGATTGAATTGTTTGATTATAATCATGAACAAAGTTCATTTACGTCGTGCTATATTGAGGTCAACTCTGACTACAAAGCCGTATCGCCATGATCGCTACGGGTGATTACTTCCGGTTCGCTGTACGTGGGTTAAAAAAATCAAAGGGATTGTGTGCAGCTGCATACTGATCATGCTGATTGGCTCAGTACATTTTTACTGCAATTGGGTACCAATGCCTTTTTATTGTCAAAGTCGAATGTTCTTCATTCTGAAGTTTGAAACATAAAATGATATATTAAACTACCATAATCCCGGAGTGCTCAACAAAAGAAAGTCATACACTTTGTTTATGCCCCATAGAGTAATTTCCGATTATATTTTGATCAAACAGACCAGATATACATTTGGATGGATCAATCTTGTACCAAACTTGCCACCAAGGGACAAAGATAAGCCATGATTATTACCATTTTATAATGAAAATCCGTGTCGTTTTTACCAAATTCACATTTTCAACAAACAACGCGGGTATACAAGACCACATGTTACCTGTTCACAATCAAATAGCCCGCTTACTCAGGCATGAACCAACGCAGTTGCACTGCGTGATCAATATCCCTTTCATCCCCGGCCATTCAAGTGCCACACAGTATTTTCTCGCCACTTGCGTGTGTTGAAAATGCGAATTTGGAAACGTCACGGATTTTTTTAAAATAAAATGGTTTTAATAATGGTTTATTTTGTTGTTTTGTGGCATGTCTGGTACCAAATTGTTCCGAAAAGATTCATCTAAATGTCTATCTAGCCTGTTTGGACACAAACTAATCGGAAGACACCATATAGGACATAAATAAAGTGTATGACTTTCTTTTGTTGAGCATTTTACTTCATCATCAGATCAAGCACTGATCAACTGATGATATTGAGGAAAGACATGAAAGAGGGTTTCTCGGAGATGGTTGAGCAACCCTCTGTGAACAAGACACAGAAGGACTACATTTCCTCTATCTCTTACCCTGAACCGGTGTAGTAGGAGAGGCCGGAATAATGGCTCCAGGGGTACCTTGGCTCCTTTCACAACGGACCTTTAAGAGTATTATTCCATGCCGTCTTCATCCATCCGAGAACCAACATCATCAGCGGGTCAATTGCCTGATAAGTGATGACGTTGGAAGGTTTTCATGCGAAACATAACATTTAAGTTCCATAATTTAATAGTCATTCATTATTTTACTTTGAAACCTTATTCTTATACAGGTATTGGAATGGGATTACCATCAGTAGCCGAAGTCCTCATTATTAATGACTATTTCGGAGAAAAGATGAGTATAGCAAATGGAATAGCATTTACAGGGGGTGCTGTTGGAATGATCATATTCCCACCGATTGTGGAGTTCCTTATCAATGTATACGGCTGGAAAGCCTCTTTCATGATATTAGGGGCCATGTGCTTTAATATTTGCGTTGCAGGAGCATTGATGAAACCACCTATCTCCTCCTACAGGTCCATACCTCAAAACATCAGTGCCCGTTCTCGAGAACATCATAACTTCAACGATTCCAAAGACACTTTCATATACTATTTCGGATTTTCCGTGCTCGCCAAGGAACCAATATTAGTGACCTACCTGGCTGCATTTTGCATGTGGGGTTTAGCCTTGGCTGGATGGGTCATTTTCCTTGTGTCGTACACAATGACGCTGGGATTTTCTGCCCAAACCGCTTCATTTCTCTCATCTATCAGTGGTGTCGGTACACTCATAGGAAGACTAATGACCGGGCCTATCACTGACTGTGGATTCATGTCAGGACGAACGATGTTCTGCATACTTTCTGCCGGAGGTTGTGCAACGTTAATGATCTATCCATTCATCGAATCGTATTGGGCTCTGACAGTTACGTCGTTTTTCGCGGGACTCTTTGTCGGAACACCAACACCAGTTGTGATACAGATGTTGAAGGAATTGATACCCAATGATAACGATGCATTTTCAGGAGCGGTGGGTTTACAATATTTTGCGTTCGGTATTGGATTGCTATCTGGTGGGCCTTTAACAGGTAAGTCACAATAGAGTATCGACCTTGTGGGTATTGATATCACATGTGTTGAAAAAGAATCTGTTTTTTCGCTAGAAAATGTTAATAGGGATAAAGCATGGCATGTTTTTTTAGTACTCTCCTTTTAATGATCATCTGGCTAATCAAAATGTTAATTAATCGCCAATCTTTGCACACGATGTGTTTAAATACTCCATGCCAATTAATGGCATGCATGGTGTATGAATAATAACATGAACGAAATTAACTGTGTGTTTTTCTTCTTCTTTCTTTCGTTTCAGGAGTACTGTTTGACGTTACTGGCAGTTTCTACGTACCCTTTTTAGCATTGGCATCGGTTGAACTTCTGGCGGCGTTTTTATCATTTGTTAACCCATCAGTGTTCTTTTCATAGTATTCACACACGATTATCATCATTTGCGATATGTGTTTGTTTTATCCTTAGTCAGTTTGTGGAGAAAAAAATGTTTGGATTTCCTCTCCAACGCTCGCCCCAATTTTCTAATTTTCAAAATTGAAAGAAAAAATACACCCTTAAAACAGCATTTTGTACGTTTTTACTGTACAAATATAGCCTATAACAAAAAGAATAACTACCCAAATTTCAGAAAAACTCCAGAATATGTTTATTTTTCTTTTGACAGTGTTGACATTCTTAATTGTAAAATATTATTATTTCATTAACATTGCTTTAATTATATCAATTATTTTTTTTATTTTATGTATAGGCCTTTTTGGTTAGTTATACCCATCATATCAACAAAAACAATGTTTGTTTTTGTTTTAAACCCAACTTTCGGGTGCTACAAAAATTGGCAAAATATCGTCATTTAGTGCAAAGTATGGACATTAAAAATAATACAATGTTTACATCCATATGGGCTTAAATAGATAGCTATAATAGTCAGTAATAGTCGCGATCCGTCAAAATGCTTTGAAAAAAAACACGATCAAACTCGTGCCTGGCATTTGAATTCAGAGCACGTTTGAAATGAATATTTGTTATTTGAAATGCATTTGTTATGCGCGGAAAATCACACCAAAGTTCACGCTGCACACGCTTAAGATGCCTTTTTGTTATTTTGTATACATGAATATGACGATGACTATATATAGATAGATAACTACAGATCGAGTCCAGATTTGAGTATGGTCAGGCGATTGAATCTCACAATCTGTGCATTGTTTAGATTTGGCCCATAACATAGCGCACTCTATAACAGTTGCGACAAGCGATTAAGCAATCATAGTTGGGGCTGTTAAGGCTTCACAGGGGAGGTTTAGTTCACATTCGTCTAAAAGCACCAAATTTGGCCCATATGTTGCTCATACCATACTCTTTTGATTTTTGATATGCCAAAATTGGAGCCTTCTGGGACGGCCATATTGGCCAATTCCAATATGGCCGCCATACTGGGGAATCAAAAATTCAAATTGCTTCAAATAGCTGAATTTTTTTTGTCTGAGCACCAGGAACACATCCTATGTGTGGTTACTGAGATATTGAGCAAAACGTGAAAAGGTCGTTGACCTTGCTTTTGGGCGTATATAGGCGTATGATAGGGATTGTGACCTTTCGACCCTGTATAAGGCACAAAAACGACTCCAGGTGGTAACAATTACCATTTCTTGAACCATTGTGATCTGACGAACAATTTGACAAAATCGGAGCATGTTCAAATTTTGACCCCCAAAAGCAAAGGTCAACGACCTTTTCCCGTTTTGCTCACCTCAGTAACCACACATCGGACAAACAATTTGGTATGCTTGTCAGCTTAATTGAAGCAATTTGAATTTTTGATCCCCCAGTATGGTGGCCATATTGGAATTGGCCAATATGGCCGTCCCTCCCAGAAGGCTCCAATTTTGGCATCCATCAAAAATCAAAAGAGTATGGTTCGAGCAACATATGGATCCAATTTGGTGCTTTTAGAAGAATGTTAACCAAATATTCCCTTAGCCCTCAACTATTTGGAAATGATAGCGCGCCACCACCTATACCAGTTGCGACAAACTATTAAGGTCAAGAGAATCGGGGTTTTGTCTTGGGAGTTTCTTATCCCTGGTATGGTTCTTGTTCTTAGTTTTGTAGTTTTGTTGCAGTTGGCGTTCAAGTTTTATATTCAATTCCAGATCTTAGCATACAAGCGATTACATGTAGTATTGACATTTAAACAAATCTCAATATGGGATGGTCAGGTGCATAGAACAGGGCGTTTCTTTAGCCTTAACACAGAATAGGATTTTTAAAATCAGGTTTTACTAGTGATTCTATACATAATTACCTGAGAGCGTGTGTGGTCTAGTGGGTAGATCGCAGGTCTCACGATACAAAGATTGTGAGTTCGAGCCCCGCTACGGCCAACATGTTTGTATCCTTGGGCAAGGTGCTTATTCTCAATTGCCTCGTGGTTCAGAAGTCACGTAGAAATGGTGGTCTCGTGCATCGGAAGAGCAACATCCGAGCACGTTAAAAGGTCACAGACTCCTTCGTAAAGAGTAGGGGATCATCCCGGTCTGTGTCTGTACAGCATATTCCTAGGTTTCAGGAACGTTTGTAAAAGTTCGTAAAGTTGGTGAAATGTATAAGAAGTTATACCCTACCGACAGAACCGATACTGATACTGATACCTTTGTTTTGAACGTACTGTTACACTTAATATTGGGTAATACTATTCTGTCACCTCACAAAATTTGATGATGATTCAAACGGAACAAGATTTGGAAGAATGTATCAACGTTCACAAATGAATCGAGGCTCATTTACTTTGAATAGGAAGATTATATTTATCTATCTATTATTTATAATGTAGCAAATGTGATGTTTAAGATTATTTAGAACATTTCTTGTTTGACTGCAAACCAAATTAGACCAATATTGAATGAGGTAAATTCAATCATTTTTCTTCTTCTTGGGCAGTGAATAGTGCTGAAAATGATCAAAAGTGCAGATTTTTTGCAGGAGATGGTCGTTTTTGAAGAAATGAAAGTAAAAATAAAAATGTTGCAATGAATTAAAATGCAGGTTTATAAAGGCGTGTTGGTTTTTCTTGGGCAGTGAATAATGCTAGATATGGTCGAAAGTGCGAGTTTTTTCTAGGAGAAGTTCATTTTTGAAAAAATTAGAGTAAAATAAAAGTGTTGCAAAGAATCAAAATGCGGGTTTCAATTGTTGCAATGAATATAAATGCAGGTTGTAAAGAAGGTGTGATTGGTTTTTTTCTTGTCCAGTGATTAGTGCTGAAAAATATCAAAAGTGCGTTTTTTTTCTAGAAGATGTTCGTTTTTGAAGAAATGTAGGTAAATAAAAAGTGTTGCAAAGAATTAAAATGCTGTTTTTTTTTCTTCTTGTCTAATGAATAGTGCTGAAAGGATCAAAAGTGATGAGTTTTCCATGTTATGTTCGTTTTTGAAGAAATGAAGAAAAGTAAAGAAAAGTGTTGCAAATAATTAAAATGCGGGTTTGATGGTGTGCCGGTTTTTCTTCTTGTCCAGTAAATAGAGCTGTAAAAGGATCAAGAGTGCTATTTTTCCCAAGGACATTGTTCGTTTTGGAAGAAATGAAAATAAAATAAAAGTGTCGTAATGAATTAAATATATTTAGATACAGGTTTGATATAAGTTTATTCTTTTTTTGTCCACCGAATAGTGCTGATAATATTCAAAAGTGCGGTGTTTTTTTCTAGGATATGTTCGTTTTTGAAGAAATGAAAGTAAAGAAAAGTGTTGCAAATAATTAAAATGCGGGTTTGATGGTGTGCCGGTTTTTTCTTCTTGTCCAGTAAATAGAGCTGTAAAAGGATCAATAGTGTTATTTTCCCCAAGGACATTGTTCGTTTTGGAAGAAATGAAAATAAAATAAAAGTGTCGTAATGAATTAAATATATTTAAATTTTGTGTTTTTTCTTCTTCTTGTCCAGTTAATAGTGCTGAAAACTATCAAAAGGTTCGAGTTTCTTCCAGGAGATGTTCGTATTGGAGAAATTAAAGTAAAATAAAAGTGCTGCAAAGATTCAACGTGCGGGTTTGATAGATGGTATGTTTTTTTCTTTCTTGTCCAGTGAATAGTGCTGAAAATGATCAAAAGTGCGTTTTTTTTACAGGAGATGTTCGTTTTTGAAGAAATAAAAGCAAAATTAAATGGGTTGCAATGAAAAATGCGGGTTTCCGGTTTGATAGATGGTATGTTGGTTTGTTTTTCTTGTCCACGGAATAAAGCTGAAAATGATCAAAAGTGCGGGGGTTTTTCAGGAGATTTTGAAGAAATAAAAGTGAAGTAATGAATTAAAATGCAGGTTTTAAAGAGGGCGTGTTGGGTTTTTTCTTGACAAGTGAACAGTACTGAAAATGATCAAAAGTGCTGGATTTGTTCCAGGTTAGGTTCGTTTTGGAAGAAATGAAAATTCAATAAAAGTGTCGTAATTTATTAAATGAATTAATTGCGGGTTTGATATGAAGTGTGTTGGCTTTTTCTTCCAGGGAATGGTCGTTTTGGAAGAAATGAAAGTAAAATAAAAGTGTTGTAATAAAGTAACTGAATTAAAATGCGGGTTAGATACAAGGTGTGTGTTTTTTCTGATCCAGTGAATAGTGCTTTCTAGGAGGTGTTCGTATTGAAGAAATGAAAGTGAATAGATTTGTTTGAAATCCTAATTAGTAAAGAAGAAATTATACTTAAATGAAAGTAAACGGAAAGGCATAATGGAGCGGGTATTTGTTTTTGCTAATCGGAACAAAACAATACAGCGCGCGGTGGATAGTTATGAAAAGGAGAAACAGGTTCTTAATCGCGGCATTCTTAAAGTGTTGAGGCATTAAAATGTGCGCCTATGAAAAAATACGTGTCCTAAATCATGAAATATATGGATAATGTGAAATTAAAATTAAAAAATATTCCTTACAATAGATATAGATGTGTTATTATATTCAATTGTAAACTTATTGAAACCAGTCTATGACATCTACAAACAGAGCATTTTACATCGGCATTTACAATTTCGTCCATATCGAAAATGATATGCCAAACAGCTGTCTTTTAAGACAGCTGTTTGGCATAAGGGACACAATGTTATGTTGAATACTTTTTATTTTAATTAATTTACTTCAGAATTCAAGGTGAACATTAAAAATTGCCATTATTGTTGTTTTTACTAAAAAAACCAAGCAAAACTTGATTAAAACAATGTTTTAAATATGTTAGAATACCATCCTTAACCATGTAAAATGTTGGTTGCGGCTCTACCAGCATTTTTGAATCGACGCTTTGTCAGTCGACGTATCCCACTTTTTATCATATCTTTTTACCACATCTCTTAATGTCCCTTTTACCAGCGAAATTACACAATTTTAAAATACTATTATTTAGATTATTGAGGGATTTAGCCCATTATTTCTTAAATCGGTTTTACGACGTGACCATTTAAGTACATTAAAACATATTTTAAGAGAGAGCAACATTTAGAACCATCGGCATTTTGTCCATTTTGCGATCGCATTTAGTTTTGATTATATCTCAGTGTTTGCGGGCTGCAGGATATTAGGGGATAACTTTTGTAGGGAAATGTTTTCCAACTTGTAAACTACGGAATTGTGATTTCCTTTTATTTAGAGAATAAATTATTGTTTTTGCTGTGATGCGTCTCTAGGAACGGGATTGATATTTGAATTACATGCGTTATACATTGTATGTTTATTTCATTGATCTTCCATAGACATTGGGGTCGTTTATATATCGGTTATAAAAATGAAAGATGGGCCCATAACCTTGAATAACTGGTATAGCGACAAAACCCGGTTGAGGATTTATAGTAAGGCGAGGATTTAATTTGATAAATGCAGCCCATTCACATTATGACCTGTCATACTATCCTGCGTTCAGTGCAAATTTGAAAAAAAAAAACACCAAAACACCCAGACTGTTGTTTTAGTTTAGAACACATATCTTCATATGTACGAGGGTCATTCAATAAGTTCTACCCCCTTAATTATAACATCGCTAATAAGAATGTCACCCTCATGACATTTGTCATGAATAAAGCTCTGAATCATAGCTACACATTTATAGTAAATCATAACCTATAACTGTGTCAAGTTTGCTATGATGCGGTCAAAGCTTGAGAGAGATTTTGAACAACGGAAACGGAAAATTACCTTAAATATAAATACATGTTTTTTTTCGAGATTTCGTATTGTATGGTTAGATATAAGAGCACGGTTTAGATAGACTTCGAGAGACTTGTAATCTCTCCATTTAGTCCTATATATTGAAGATCTCTTTAGTTCTCTGAAAAAATAGATATGAGTTTTGCAGGGTTCTCTAGGGGAGGGTAAACTTAATGGTTGTCCTGATCTGGTTCTGGCCAATCATACGGCATGTTCTTTCCCAAGAAATCAGTCACATTTATTGTTTATAGTCTGTTGAAAAGAGGTCTGACAATTAGAACGGTTATAATCGACCGATAGGTACGTTTTGTCTCTTAAAATAGGGCAAAAGACTTTGTAGGTTCTAAGCTACAATTGTTTAATATTTCATAAGACTAGCTTATGTAATAGCAAATTTATAGGTTAGGAGGTAGAACTTATTGAATGACCCTCGTGATATCTGCCAATAAAAATTGGACGGTTCTTCAAAAATCTATAATTTAATATTATGCATAGTCGCTCAGTGTTCTCATGAGAAAGCCTCAGCATGTAGAAGAGTTGTGGTAGGAAAGCACCAATTATGTCAATAGTGTGCTTATAAATATCAATCATTGGCAGAGAAGGACATTTAGAATTATAAATTGGACCTCTAAGTCAACCTCAATTTCTGCCATGAGCATGATAAGAATAACAATAATTTAACATGATAAGAATGAGAATAATTTAAAAATTTAAAAATGTAATCTTCCACTGTCATGTTACTTTACCTTTACTGTGTGAATTACCATTGTACATAATACAAAATGGGTCGACTTGCCTAGTTGGTCACAATTTCCGTAATTGATGATGGATTTTTATCATCTTTTCAGGATTTTAACTTTATTAGTTGTACTTGATGGTTTTAATAAGTATTAATTCCATGCTGAAAGAGAGTCCTAAATTTTGTTGATACACCCTGTATAAGGTGCTTTAAAGCCGATTCATCAAGATTACATTTACATATTTTTTTTAAATAATTTAGTTTTCATGTTTGAAAGATTTAAATGTTTTGAAAACATTTGCACATGTTTGCCTTTTTTGGTTGAAAATTCATAAAAATGACCCGATTTAAAAAGTAAATTTTAAACACCCAAGACAGTGACTGACCGACCCTACCTGAGAGGTCCTATTTTTCCGTGTTTTTTATGTCGCCTAATGCCCTGACATTAAATTTGCATGTTTGTGGATTTTCACGAGTTCAGTTTGGACAAAACGAAAGCAAACATAGCTTGTAAAAGTTATTCTGTTGTGTTATTTTTTAATTGTTTATTCTAAATACATATTGCATAGAAATGATATTAAATGATAACTTCTTAAGTACATGTGCACTAATATCGCATTGACGCACACTCATATTTTTATCCAAAATGAGACGCAGACATATCCGTGAGAATATTAAGATTTTATTATTGCCATTATTCCATTTTCCAAAGTCAAGATGTCCATTGATGTTAGAATGCACGTGTATTAAAAATAAAAATAAATATACACTTGTTTAGTCATTCATTGGATTCCATTGTGTTGATCAGCAAAATATGGACTTCTTGAATTAACAAAAATTCTGATGACACTAAATTCTGGATAACACGAATTGGCTTTCAAAACCCATGGACAAAAAACAACAACAATTAAAGCGTGAAAAGAATCCCACTTCAATCAATGAAATCATGACCTCTCCAGTTGTGGGAGATGGAAAGTCTTTATTGACAATTAACTTGATAAAGCAATAAAAAACTGTCTCAATTTTCGAGATGATGGTGTCATAACTTAAGTGTGTATGTCATGACTAGTAAACCACTTATTATTCAAACAAAACAAGTAATAAGTTCAAGATTCAGCATTTAATTGCTTATTTAAAAAAATATGTGTAAAACACAACAGAAAATGTCCATACAAATTTATTCCAACTCTAGTGTCCACACGTCATATGGAGAATCCAGCATACGTAACATCATCATTCAGTTGTGATCGCTGCAGCGATCGTAAACTGCCGTTTACGAAATGCATGATAGGAAGATGGATCACAACTTTTAGAAAAACATTTTTGCCAATGTTTTAAAAACATTTATTAAACATTTAGGTAAACATACTGAAAAAATGTTGGAAACACATATTTAAAACATTGTTAACATTTGTTTCTAAAATGTTTTCCCGACCAAATCCTAACCATACATTTTAACGTCATATAAATATTTTCAAATAACATTCTCATGATGTTTTGGCCAATGTTTAAACAACATTTATAAAACATTTTTTGTGTTGCTGGGTTGCTTTCTATTTGTCAGCCATGTTTCGATCCATGCAATTGCTTTTCCCGAGATGCCGTGTGCTCGTAGTTTGGCCAGAAGTCTTTGATGGGGTACCTTGTCGAACGCCTTTTTTAGGTCCAAATATACTACGTCCATCGGATAACCATCGTCCACATGTTTTGTGAGTTCCTCTAGATGGAGTAGTAGGTTCGTGGCACAGGATGTGACCTTTATGAATCCATGTTGGGCTGTGATCAGCTCTTTGATGAGGTTAGACTGATCGGTCTGTAGTTAACTGTGGATGCTCTTGATCCTTTTTTATCCCCCTGGTTTGCGTGTGTGCCTTTTGGTTAGCCTTTTTTTCCAAATGCTGTATCTGTTGAAAGGATGGACAGATTGACTTCAAACCTTCAGTGATAGGTAGGCCATGGTCAAACACTGTAGCTGCTTGATTGGGGGTCTAATTTGCAAAGGTCATCTGAGGTCAAAGGTCATCTAGAGGTCAAATCGTAAAAGTGGCCCGAATGCTGTATCTGTTGAAAGGATGGACGGATTGACTTCAAACCTTCAGTGATAGGTAGGCCATGGTCAAACACTGTAGCTGCTTGTTTGGGGGTCTAATTTGCAAAGGTCATCTGAGGTCAAAGGTCATCTAGAGGTCAAATCGTAAAAGTTGCCCGATTGACGTCAAACTTAGAGAAAAGAAACATGAACACCGGGTGAACATGTCTAAAATAAATTAGAGGTCATCCAAGGTCATCTGAGGTCAAAGGTCATCCAGAGGTCAAATCGTAAAAGTTGCCCGATTGACGTCAAACTTGGAGACAAGAAACATGAACACCGGGTGAACATGTCTAAAATAAATTAGAGGTCATCTGAGGTCAAAGGTCATCCAGAGGTCAAATCGTAAAAGTTGCCCGATCGACGTCAAACTTGGAGACAAGAAACATGAACACCGGGGGAACATGTCTAAAATAAATTAGAGGTCATCCGAGGTCAACGGTCATTAGAGGTCAACCAAGGTCAAAGGTCAACAAGGGGTTAATTTGTGCAATGAACACCGTGGGAACATGTAAAAAAAATAATTAGAGGTCATCCGAGGTCATCTGAGGTCAAAGGTCATCCAGAGGTCAAATTGTTAAAGTTGACCGATTGACCTCAAACTTGGAGAAAAGAAACATGAACACCGGGGGAACATGACCCATATATGACCGTTGACCTCATTTAGTTGATCTCCCAGCCAGGGGGATTCGCAAGTCTGACTTGCAATATTTTTAAATATGAGACTGATGTGGGCAACTCTCCAGTCTTCTGGGACGCTGCTCTCAGAGATTGACTTCTTGAAAATTGTAGTTCGCGGTTTGCTAAGTTCTTCTTGAGAATGCTAGGTGGTCGTTTAACGGGGCCTGGGGCTCTGACTGGATTTAAACTCTTTAACTTCTTCCTCTGTGATCATAATGATGTCCAGCAGCACGTCCTTGTTTGGTCCTGTATATACTTTCTTAGGGTCTGGTATATCGTTATCCTCTACGGTGAACACGGACGCAAAGAAATCGTTTAGTACGTCGGCTGTTTCCTGCAGATATCTGGGTTAAAAGACAAAAAACACCAACAACTGAATTTTAAAGATCTAAAAAACAAAACAACAACAACAACAAACAAACAACACAAGGCTACACAAAACAGTTCAAACCTGAAACCAGCAGGAAAGGGAGCCCTGTCCTATATCTTAATATATGGACACGCCATCTAAGATTGTTCATGTCTTGCATTCCAAATCGCATAACTACAAAGGAGAGCAGTTTTAGAGATATCATTCAACATATTTTTCATGGCTTTTGAACCAGTAAATGTGATTATTGCACGCACCCTATTATTATTTTCCTTGGTAATTAGCCCTCGTGACCCAATTTCAATACAGCTCAGAACACAATTTTACTCCCTGAATTGATGTCCGAAATAAGTGAACTTAAAAGTGTCAACAAAAATGCATCCATTTTCACGTTTTTTGGCACTTTTTGGTCAAAATTTCAAAAAATATTAGATAAGGTTTTAACCTTATCTAATATTTTTTAACAAAATCGTCCCTTCATTAGTGTCTTTACATCATCATCATGCGATTTGGGCATTTTTTACTCAAAATTATTTTTGTTATCACAAAATTCACTTTTTTGACCCAACTTTTGTTGAACAAAGCTAACAAAAATATTTTTGAAGTAAATATGCCCGAATCCCTTGATGATGATGTAAACACACTAACTAAGGGACTTTTTTTTGAAGCCTTGTCTAATCTTTTTTTTGTACAATTTCGACCAAAAAGGGCCAAAAAGTGAAAAAAATATGGAAACTTTTTTTTGGCACTTTTAAGTGAACATTTCAAAAAATATTTGATTAAGTTTAAAAAAAAAAATCGTCCCTAAATTAGTGTCTTTTCATCATCAAGCGATTTGTGCATTTTTTACACAAATTTATTTTTGTTAGCTTTGTTAAAAAAATGTGGGTCAAAATAGTGATTTTTTGTGATTTTCTCAAAGAAATCAAAATGTTGGTCAAAATTGATGCCAAATTCAGATTTTCTGATTCATTTCCTTTCCAAAAATGTATGCTTTTATATACATTTGAGTCAAAGTCCCTTAACTTAAACATTCATTGCATAGGCCTATATCAAGCAGAATGAAATAGGATTGTAATGAACTAATCGATTTCAAAATGAAGTTTTCATTTTAGAATTTTAATATCAATACATAACATTACAACGATGCCAATATCATAGGTTATCAATGTAGCCATGCGCAACGGATACAAATGGGAATCATGGCGTTCGAAAACACGAATAACGTTGATTAGGTGTAGTACGGTCGTAATGCCACAATGTCACTGTGCAAGTTTAGTCAAGTGCAAGGTGAAACTATATATATATATATATATATATATATATATATATATATATATATATCATAAAGTTATTGAGGTGTGCAACCTTTCCGTAACATACAGGTGGTCCCAAGATGATCAGTACCCATCGATATCCAAAGTTCATTAATTGGTTTTCATCATCAAAATCGATGGGATTAGGTCCGTTGTTTGTCATTCATTAGAATGTTAGATCATGAATATCGGATTTATCAAGCTCAAGATACACTGTATTGTGTAGTACATGGTGATTTCACCTTTTTGACAAAGTGCAGACAAATGTGTATGTTAAACATGTTAAATATTTCATGGTAGCGTTTACCAGATATGACTACTTTGGTAAAGTTACTGCATTTTGAAACCGAAACACAATATTTAATATTTTACTCAAAAATGCTTGATATTAATGAACACGTGGATTCATGTATGGCACAATTTTAAAACCGAACACAATATTGAATAGTTGACTCAATAATGCTTGATATAAATGAACACGTGGATTCATGTATGGTACACAATAACTAACTAATCAAACATTCTCAGTTATTTTTTCAAACATTCAATGCGAAATATTGTTATATTAAAGCAATGTCATTATTACACGAATTTAGCTACAACAACAACATATTTGGCTTTTGTGATAGTCAGACTCAGCTCGGATTAGAGTGTGGCCGTTTTCAATAGTGAAATTCAATAGATCTTGAGAAAAAATCGCAAATCTTGGTCGGTTTATAAGAAGGCTGTAACTCAAGAAATGCTATTTTGAGATAATCAACTTTCAAATATTTGGGACTCATTACAACACACTAAAATTAAAGTTATAAGTTAACTTATAACTTTAATTTTAGTCAAATTAAGAGTGATTCATGAGTTATCTCTTTATGGTTCTGAAATTCTAGGTTATATGGATTATTTTTGTACCAAAATATTAATTTGCCCAAAATCTGAGTTACGGCCTTCTGGCGCTAAAAACCCTCGATATGTTTACCACAACCAATTTCAACCAATTACAATTCTTTAGAAAGCTAATGAGATAACCCGTCTGGCTCAATTAAAAAATCTGTCAAATTTTTGCACAGATTTTAAGATATAAAAATCCCAAAGTTGAGTACACTTTTTTGCACTCACCCTGTATGTCATTGTAAAGGTTAGTTGAGGTTCAATGGTCGTAATGTACCACTGTCACTGGGTGTACATGTTAAATGCAAAGCGACACTATTGAATACAATTACTGAGGTGCACAACCTTTTGTAACATGTTTCCTAGAGTTGAACTTTGTCTGCACTATGTAAATTGTTATAAGGATCTATTATATGCCAAGTCATTCCGTGGCTAGTGATTACTAGTCAAAATAGCAGTAAATTACAGGTAGGCCTATTTATCGAATTATCAAATAAAATTAATAATGAAGTTGTCTGACTCTCGAAATAAACAACATTTATAACTGTTTATTTTGTAACCCACTCTCACGACACCTACGATTG
This sequence comes from Ophiura sarsii, assembly GCA_035610835.1. Classification (NCBI taxonomy): domain Eukaryota; kingdom Metazoa; phylum Echinodermata; class Ophiuroidea; order Amphilepidida; family Ophiuridae; genus Ophiura; species Ophiura sarsii. The sequence continues at coordinate 37,780,587 of CM069446.1, forward strand.
AGGAGTGGCTAGTTCATTTTTAAGATCTAATCAAACAATATACACCTTCACGCAATCTTCGTTCTTCATCTCTATCGCGTCTTATCTGCTCTTCAACGTCCACTCAGTATGGTCAACGTTCCTTCTCTGTGTCAGCTGCAGAACTCTGGAATAATATTCCACTTCATGTGAAAAATGCAGAGACTATATTTCAGTTTAAGAAATCTTTAAAGACTCATTTGTTCACAATGGCTTTTCGCCCAGCTATCTGGGCATATAGTTTGGCTTTCACTCAGCATGATGCCGATTTTGGTTGACTCTGGCGGTATAAATGTCCCCATTTTTGTGGCTAAACATGGATTTAGTGGCAGAAATGGCAAAAACATGCCCATGTTACATCAGAATTGTGGTCGAACGAGGGAAAACGCTCTTGTATTTCCGAAGATATCGAAAATAAAATAATAAAATTAGGGCTATTCCACAGATAGTCAAACTATCTGTGGCTATTCATGCTATTCCAGCGTGGTGTTAGATTGGATTTTGTTTTCATCGACTGTCTACATAGATCCAGTGATACTATTAATTGATAGACCCACCGCCGCGCCAGGCTCAACGAATTGGAAGTTTGCGGTTCATCGATGAAAGTTTGCCCAGAGACTGGCGTATTACATAAATAAGGCCTATTAACACAGACCTTGACGACTATATCCATGCACCGTAGTCCAAATCTAGTAAATTATAGTAATTTTTGATAAACTGATTTAATTTGGCGCAAAGGAATCGGGAAAGGAATACAGATATGATGTGCATAGATATGATACGAGGTGTATTTTTTTGATAAATCTAATATTCTTTGATAAGAAAGAGATAACTCATTTTGCATGGGTGAAGGGTCCTTTGTTTTACGGTGTGGCCCCTGGAATCTAAAAGTTATTATTCCGCTAATATTGAAAGTTTATATTAAGAAATAATCTACAATTTAAGAATTATATTTATCTATGATAGGATTTAGTAACATTTTTGACGCATCATTATCACATTGATTGAAAAGTTAAGGCCATGTTTTTGAGATAAATAATGTTTTTTCCCGCGACCTCTTTGTATTGCGGAATTAGGGAGGGTGTAATTCGTCAGCACCCATCCCGTCAAAACGTGCGTTTTAGCCAAGCATTGTTGTGTCGTAGGTTGCTTGAAGACGTGTGTATCAGAGAGATCCAGCACTCGTAAATTGCTGCATAGTTGATGCCCGGAGTTGTTTTAAAATAGCGCCGACCAATGCAAATACACGATTTTGACAAAGTAACCACAAACTGGCGACTAACCGTAAATAACATGTTTATAATTTAAAAGTATGTACATTATGTAGAGAGTAAGTCACCAGTTTTCGAACAACGCCATTTTAAAAGCAATACCAAGCATCAGTATGCACCTCTTTTTAAGCCATCAGTTTAAAAAAGCATAGTCCTTCAATTACATGATTTGGTTGAAATGAGTGCAAATAAGTGCTGATTGAGACAGGCGACTTAAAGGCAGATGTTCCGACTTTCAACTTGAAGTTTTCTATTCGACATGAAATATCCTCAAAAAAGTCGTATTCCAAAGTTTGAGTTGCATAACTCTAATGGTTCTTATTTTAGACGCACAAGATGCCGTGAAATGTGCCCATTGAGTTGTACACCCTAAACGAACGCACTATATTGGTGGTTACCACTTTTCGCGGTAATTCGATGTTATTTCACCGATTTCTTCGTAATCATACTGATCCGTGGACCGTCAAATTTCAGTAGTTCATCTGTGTTATGAAGATGTGATCGGGACATCTACATTTAAATCCCTTTATAACATTTCAAAATAGATACATGTTGAATCTGACTATGCATTAAACAGTTAAATGAACTCCCACTCATGTATAACAATGTTAAAAACTAGTATCATGATGTAAACATATTAAGCCATGGATTTATTTCTTAACATGGACAGTTTTACCAAGTTTCAACGATTCTTTATAAACGCTTACACTTTCCACGCAGTTTTTGGATTTTTCCATTTACAAAGCAAATTTTCAATAACCTTTCGAAACTCAAGGCCTATCTCAAAATTACAGAAACAATAATAATACTGTTTGTACAAATGTCAATGCATTTCTCATGGGGATTCAAAGATGTAGTGCGATTCAATAATTTTGAAATTTGTGACATTTTATGAACATTTGGAATGACGCCTCCAACTACCTGCCACATGGAAAGTGTAAACATATCTAAAGTGAATACTGCATGATATTGTGAAAGAACTACTGAACAATTTCTCAATCAAATACTAATATTTCTTCATACTCATCCAACCAGCCAGTATACCAAACTTTAGAGAACTAATTCCAAACATAGCATTCACTTCAAATGCACAAGAGCCCAAAGTTAATAGCATTCACAAAATGATTGCTTTAAATTTCGACTTATTCAAAAAATAATACCAATTTTTCACAATCTTGGAACACTGTTCTATCTATATAAGTGTTTATAGTGCAAATTTGTTGGAAGCTTTTTAAAAACAGGCATTGAAAAATACCGAAAACCCCCATACTGTCTCTACAAAAATAGGTACCTTTACGGCTTGTGTTTTACGGTATGAATTGCCAGCAATTCCCTAAACGTTAAATGTGAATCATTGTATTCTAGAGTAACATTTGTAAAAAAGATCTTATATTTATCTACTGTCTGCAAAGATTATTTATAAAACAAAATAAATTCATTACAATTAGTATCTCATTTGTATTCTTTGAATTATTTACAAAAAAACATAAGTGCTAACTGAAACTTCAAAAACCCCACACTTCTCTGAAATACATCAAAGCTCCAGTTCAATATCTCTATGATATGAAATTCTATACACCTATTCTATATAACACTATCAACTCAGCTAAACCAAAACGAGAGCTCCCACTCAAAGGTATCTTACTCAAATTGTCCTAAACGTGGACATTGTATAGGTAACATCTTCCTGGATCACTGATCCGACAAAATTAGTTCCATCATGCATAATTTATTTGTAAACAATGATATGACCAATAAGAGAAATTGGAAAGATTTACCATGTAATATCCTAAATATAACAACGTCTTATCTAAAGCTGTAGCCTGAACCAGAATGTCCACTGTCTCATTATACCATTTTTAATAAGTTCTATAAAATGTCATGCAATGAGCTCAAGGCACTTATCCCCTCGCTATTTGGCCACAACAAAAAATCTTTGGAAATATGCCTCGAAAATTAGGGTTCATGAACGTTATATACCTGGAAAATACTATAGAGACGTAGCGCTATCATAGTACATTAGACTTTCATAGCAGAACCCGACGAGCTACAACTGAGACTCTCACCATGTCCCCAAAGTGGACTTCACCTCATTGCAAGGAATTTTACCTGAAGCTGGGATTTCCCTTTTAAAGGGAATTTTTATTAATTGTAGCCCAAATCCATGTATTTGTTTGTTATTATGTTTTATGTTCAAGCGCTTAGGGATCTCGATGTTAGGCGCTATACAAATATGGTTATTATTATTATTATTATTATTATTATTATTATTATTATTATTATTATTAATGTTATCATTAGCGATATTATTATTATTATTATTATTATTAGTGTTATTATTATTATTATTATTATTATTATTATTTGTGTTATTATTATTATTATTATTATTATTATTATTATTATTATTATTTCGTTTACGCGAAAGATCCTCTTACGTTAAGTAATCAAAATTACAAAAGAAAACAATCCAACAAAACATTTTTGAAATTGTTATTCCTCAGTAGTCAAGCAAATATTCGACAACAAGATAGCTGAACATCAATAAAACAATAGCATGGCGTCCCATGACTGATTTTGTATAAAAATGTATCACGGCATTTTTTGTTACAGCTCTACATTTAGGCTAAAATTAAGTGCTTAGATATTAAGCTTACTAATGGAGGGGGTGACGAAAATAGATATTCATTTAGGCCATTTTCAGCATAAAAAGACCGTTTTTGGGCAAACATCGATTTTGTGTACATGTATGTAAATCATAGCATCCACCAGTAATCAAGTTTGACCTGAGGAAAGAAAATTAAGGCACAAGGGAGTACAAAAGGGCACGTTTCTCAGTTGTGTAGTTTTATTTGCCACTTATAATTATTAGCTAGTTGCTAAATCTGTCATGCGATGCTTGAATAAATCAGCCAACTAGTTTGACATGGTCTATGACCGTTATAGATAGATTCATGATGTAAATAGGGTGAAATTTAATATTAAAGGGGCATTCAAGGGTTATTTGACAAAGGTATATATTTATATAATCATATAGTGAATTAGAGGCGTAGTATCTAATTGGGATCTTCCGTGCACTCGAAGGACTCCACAAACCAACAGTTTGACCTAAAGCACATTCAGGATGTTGCCAAAACTAATTTTGGTATGCTAAGGTATGCTAAGGGTTGATTCAAAATGGCGTCCAAAAAGGCCTCCAAAAGGGGTCAAATTTCATAAAGGTCATAATATCAAACAAAAAGGTTGATAAAAGTATACTTTTTAACAATGGGATGTATGTAAATAGATCACTAGTCATATCCAGTACTTTTGTTTGTTTTGTTAACATACTTTAAATCCAGATGGCCGTCCTAATTGTAAAAATAGCTTATAACAGCGTATATTGCATTATATATACCATATTCTAAACTCCTAAATCAATGCTTTTAGATAAACGTCTCTGTGAAAGTTTTGAATATTTATCGGATTCTAAAATGGCCGCCAGATAGTTTTTGATTTTAAATGACCTAAAACAGGTGTTTTGCAGTATACAAATACTATGTAGTATCTATACCGCAAAAGTAATAAGCATTCATTATATTTCTATGATAAAACGTAATATTTTAAATATTTTAAAATGGCCAAGATGGTCGCCGAAAAAGTTAATAATTGATAACCCTGGCTGATCATTTAATGATCCAAACTCACCATATAATGACGCGAGCCGTCATCTAACACACACCCTGCATGACCATTTATTGACTCGATCTAATAAGTGATCATAGGCGTGCGCAGGATTTTTTTACCCGGGGGGGCTTAAAAATAAATGTAATTGATTCGCACCGCTATCCGCGGTAACGCAGACAGGGGGAGTCAGAGGAGGGATGTGCCCCCCCCCCCCTCCCTAAAATTTGATATTTTTTTCTTCTTGAATTTTCGAACCCGTTGGTGCGATTTGGTGTGTAATTTTCACCAATACTTTATTGAAAAGCCATAACTTTATTTCCATTCAATATTGGCTTATTATCAATATCATTCAAAATTTGATTTTTGTTCATTTCAATTTTGCAAAAGCAAACAACACGGCGTAATGGTTTGAAATTACGAATAAATTAAAAAGGATTTGCGCGTAGCGCGAAATTATTGGCTATTGTAAAAAAGAAAGGTTTAACAAACCGTTCCTGAAGCCATGTTGTTAAGGGATTCATGACACATAGAATTAACGTAGACATTTTCTTGACATTTTGATATTAGGTATTCTCGTCGGTGCTGATCACGAATCTAAAATAAAAAGTGGGGTAACGGGCTTAGTTTTTGAACTATATCTGTTTAAAAAATATTGTTTTTCCAAAATAAACTACATGGTTGTATGGGAAATTAAAAAAAATTCGACTTTAATGAAAGATTCATGAGAATCTGCCCGATAACCTTTTTTGTTTTTTCAATATGTGCTGCGCCTTTATAGGCCTACATTCTTTCAAATAATGAAATAAAAAAATGGGGTCACCGGCTTACTTTCTCTGATAATTGGCTTTAAATGCGAAAATTCCTGCAAATTTAAGTGTAACGTTTAGCGCGTAAATACACGTTAGGTGCGCATGCAGCAAAAGATAATCTTCGCGTGTACGGTGCGTTAGGAAAAGCGTTTCGTTTATCTGACACGCAAAGGCAACGAGGTTACAGTCGCGCAGTTTAAGTCGTGATCAGCGAGAGGTTACATCAGCTCTCAGACTATGCTGGTTCCCTGCATCAATGGGCTCCACACAACTTATCCATAGATGCAGGTACGCGCCGATTTTCACTCAAATCTGATTTGCTGGCATAAAAGTCATGCATATTCATGATTGACACAAAATAGATCCACAAATAAATTTGATCAAGCCAGCGTCACGCTTAGAATGATAACAAATTTGCTGATTGGCACAAGCTACACGTGTATCTGCGCTAACCACAGCGCCGGACTTCACACGCACATGCACGCATGTCATATCGCGCTCCCCATCGCGCCGTAGCTATGGCAGCGCGACAATGCACTCAGCGTTCGATGCGGTATCTCAGCTACAGTGTGTTGATCGTTATTTACCTTATGCCATAACAGAGCGACAATGCAATGTGTTGAGCTTACGGTTACGGACGGCAATGGATTTGCCTGTACCTGCACCTATGGATAAGTTGGGCCGGGGATCCAGGGTGCAGGGAACCAGCATACTCTCAGACATACTTGGCGTTACTTGAAAAATGAGTCCTTTTTCACAATTTCCAACGAAAACCAGCGTACACGATTGCTTAATTATGTCTTAATATTATTTTGCGACTAGCCTATAGACCTACACTATAGCAGTTGGAAGGCGGGGAAACCCTTATCCTCACAGTTAAAGGGGCACTAAGAGATGTGTTGGAGGATGCGCCCTTAATTATGGTAAAAACTGGGATTAGTATATGTATGAACTTACACCTATAAGGTGTAAGAAAAATCAGCCCTCTATGTACAAGAAAACGTCGATCCAAAAAATGCTCGTCCCTGCAGTACGCGTGATACATAACGCGAACCATATTTGCATAGAGGGCGTTTTTCAATAAATAGCGATGATATTGTTTTAATCAAGTTTTGCAGTGTTTTTGCTAGTAGAAACAACAGTAATGGCCATTTTTAATGTTCATCTTGAATTCTGAAGTAAATTTTTAAACATTTAAAATGTTCAACACCACTATTGAGTGCCTTTAACTATTATGCAGTAAATTCAGACCTGAGTAATTTGGTGTGCACCCACTCCTTCCTGACAAACGTGCGTGAGTATTATCATATGCAGTGGCGTACCCAGAGAGGGGGCAGGGGGGCCAGCCCCCCCCCCCCCCCCCTGGAATAAGCCCGTCGGTAAATTCGTGCCTCCGTCGGTAGATTTGCGTATTTGACCATGCGGGTGTTTTGGCCGGTTTTGTGGACAACCTATCGCTATCACGAATATTACTTGTTAGCTCTATTTAGCTCTCATGAAATGATGTAATATAGCATATTGCTGCACAGTTGTTATGCAAGTTTAAATTTACCTCAAAAAGTGCAATTGGTAACATTTTTTGGTCAAAGTGTCTTTAAAATTAGATGATGTTGGTGCAAGTTCGGCATTTTTTACCAAGAACGGATTTTGTTACGTCATCTGACAAAATTGAGCAAAAAAAGTGATTTATTTGGTAAATAATTAAAAAATCAGAATTGTTAGTGAAATTTGATACCAAAATGGACTCTCTGACTCATTTCCTTTCCAAAAATGTATACTTTTATCACATTAATAGTTCGAAAGTTACAGCGCTTGACAAATTTCATAACACCCATGTGTGTGCCAAAAATTATCAAAATATATAATCAATTTGTTTTGCCATATTCACAGTAATGCTTATGCCTATAATGAACGTATGTAGATGAAAAAATACAGTCACAATAGCATACTTATAAGCTTTAGGGCCAGACAAGGCACGACCTTCTGACGTACCATTCTGCAAAGCAGAATAATAATGGGCCCATCCCATTTGAACAGTTTTTCGCAATTATCATGATTATGAATTACCTTGGTTTTAAAACAGACAGCTTTTCACAATAGAGGCAAACCTTGGGACGGGGGCTAAATTGAAAGTTTGTCTGATCATATGGCGTGTAAAAAAAAATTAAAACTATCCGCTATTGTAGTAAAAATATTTATGAAATGTGATGGATTATACTTTGAATGACTTTCCGTGAGTGTCTCAGTATTGAATACAAACTATAAATACTATACTTTACGCCATTTACAAGAGCGGAGGCCAAGAATCAATTCTACAATACACTTATCAATCCTTTGAGATATATATTTTGTGTTGGTTTCTATGCAAAAACCCGCTATTGTTATCCCATGGTTACCCTGTATGATATACACTTTTTAGCCGACAAACAATGTTTTAACTTTAGACATAATGTACATACGATATGATGGCAAGGGTCAGTGTTCGTCAGGTTTGATCGTTAGGCCTAATACTGTTATCAATTTCTTTCATATTGAAAATCATATTCATTTCTTCAATATTTAGTTGAATAATATTACACATTTGTTTATTTATTTCATTTTTTCAACATTCACTTTTTCATTGGTGCACTGCAAAAACATTGGTGTTAAAATCAACACCGAGGGTGTTAATTTTAACACCACATAAGTGTACCAGCTGGTCCACACTTTCTGGTGTTGAATAACACCAGTCTTTGGTGTTGATACATTACCACTCCTTTGGGTGTTGCTATATTAACACTATCCGGGTGTTAATTTTACCCTCATATGTTAATTGTTACACCTTCTGGTGTTAAAATATTAATGTTAGATAGGTTGAAGTACTTTAACAATAAAATGCTTGCAAATAACATATTTCACTGTTCAACAGTTCAAATTTATTGAAACTTGAACGTTTTTGTGAATTAATGTTCTTAATTGCCATATACTTATGGAATGGTGCATGTTGCATATCGAATCACTAGATCAAATGTATAAATATACAATCCAAAGTGTTACAAATATAACCAACCTCCGTGCGCATGTGTGGAATAATGACACCCATGGGAATTATTCTTACACCAAGTGTAACACAAGAAACTTAACACCATGAGAAGTGTTACATCAGTTATTCCTATGGTGTTGACCTAACACCAACATTAACACCAGGAGCGTAACACCGGCTCAGTGTTGCATATTTAACAGTTAACACCGGAGTTGTTGCTGTGTGCCTTTCCGATCTCCCCTTATTTCTTTATATAATATTTTCCCTTAAGTTGTTTCCTTATCCATTTTTATGTAGTTCTTTATTTCTTTACTGTCTTTATGTGGTTATATAGGCAATAGTGTTGGTTATTTTATCTTTTTATTTTTATTTTGTGCTTGTTTGCAGTAGTGTTTGTTTGTGTTTTCGTTAGTTTATACTTGTTTATTTCTTTGTTTTGTTTTTCATTTGATTATTTGTTTTTTATTTGTTTTGTCAATGTTCAGTTTTGTTTTAAGACCGCACTCTTTTGTAAAAGTGTAAAATTGTATCGTACCTTTCAGTGTCTAGTTTGTATAGGCCTACAGCACACCAAGGCTAGTTTTTAATCACATGCATTTGCAACCGGCAAGGGACCGATGGATTCGATATACTATAGCGGGGGGGGGGGGGGGGGGGGGGGGCAGGATCCCCCACTTGGAACCCTTGCTCCCCCCGCTTGCCCCCCCAAATGAAATCAAGTACGGCTGTAAATGAAATTTACAAACAAAGTACACACCAAATCCCCCCAATAATGACATCGTGTTGGTTGAGATTGGCACTGTCGGTTCATTTGACGAAAGGAATCATGGAATTATGATGGTCAAAAGTACACATATGTCTTCCCACACATATGTCTTCCCAAAATGAAATATTCTTTGGTACAAGCTTGTTTAGAGCCAAAATGTAGCTCAATCGTCCACAAAATAGCTGTAAAGTCGAACATTTTCGCGCGCTACGCGCGCATATCTGGAATAAAAATATCTTAGGAGCCCCCCCATTTCAAGTCACTGCCCCTTCTTGCCCCCCCCCCCAAATGAAAAAGTCTAGTTACGCCACTGATTATTGGCCGTTCAGATAGGGCAAACCGAAATTGCCAACGTATCCATTAACACAATTCTGAAGGAAAAGATAGCCGGCTATGTGACAACTTGTTTGGTTTTTTGGTGGGGGCGGGAGAGGGGGGGGGGGGGGGGGGCAAAAAGCTTCTGGTTAGCAGGGGGGTCATGTAATTTTTATTTTCAGCTGTAGTGGGGGGGGGGGGGGGGGGGGGGTTAGGTAATTTTGATAAACGAGTCTCGAATTTGTCCCAACCCGCCATCCACTATAAATAATGAACGGTCCCTAAACATGCTAAAGCTGCCGTTTTCAGACCAGTGAGGTGTTAACATTTCCCTTCAATAGCTATAACATTTTTAAATTACTCGCTTCCTTTCATTCCATCAAGGTTAGTATAAACGATAAATTGATAACAAAAAATGAATGTATAGAATCCTGCATATCGCGAGTAAATAAAATTGCTTTATTTTCATTCTTTATTTTTAAAGCAATAAGTAGATTAGATCCAGAAAACGTCATCCAACACATCTCGTGACGTCATCAGAAAAACTACTTCTGGTAACACTGGATCAACGGTCGTCATACACCATTGAGAAAGACATCCGATCGGACGTCGAAACTGTCTGGAACAGTAAGTTCAATTTTGGAATTATCTTATGAATCTTCTAATTATGTTTCCTTGGATTCCTGATGAACCTATTCTCTGAAGTAGATTAGATGTTTTATAATACTCTTCTAGCCTATGATTTGATTGTGTTACATAATACATAATACTCGTCTATCCGATGATTTGATTTGTATAATGTCGTCTAGCCTATGGCTTATGATAAGTGGATGATTCTGTAATTTATATATGAAAATGTAAGGTTTTGAAAGTGATTTCGTATGTATTAATATTGGACAACATTATATAACATTTCATTCTGTATTCTGTAATTGTTTTGTCAAGGTTGGGTAGTTTGAATAAATGTCAAATTCCCATATTATCATGATTATGCAGCCATAACTTAGGACGACCTAAAAATGGGTATTAGTATTCAGTAAAATGCCGTCATATTCCTTACATATTTTTAAAACCACAAAAGCTATCTTAACAAAGTTGGTACCATTTAAAGCGCTAAATAGTAATAACAAGCTATCTGCCTGCAAAATGGCATTGGTATAGCTATACAGAAGGGGAGATACAGCTGTGTTTGAAGTTTGGGGACCAGGGATGGTTCAACATGCAGACTTGTCAACTATTTCGTAACAACTAACTAATTATGCAATTGCATCCCCGGCCACGGGGGACCCGGGGATTAGGGCCGGGACGTACAAATTGCCGATGTGACGTCCCTGGTACAGTCGTGTATAACGGTACCCCGCAGGGCGGGGCACCATTTTGTTTACTATCAGCCCCTCTGCAGTCCCGGTCCCCAGTCCCATAGCCGGGACAAAGTGTATACACCCCGGCTGCTGTTCCGGTGTATATTTTGTGTATACATTTAAGCATACATCCCCGCTATGTATCTGTACACCCCAGCTACAGCCCGGTGCTGCGTCCAAAACTAGGGTCTGCGCAAAATCCGGGTTTTGCGCAAGCCCCTAGGTTTTCGCATACAAAACCCGGGTTTTGTGCACGCATTTCTGCGCAAAACCCGGGTTTTGCGCAGAAATACGTCGTGCAATTCATGAAAGGCACTGGTTGTTTGTACAGCTGTTGTAAGGGCGCGAATAGCGGGGAATATCAGTGATCTTGTTGTGACTGCTGTTTCTATGCATGCAAACTATTAGGCATTGGTTTTCTTATTTAAAATTAATGTGGTTTTATCATTGTTTATCTTGTTTAATGAATTAATGAATGGTTCAATGGGCCGTGAGACACATTTTGCAATTGTTCCTGATGTGTGTTGAGTGAGTGTAAATATTAGGCCCTATATGCTGATTAACTTGTAGGCTTCTTAAAATTAAAGTTAGGGTGGGGGTGGCACTCAGATTAAAATGTGGATGTTTTTTTATGACAACACGTGTATTGAAACTTGACTTTCTACGGAGTTAAACCCCCGAATCTTCGATGTTTAGTCAATTGTCAATATTGGAGTGGGAGGAATGAGTATATCACTGGGGTTAGATATCCTCAGAGTCCAAAATATTCGCAACATTCAAATGGGTGTTGCCTTGGAAGGCCACTTGCCTGCATGTTGGATGATTTACCCCCCCCCCCCCCGGGTCTTTACTTGTAATTACCGCATTTGGGGCGGGAGTGGCATGCCTGTGATCGGAAGGGGGAGGAGGAATCCCACTAGTAGTGCACAATCATGCATTACCCAGATTTTATTTTGTATATCGAATCTTAAGATGGTCACGGGGTTCTCCTATATATTAAGGGGGTGTGAGTCCTTTTAGCGGATTTCCTCTTTTTTAATTATATTCTAGCTGAATTTCAGCCTATACTATTCAGCAATGTGCCATTTCACCTAATTGCATTCGGTTTGTCCTCATTTTTGTCTGTTTTCATCTTTTATTTGTTGCTAATCAAAATTGACCTATAGGCCAGTTCTCAAGACTTCCTTTGTTGAAAAAAAATCAGTTCCTGAGACCCTTATGTTCCTGTCCTGTAATTCGTACAGCTATTGTTGAAGAGAAGAGGGGTTCTCTGTGTTATTCGTACAATGTTGAAGAAGGGGTCTAAGTGCGGGAGCCGAGTCCCTGTAATTCGTACAACTATTATAATAAGACATGAGAGGCAGGGGAAAAAGAGAGTCCGGCCCTAATACATGTAGGTCGGAAATCCCGGTAGGGGGATATCCCTCCCCCTCCCCTTTTTTAACTTGGGGGGTGGTGGTCAATGTCATCACCCCGCCTGATTTTTCATATAGTGTACATGTATGTGATGACAACAGGCAAAATGAAATAAAGTGATTGCTTTTCAATAAAATATGGTCAAAAGTACACTACCAAATCGCACCAACGGTTCGAAACAGCTTTTCCCAGCACTCTCTGTAAATGTCATGGACGTATGGGATAACTCAAGTTAGAGCCGATTGTTTGACCCCTCCTACTTTGCATGTATCGTCTATGGGGAGCGCATTGTGTATATCCTCCAGCACGCGGTATCATAAATCAAAAAACCGGCCCCATGGGGGGGGGGGGGGGGGGGGGGGGGGGGGGATTTTCCGAACAATTCCATGTAAACTTCAATTAATTCGAATACCTAAAGCAGACGACATAGATAACCCTTACGGGCTTTCTCACCACCCGGGTTTTGGATGCTATACCGGGATAACAGGTGAACCCTAGCGTACGCCCCCGCTACACTGCCCGGCCATTCCCCGGCTTATTTTTCAGTGATGTACTACGGCGTTTTGTACGTCCCCGGTACCAGTAGCGTATCTCCCGGGGGGTCAGGGGGGGGGGGGCAGCCCCCAGACGGCTTTGACCGGGAAGGCCAGCTCAAACTACCGGGCTAAAGAAATCGAAGAGAAGGGAAGAAGAGAGGGAAGAGAGGAAGAGAAAAGGGAAAGGAAAGGAAAAAGGGGAAGGAAAGGGAAAGAAAGGAAAGAGAGAAAGAGAAAAAGAGAAGGAAAAGGGAAAGGAAAAGAAAGGAAAGGGAGAAGAAGAAGATATAAGGGAAAAGGACAAGAGAAAATCTAAGGGATTTATTTAATTCCCATCTAAATGACAACTTTGCCCCTTGCCCGGTTTGATGATGGGCAATTTAGTATAAAAATGGCGCATTTGTCCAAGAATATCAATATAGAAGCCTGTTTTAAAGAAAAATATTAAGGCCAGATTCGTGTACATAAGTTGTTAAAGAGTGATTTGATCTACGAAGCAGAAATAAGTCAATGGGCTTGAGTGTTTATCGTGCTGCTTTGGACCGTCATCATTTATATCTGCGGCGGTATAATAAACTTTCAAAATTATCATTGTCTGTTAGTAGTTTGTGTGAAGATTCAACAAAATACGGTACCATTTATTTATAGTAAGTTACCTTTGAACTCCCTGGTAAAACAGCATTGGACGGTTGGACCCGACTGCTCACCGCCCGTGCCTGTGTAGCGCGGTATTTACCCTGGTTTAAATATGGCGATTTTGAATTTGGTGACTGCGTTCACGAAAAATACGCGAAGTGGTACGCGAAGTAGGGCACGCAAGCACACGCGACGATTGCGTTTTACGTGGAGAGAGACACTGCTCCTGTACACGCACGATGCTGCATTCGTTCTTTTCCGTGCAGTTCCGACAAATACCGACATACCTCCAATTTTCCCCCATGGTGGAAATCCAAAATGGCGACTGTTACATGTAAAGGGATAGGGCAAAACAATCGTCTGGATTCTCCTTTATAATTCTGTGTGAAAACGGCTAGCGCGTACTCCATCTAGGATTTAGGATCTAGGATTCCAGAAATAGTTTTTTTTTACCACAGGGAATTGTGTAGGTCAAAAGGTCAAGGTACATTGCCCTTTTGACCCCTTTATAAGATACAACCATGGGTACAACAGACACTATAGGTGGTAAAAACTATCATTTCTGGAATCCTTGCAATCAGACGAACAATTTGAGATATTGTTTTTCAAAATCGGAGCAAGTTTAAATTTTGACCCCATATGCAAAGGTCAACGACCTTTTTACGTTTACCCGATAACTCGTTAACCAAACATCGGAAGTAGGGCAAACTATACTTTTCGGAATCCTTTTTGGTGTGCTTTTTAGCTTAATTAAAGCCATTTGAATTTTTGGGCCCCTGTATGGCGGCCATTTTGACATTTGCGTTATAAAAGAACGTTCCCGTCACTTTTGAGAGGTGCGTGGGAGCTCATTTTCTTTTAAAATGGGTCTAGTTGACAAATTCACTAAGAAACTAAGCTTAGGTATCAAGAAATTGGTCATGAAATGCAAGATAATGACTCTACTATAAGCTTGAATATTATTAAGTAAACAGTGAAACTAATGCGCGCGTAGCAAAAAATGTCTATTTTAACACTAAAAAGGTTCAGAAAACGTTTATGAAGCCATCTTGTTTAATGAAATTGAATAGCACAAAATAAAAAATAATTCCCGTGGAGCGCGAAAAAATTGGCTATTGTAAAAATAAAGATTTAAAAAAAACCGTTCCTGAAGCTATCTTGAACAATAAATAATCAGTGAAACTAATACGCGCGTAACGCGCAAAAATGTCTATTTTAACAATAAAAAGGTCCAGAAAACGTTTTTGAAGCCATCTTGTTCAAATTGAATAAGAAATATTTTAAAAAAATGGCTATTGTAAAAATAAAGGTAAAAAACCCGTTCCTGGAACCATCTTTTTAAGCATGAATAATAAAACATTCCAACTAATTCGCGCGTAGCGCGAATTTTTTTGTTATTTTTACACTAAAATGGTCCTGAAAACGTTCCTAAAACAATCTTGTTAACCTTGAATAATAAAATGTTGAAAATTATTTGTGTAAAAACTGGTTATTTTAACACTAAAATGGTCCTGAAAAACGTTCATGAAGCCATTTTGTTTAAGCTTGAATAATAAAAAAATGAATCCAATTCGCTCGAAACGCGCAAAAGTGTCTAGTTTAATAACTAAAATGTTCCAGAAAATGTTTCTGAAACGTGTTGTTATAAATCTTGCATAATAATAATTGAAACCAATTCGCGCGAAGCCCGCAACAAAATGGCTGTTTTAATACTAAATAGCTCCAGAAAACGTTCCTGAGCGTATAAACTGTCAGTTTGATAAACTAAAATGGTCCAGAAAACTGTCCTTATGCCATCTTTTTATAACTTGAATAAAGAAACATTGAATGTAATTTGCGCGAAGCGCGCAAAAATTTCTAGTTTTTTCAATACAATGGTCCAGAAAACGTTCCTGAAACCATGCTGTTAAGCTTGAATAGTTAAACATTGAAACTAATTCGCGCAAACATAGTCTTTTGAGGGGGGGGGGGGGGGGGGGGGGGGGGGGGGGAGGGGGGGCATCGTCCCCATCGTGGCAATGATGGGGGCCCACTCCGCGCTTGCACTGTAAATACTCGTTACCCTCCTTATCTTCCTTTTTTAAACTCTTTTGCCAATGGGGGACCCCCCCCCCCTGGTTACGCCACTGGTGATTCAGAGGGCCGAGCTGTTGGGTTTTAACTTGCCTGGATGACCTAACACTCTCCTTGCTATCAATATTTACTTTCGTTATAACACTCACATGGTTCAGAGACGTAGAGATAAAGTGAGAGACACTAATAAAAGCTCCCGGCCTCTCCTTTTCCCTCCCCTCCTCCTCCTTGTCTCCTCCCCCTCCCTTCCTCCTATCCCCTCCCCTCCCCTCCTCCTCTCCTCCCTTCCCCTCCTCCTCTCCTCCCCTCCTCTCTCCTCCCTCTTTTTTTTACCCTCCGGGGACCCGGGGGGCTTGAGCCCCCAAAGCCCCCCCCCCCGGGCACGCGCCTGGTGATAATGTAATAAACCTAAGTGACCAGATGATCGGTTAATGACACTAAGCAATCATTTAATGACCTGGATGGTCGCTTAATAACCCCAGGGGATCATTCAATGTCCCCAATTGACCATTTAAGGTATCGTGTAATGACTCTTGAGTGATCATTAACGACACCAAGTGATATTTTAATGGCCCCAATCCATCATTTGATTACTCAAGCCGCCCAAACTGTCATCTATGACCGCAGGGGATGATTTATTGACCCCAAGTGGTTATTTATTGACGCGATCTGAATGATAATTTGATAACCCGTGGTGACCATTGACACAAAGTGACCCAATGACCCAATGACTCAATGCGATCCTTAGTGATCATTTCATTACACCATTTGAAAATGTAATGACCCTAGGTGATAGCGTAATGACTCCAAGCAATCATATAATGAACCGGACGGTCGCTTAATTACCCCCAGGTGATCATGCTGATTTATTGAAGCATCGCATGATAGATAGAGCAACTAGCGAATATAAGTGGCAAATAAAACTACACAACTGAAAAAAGTGCCCCTGTTGTACTCCCTTGTGCCTTAATTTTCTTTATATTCTAGCAGCTTCAAGTACGGATTATTCCTTTAAATCAGCTCAAACTGATTACTGGAAGATAGTACATTGTTCAAAGATATGAATTGCACCAAAAAACACAACAAATAGATTTTGGCCAAAAAAAGGTCTTTTTATGAGCTGAGTTTCAAGTTTCGATTTTAACATTTCGAGTTTCGAGTACCGAGTTTCGAGTTTCGAGTAGTGAGTTTCGAGTTTCGAGTTTCGAGTTTCGAGTTTCGAATTTCGAGTTTGTTTTGACGGCATCGGAATGGAACGTTGGATTATTGCGAGATTCGTCATTTTGCATATCATTATATCATATATCATATCATGCATGTACCCAGGAATATATAAGGTGGCATACTATCACAAGTGTTAGTAATAATTACTAACAAGTCGATTTGTCTTCTTCAGTGAACATGTTTAGGACTTCCGAAATTGCACTTAAACGTTCATTGAAAACAATACAAAATAGTCAACTATTTTAAGGTACATAGTCGTAGACGCGACTAGCGCCATTGGTCGCGACCGCGACTTATGGCGACCAGGTCGTGCAAGCCTGATTTATTGTAACACTTATTCTAACTCTCATTGTAAAATTATTGTTTTTATATAACAGGGTCTGCAGGACACAAAATACATCTTCAAACGTCATCGTTAGAAGAAATCGATGATATTGGACTTGCTATTGCAGAAATGTGTTCATACATAGGGCGAACCAAACAAAGAACTGTGCACGGATTTAATCGTGAAAATTAAAACAAAACTACCCTGTATTTATTGAAGAGTTTGCTGTAATATGAAATGAGCTGAAGCATAGAATATCAACTGTTTGGCTGTTCAATAAAAAAAACCAATTGTTAACTTTCACAGGCACAGATATATTGACATTTAAAAGTGTACTTTCGAAGGCACGGATACAATGACTTATACAAGTGTACTTTCAAAGGCACGGATACAATGACTTTATAAAAGTGTACTTTCAAAGTCACAGATACAATGACTTATAAAAGTGTAATTTCAAAGGCACAGGATACAATGTTTTATAACGTGTACATTCAAAGGCACAGTTACAGTGACATTTAAAATGTTATTTCAAAGGCACAGATACAATCACTTATTAAATGGTACTTTCAAAGGCACAGTTACAATGACATTTAAAATGTTCTTTCAAAGGCACAGATACAATGACTCATTAAAGTGTAGTCACAGATGAAATGACCTTTAAAAATGTCTTTCAAAGGCACAGATACAACGACTTTTAAACATGTACTTTCCAAGGCCCATATACAATGACTGTTAAAAAGTTCTTTCAAAGGCACAGATACAGAGCGTGTCAAAGAAAGTGTCCCATGTGACGTTTGATTTTTTTTGGCCATGAAAAAATATAATGATCATGTTCGACCATATTTATGGTGTCATAAGATTTTTTTCTATCAATTTTTGAGCTTTCGTTATCAAATTATGGCAATAGAACTCCTTTTTAAAATCAATAATATTTTACCTACTAAATGTTGATAGTTAGTTCAATCTGGAAAGAAAGCATTTCTTCATCCATATCATCCATGAAAAACCACAGGATATTTGCATATAAGATGGATTTGAAACAATACATTGATGCATCCGATAAGGGGATAAAGGTGTATTTAATAGAAGACAAATAGGGCTTACCAACGGTATATTTTGAAATAAAAAACGTGAGACGTATTTTTAATTATTTCTTTCCTCGTATGACACTTTTTTTAACACGCCCTGTTAACAATGACCTTTGAAAGTGCACAGCTATTATAATTTTTAAGGCTTTGTCAAAGAAACAAATAGTATCAAAAAATGTTCACCGTTTCTGTATTTTATGAATTATTACCATAGTCAACTGGCCAGGACCGGTATCGGAGATGGGTCGCGGTTTTAGCCTCGTTTATTGTCGTCATGTTTCAGTTAGGAACCTTTAAAGCTCTAGGAGTGTTCGTACCAGAGATGACTGAACATTTGTCTTTGAGTGCGGGAACAGTTGGACTCATGGTCAGTATCGGAGGAGGGTCTAAATTTCTATTAGGTAAGATGAAAATAAAAACCAAATGATATCGTTACTGGCGTGACGCAAATTTCATGTTTGAAATTGGTCGTAGCCTTTGGCGCGCTATTGAAACCTTTTTGAACCTTTTGGCGCGCCAATGACACCTCTTTGCCGAAAGGGTAAAAAAGAGGTCTCAAGCAGTCTCGTTATCAACAGTTATAACGTCCTACAAACTCCTCCATTTTACACTAAATATTCATCAATGAATTATATTGATGAATTGAATTAGGCCTATACAGGCAGACCGCATTCGATCAGTTAATGAGGTCTCGTTCCCCGTTTACAATCCTCGTTTTTCGCGAGATTTCCGATTTGACCCGCGAAATGAGGACGAGGTCAATTTTCTGACCTGAAAGAAGCCCTACAAAATTATTGATAATGATCACGTGACCCACGTAATCGATACAAAATGGTGAAATGTTGAAAGTAAAGTGTTCAGAGAGCATAATTGTTTAGGTTTCTATCCACATTAATCCTTCGTTTTCTTAAATTCATCATGGTTATTAGCGCAAAATTATCAACCGGAAGTAGATAATCGTTCGTAAAATGACTCCAAAAGTTGCTAGTTCCAGGTCGTCTTAACACATTTCGAGGAATTTCACGGCGATATTCATGTAGAGGAGAAAATTTCCTATCGGATTGTCGATGTCTGCCTTTGGATTAAGTTTTAGATTGTCAACAATGTTTGCTAAACTGAGCCGCTTATAATTTGCTTGAATCACGATTTCCATCGAAAATACGTGATTTCAGTACTACGTGCTGCGAGTGCGACTATACGCATACATGTATTGTATTATAGCGATGGTATCGAATACTACACACACCATACACACGGTCTACACGTACAGTACAGTCACAGTGCAGTATGGCTACAGTACAGAACTACTTGTAGTAGTATCATGGATGGACTTATATCAGACCTATAGGCTATGCAGAACAAAAGCCGCATGCGTACAAGAAAGTCGCAGGCGTAGGGTACAAGAAAGCCGCATTCGTACAAGAAAGCCGCATCCGTACAAGAAAGTCGCAGGCGTACAAGAAAGTCGCAGGCGTACAAGAAAGTCGCAGGCGTACAAGAAAGCCGCATTCGTACAAGAAAGTCGCAGGCGTACAAGAAAGCCGCAGGCGTACAAGAAAGCCGCATTCGTACAAGAAAGTCGCAGGCGTACAAGAAAGCCGCATTCGTACAAGAAAGCCGCATTCGTACAAGAAAGTCGCATTCGTACAAGAAAGCCGCATTCGTACAAGAAAGCCGCATTCGTACAAGAAAGTCGCAGGCGTACAAGAGATTCGCAGGCATTCAAAAGAGGCGCAGGCGTACAAAAAAGCCGCTTTCAAGAAGGAAAAAAAAAGCAAGAAAGAAAAATAAAGTCCAGATCCAATTCCCAGCCCAGTCCCGATAACAAATTGTTTCCCCCTCCCCCCCTCAAAAAAAAGGTAGAAATCTCTTTAAATTTTTGTCTCTTTTCACCTTTCACTTCTCTACTAGTATTTCTTTCTGTGTGTCGTGTCATTCATTTAAATCAATGAGTCAGGTTTCTCAGTTCATTCATACAAATGCACGCCCTATTTTATAAAATAAATAAAATACCCTTTAAAAATCTGACCTTTTTTGCGGGTATAAATAATTATTATTAAAAGTTTTCATTGTAAATTATTTATTCCCAAGGCAAATAACTTATTAACAGTATTGTGAATGGAAAATACATGTAATATTAAAAGGAAATATTTTAAAGGGCATTCTTGTTTGATTTACGTAAATTGACCTCCGACCCAAGATTGACCGGATTGACCAATCGGAGGCCAGATATATCGTCAACAAACCAGAATAAAAAATGGATGATTACCTCGTCAATAAAACGCTACAAAGTGCTAGTTCTAGCCTGTCTTAACGGACATGAAAAATAATGACCATAAGTTTCAAAGAGAAAACATATTTTTACACCAAGTGTTTAGCTTGGCTTCTTGGATTAAAGTCAAAAAGGTATGTTTTGAAGCGAAATTACGACGGGTTAAATTATGGAAGCTTACTTGAAATTTACGGTCGTGATTTTAATTAAAATTGAATCCTTTTTCAAACGAAAATTTGCTTCTTTGGATTAAAAAAGTTGACAGAAACATCTTAGCTATCATATTGGGGGCATAATTTGTATTAAAAGCCATCTTAATGGGTGATAAAAAAAAGAAATGAAGCTCATGTCCGAACTCATTAATATTCATGAGTTGTGAAACTCTACGAAATTCTATGCATACGAGTCTAGTAAACGGAAGCAGTTAGCGACGGACTGCGGTCTGCGTGTATATTAAACTTCGTTATTTTTAACCCGGCTTATCCCTAGCATCCCTATATCACCCTTAGCATCCCTACTATCCCAAGCATTCGTACTATACCCCTAGCATCCCTACCTTCCCTAGCATCTTTAGCATCCCTACTCTCCGTTGCATCCCTATAATCCATACTCTACCAAGCATTCCTCTATACCTATCCCTAGCATCCTTACTATCCCTAGCATCCTTACTATCCCTACTATCCCAAGCATCCCTAACATCCCAAACATTCATACTATCCCTAGCATCCCTACTGCTATGTCACTTCACTTGTACTTTATTTTATTATTTTACAAGGTCCATTGTGGGGAGCACTGACGCAAGTGTTAGGCTGTCGGTGTATTACAATTGTTGGTGGCGTCCTTGCGGGTTTAGCCATGATCGCTAATCAATGGTCAACATATCCGTCACATTTGGCGCTTAGCATGGGACTGTTAAGTATGTTCATAAAAATAAGATAATGATATTGTGATAAAAATCGGGACTGTACATTGTATGTATACAGCAAATATCGTGAAAACTCGAGGCTCCAGTCAGCACGCAAGTATCGCCAGGGATTATATAATTATGGGATAGGTCACTCCTCAGACAAAATTTCGCCTACTAAAACCAAATTCACGGGTGAAGGTTTTATAGGGGGCGCACTATCATGGTCGTAGCAAACTAGACGACATGAGACGTGGTGGTTATTATTGGTTCAAAACATGATTTGTTGCACAGAAATAGTACATCAATGGTAAAAAAGCTGATTGTGATTTAGAGTAGAACTGATTTGCTTTGATGATGGCAGAATTTAGTTCTTATATGACGCGAAACATTCAGAATTGATTATTTGAAATTAATTTACGTAGAACAAAATGCGAATTTTAAATTGTGGATGGCTTCGTCTGGCAGTGACAGAGTTGGGGCGTGGCGTTATTTGTATTTTATGAATATTGTTATCAGATCAGTTGGGAAGGACGTCGGATCGCGACGATCACATCGTGTGAGGTCATGAATAGTCATGAATGAATATTCATTCACAACGAATGATTGACAGTTTACGCTTAACTTCCGGATAGAGTGCGCTATACTACTGTGAACCAAATCTCAACAATGGGCAGATATGAGAGTCACCCGTCTGATATCGCTTTCAATGAGTGACCTTGCCGATTTCTAACCGGCACAAAGATCGATTTCAGGATGTCAACATTGCGCTAAAACCTAAGCTTGTTTCCCTGAATACATTGAGGTATGGTAAGTTGGCAGCCATGATGGTGATGTAGGTGGATTGGTCGTAAATTCTTAAAAACCGGTACCAATATGACCAATTTTGCTCCACAAACAGTGATTTAAGCGCTATTTTTAGAATTTAACAACTTTTATGACTTTGCTTCTTGTAACCGTTCGCTTGAACGGGCTAATATTCTTATGATATTTAAAGAGCAATGTCCGTATTAACGAAAGTGTAAGATTTAATAGTATATCAAAAACATTGATTCCTGACCCATCTTTGATGAGAGAAACGATTCTGATATTCAGCGATTTTTGTTCAGAAAACGAACCTAACGATCACAATTTACCGTGATGTGTCATAGCTTACAAAATCAAATAACACATGACTTTAATCTTGTTAATAGCTTAAGTTTATGACAGTGCAAGGATTTTAAGAAAATAAATTTCTCAAAATAAATTTAAAAAAAAGATTAGGCCATATGTTAGTTCGTGACGGATGAATTTTGATATGAATATAAATATGATAGTGAAATTAGAATTGTTGCTTTGACTTGTACACTATACTATTTAAAACATAATTGTACATGCTTGATTGAAAAAAGAGTATAGTCAATACTATAATCAGACTCGTTTCTCGCATCAAAAGAAAATTATAAAAATAGCGATAAAGGGTACAATATTATTAAAATCATTACGACAAATCCACCGTACATGCATGGTGCCAGTTAATCGTATACATAAAACTGAACTGTGCCATGTTTATCAAATCAAAGCCAGATGGAAACAGTACTGCCTAAAGCTATATGCATCACAAGATGGGATTCTAGTTGATGACAACACTCTCAACAATGACATGTCTGAGCCAGATATTCTGAAGAGTGAAGTGGAACAAGCATTGAAGCATAGAGAACAGAACCACAGATTGGCCAACGGACTGGAAGAAAGCAGTCTTTCTCCCTCTCCCTAAGAAAGGGGACACCAGAGAGTGTCCTATCAACCGCACGATAGCCTTAATTTCACATAGCTAAAAGGGTTCTAAAAGGGTTCTACATATAATATCAGAAAGGACCCGACAACCCCCGGAGAATGAGTTACCACCTAAACAGGCAGGTTTCAGTAAAGGACGATGTACAAATGTTCAAGAAATCTAATAGGTATCCTGAGAAACCTGATGAAAAAGAGCTTGGAATTTCAGCAACCTCTATACCTATGTCTCATTAATTACTATAAGGCATTTGACTGTGTTCAACATTTGAAGCTATAGTAATGCAAGAAATAGGCTTCTCTCCTCACATCATTGAGCTGATTAAATCTCTCTACAAAGATCAAAAAGGTACAGTAAAAACAGATAGTGGCGACTGTGAGTGGTTCTCTATTGGACAAGGCGTTCGTCAAGGATATATCTTGTCACCTTACCTATTCAAGATTTATGCAAAGTACATCATGAAGCAAGCTTTTGATGGATTGGAAGGTCCAGTTTCAGTCGGAGGTCGCATCTTAAACAATCTCCGATATGCTGACGATACCACCCTGATAGCGTGAACTGGAGTTGAACTTCAAGTTCTAATACACAGAGTGAAAGCAGCCAGTGAAAAGTGTGGATTCTTCCTAAATGTTAAGGAGATCAAAGTCATGTCATGAAGGTCGATAATGACACAGTAGATTGTGTTGATACCTTCAATTTCCTCGGATCAATCATTCTTAAAGATGGTGGAAGCTCCGGAGAGATTAAAAGACGTCTGGCTATGGTTAAAACATCAGCAAATGCCCTATCAACCATTTGGAAGGATAGAGGAATCACAAAGACTACAAAAATACGTACTGTAAACGTGGACAATTTCGCGCTCCAACCAGCTACGGCGAAAATAAAAACACGCAAATGTATTTATTTTGTGTTTAAGTCTATGTAATGAGCTTTTTTAATTTTTGGCTAATTTTTAGCCACTTCTCTTGTTTTTAAATTCGCGATTTAAAAATCGCGAATTTAAAAACAAGAGAAGTGGCTAAAAATTAGCCAAAAATTACTACTTTTACAGTATTATGAAGGCATTAATCTTCCCGGTTGCAACATATGGAGCTGAAACATGGTCAGTCGGAATAGCAGATTCAAAGAAAATATCAGCTTTTGAAATGTGGTGTTGGCGCAAGATATAAGGAATATCTATCATGGAAAAAGCATAAGACCAATGAATTGATCAGAAGCCATAATATTTTAAGCATGTTTCAAGTTACAAAAGGACTATGAATATTAGGATACCATGGATAAAGTTGGTGACCGAATCTTCAAAATGGAATAATTTGCAGTGAATTTGGCGTGATGGGTTTCGTCAAATTTGTCTTAGATTTGTGGATGGCAATAACTTGCACCAAAAATACAACATACCATAAACTGTACAGATAATATTAGATATAATATTTGCATCACATGCCTGTTTATTTTATGTTTTCATGGCAAATGTGATTGAATTATTTGATTATAATCATGAACAAAGTTCATTTACGTCGTGCTATATTGAGGTCAACTCTGACTACAAAGCCGTATCGCTACGGGTGATTACTTCCGGTTCGCTGTACGTGGGTTAAAAAATCAAAGGGATTGTGTGCAGCTGCATACTGATTGGCTCAGTACATTTTAACTGCAATTGGGTACCAATGCCTTTTTATCGTCAAAGACGAATGTTCTTCATTCTGAAGTTTGAAACATAAAATGATATATTAAACTACCATAATCCCGGAGCTTATGTTTTACAACCACTACGTTGCGTATGAATCCAATACTATAGTGCTCAACAAAAGAAAGTCATACACTTTATGCCCCATAGAGCAATGTCCGATTATATTTTGATCAAACAGACCAGATATACATTTGGATGGATCAATCTTGTACCAAACTTGCCACCAAGCGACAAAGATAAGCCATGATTATTACCATTTAATGAAAATCCGTGTTGTTTTGACCAAATTCACATTTTCAACAAACAACGCGGGGATAAAAGACCACATGTTACCTGTTTACAATCAAATAGCCCGATCACTCAGGCACGAACCAACGCAGTTGCACTGTGTGATCAATATCCCTTTCATTCCCGGCCATTCAAGTGCCACACACAGTATTTTCTCGCCACTTGCGTGTGTTGAAAATGCGAATTTGGAAACGTCACGGATTTTTTAAAAATAAAATGGTTTTAATAATGGTTTATCTTTGTTGTTTTGTGGCATGTCTGGTACCAAATTGTTCCGAAAAGATTCATCTAAATGTCTATCTAGCCTGTTTGGACACAAACTAATCGGAAGACACCATATTGGACATAAACAAAGTGTATGACTTTCTTTTGTTGAGCATTTTACTTCATCATCAGATCAAGCACTGATCAACTGATGATATTGAGGAAAGAGGGTTTCTCGGAGATGGTTGAGCAACCCTCTGTGAACAAGACACAGAAGGACTATATTTCCTCTATCTCTTACCCTGAACCGGTGTAGTAGGAGAGGCCGGAATAATGGCTCCAGGGGTACCATGGCTCCTTTCACAACGGACCTTTAAGAGTATTATTCCATGCCGTCTTCATCCATCCGAGAACCAACATCATCAGCGGGTCAATTGCCTGATAAGTGATGACGTTGGAAGGTTTTCATGCAAAACATAACATTTAAGTTCCAAAATTAGTCATTCATTATTTTACTTTGAATCCTTATTCTTATACAGGTATTGGAATGGGATTACCATCAGTAGCCGAAGTCCTCATTATTAATGACTATTTCGGAGAAAAGATGAGTATAGCAAATGGAATAGCATTTACCGGGGGCGCTATTGGAATGATCATATTCCCACCGATCGTGGAGTTCCTGATTAATCTTTACGGCTGGAAAGCCTCTTTCATGATATTAGGTGCCATGTGCTTTAATATATGCGTTGCAGGAGCGTTGATGAAACCACCTATCTCCTCCTACAGGTCCATACCTCAAAACATCAGTGCCCGTTCTCGAGAACATTATAACTTCAATGATTTCAAAGACACCTTTATATCCTATTTGGGATTTTCCGTGCTCGCCAAGGAACCAATATTAGTGACCTACCTGGCTGCATTTTGTATGTGGGGTTTAGCCATGGCTGGTTGGGTCATTTTCCTTGTGTCATACACAATGACGCTGGGGTTTTCCGCCCAAACCGCTTCATTTCTCTCATCTATCAGTGGTGTCGGTACACTCATAGGACGACTAATGACCGGGCCTATCACAGACTGTGGACTCATGTCAGGACGAACGATGTTCTGCATACTTTCTGCCGGAGGTTTTGTAACGTTAATGATCTATCCATTCATCGAATCGTACTGGGCTCTGACAGTTACGTCGTTTTTCGCTGGACTCTTTATTGGAACTCCAACACCCGTTGTGATACAGATGTTGAAGGAATTGATACCCAATGATAACGATGCATTTTCAGGAGCGGTGGGTTTACATTACTTTGCGCTCGGTATTGGATTGCTATCTGGTGGGCCTTTAACAGGTAAGTCATAATAGAGTATCGACCCCTTGGGTATTGATATCACATGTTTTGAAAAAGTATCTGTAGTTTTCGCTAGAAAATGTTAATAGGGATTGAGCATGTCTGTTTAATACTCTCCTTTTAATGATCTTTGCACACGATGTGTTTTAAAACTTGAGAAAACACCTGTAGTGTGAATAATAACATGAACGAATATTTAAGTTAAAACTGTTTTGTTTTGTTTTGTTGTTTTCTTTCGTTTCAGGAGTACTGTTTGACGTTACTGGCAGTTTCTACGTACCCTTTTTAGCATTGGCATCGGTTGAACTGTTGGCGGCGTTTTTATCATTTGTTAACCCATCAGTGTTTTCTTCATAGTATTCACATACGATTATTTGAAGTAGAAGTGGTTCATCATTGTCCATATGTTTTTGTTTTATCTTTAGTCAGTTTGTTGAGAAAGAAATGTTTGGATTTCCTCTCCAACGCCCACCCTAATTTTCTAATTGTCAAAATTTAAAACAAAGGAACACCCTCAAACAGCATTGCACGTTTTTACTGTACAAATATGACAAAATAATAAGTACCTAAATTTCAGAAAACTCCAGCAAATGTTTATTTTTCTTTTGACAGGTTTGACATTCTACATGTAAAATATTATTATTTCATTAACATTGCTCTTGTAATTATCTCAATTTATTATTATTATTTATAGGCCTTCTTGGTTAGTTATACCCATCATATCAAGCAACGGCGTTTGAATTTCAGCGCGCGTTTGAAATGAATATTTGTTATGCGCGGAAAACCACACCCAGGTTCACGCTGCACACGCTTAAAAGGTTTTTTTTTTTATTTTGTCTAAATAATTATGACGATGACTATTATCATGATTATAGATAACTGCAAATCGAGTGCAGATTTGAGTATATGATTCTTGTCCGTAATAGGTTTGTAGTTTTGTTGGAGTTGGCATTCAAGTTTTATACTCGAGTCCAGATCCTAGCACAAAAGGCCACACATACAAGTGATAACATGTAAGTATTGAAATTTAAAACTAAAAGAAGAAAAAAAATGGGATGGTTAGATACATAGGACAGGGTGTTTTTGCAGCTTTAACACAGACTAGGATTTGTTTAATGTTTAAAAATGTGCGTGTTATTAAAAAAGCCGAAATCAAGTTTTATTAGTGTTTCTATATAATATAATTACCTTTGTTTCGAATGTACTTTTACACTAAAATATTGGTGTATTACTATTGTGTGACCGTGCGTTTATTTTGGAAAAGAAAATGTTATGATAACTCGTTCAAACGGAACAAGATTTGAAAGAATGTATCAACGTTCACAAATGAAGCGAGGCTCATTACTTTATTTACTCAACGAATATATTTTTGGAAAAAAATTGTTAAAGCAAGAAGATCGTAATGTAGCAAATGTGATGTTAAAGATAATTTAGAACATTTCTTGTTTTACTTCCGGTTCGCTGTATATTAGACCATTATCATGAGGTAAATTCAACCATTTGCGTTAAAACAGACATGAAAATGATTTTGTCAGTCACTGACTGCCTATTTGAATATTATGAAGGAAATTTGGTCGTTTAAATTGAACGACAATTTTGACTGCTTCTTTCACTAATGACGTCACTTTGCACGCGGAATTAAGTTGAGCGGTGGATCAAAGTTGTATATTGAGTTGAAGCTAATTGCTGGCCCGATTTTCAACTTGATGTTTTCTATTTTACATGGAGGGTCATCCTTAAATTTGTCACATTCTAAAGTTTGAGTTACATAACTCCAAATGGGAGTAATTCACCACATTTTAGCCTATAATTTCTAAACGGGACATTTCTGGCCCCTAAGATTTTACAGACATAATGAGAAAAATATGGGGATTCAAAATATTTTGATATGAAAAAAAATCATAGCCCCCCAAAAAGTGATCATAACATACACCTTTAACAGTCTTTAACAGAGCGCGTTCAGTCTGAGGGCGTGCTATTTAGTGACGCACTGCTGTTCATTTTTACACAGCCGCGAGGCATCAAGTGACGGGAGTCCGTCTTCCGCTGGGTGTCGAATAAGTTCGATATAGAGGGCGAGATTTGGAACTTGACTACGTTTCCAAGGGAACGGCATTCCGTCACAAGATAGACACAAATCCTATTTCGACCATACGATAAGTCTCGTATCTCTGAGAATGCTAACAAATTAATCACTATATAATATTATAAGGCTTATTTTTAACGTAAAAAATATCACACTTACCCTGAAAATTCATTAAAATGGTGTTAAATCGCCTAGAAATGGTAGTCTCATCGCAGTGTCGCGAGATGTTGGGGTCGAAGGTGATATAAATGATTGGACTAGCTACCGCGAGGAATTCTGGTACCTAGGCTGCCCTCAATTTGTTACAATGTTAATGTGTATGCCAATATTTAGGGTTGAAAAACAAAAAATGCAATGATTGCACAGATTGACGAGTTATGTACACGTTACCATGGTAACACATGTAGCGACGCAAAACGTATCAACAACGCAAAACGTACCAAAATTGATACGTTTTGCGTTAATGGCGAGTAAGATAGAACAAAAAAGGGCAACTCGACGCAAAACGTATAAATTTTGATACGTTTTGCGTCGTGCAAAACAAAAAAGGGGCAATTTAAGGAAATCGTATCAAAGTGAGGATCTTCCATTCATTGCACTTCCTCCCCCTTTTCCCCAAAAGTTTCATAAATATAGACATTTTCTCCAAATGTTCATTTTTATTTGACTAAACCTTGGCCATTTGGGTAGTAGAAGCTTTTTACAGTGGCTCCCATAGATATCTAACGGCGCATACGATATATAAATCCTGGCTAACAAACTAATCACTGCGTTATTATTATTATTATTATTATTATTGATACTATTATTAGTGTCTGGTGGTGGGTGTGGTCTTAGAGAACGCTTTTTCATCTCCCTGGAAATGTTGCAGACAGCTTTTTTTTAAAATAAAATGGATTTCAGACTACAATAATCTTTAATTCATCATTGGTCGGATTTGGTCCAAAACAGGTTTCACTGAATATATCATTGACTTAAGATGTGTTTCTAGCACAGTAAATAAATCGATACGTTTTACGTAAAAGTTCTTTTTAGTTCAAGATGGATTTTTTCTTCTTCAGGGAATGTGTTTCATTTGAAATATATTGTAAACAAACAAATGATACGTTTTGCGTCTTGTTGCCCCCTTTTCCTTTTCAAATGATACGTTTTGCGTTGGAGTATTTTTTTCTCTAGAATATAAAAAAGGAAATATTTTGGAAAACTGTTCACAGAAATGGTGCAAATGGTCAAAACTACACATTTTCAAGTGTTTCTAGAATTTGTTATTTTTCGGTGTGTTTTTTTACTAAGAAAAAGTTGATACGTTTTGCGTTAGGGCAGTTATTTTGCTCTTGAGTTCAACAAATTGGTGCAATTGGTCTAAACAACCCTCCCTATACATTTCAAGTGTTTCTAGAATTTGTTATTTTTCAGTGGTTTTTTGGCTAAGGAAAAGTTGATACGTTTTGCGTTGGGGCATTTATTTTGCTCTAGAGTTCAACAAATTAATTATTTTGGAAGATTATTCACAGGAACATGGTGCAATTGGTTTAAACAACCCTCCTTATACATTTCAAGTGTTTCTAGAATTTGTTAAAAAGTTGATACGTTTTGCGTCACGTTTTGCGTTAGAGCAGTTTTTTATGTCTAGAGTACACAAAAGGAACTATTTTGGAAATTCTTTCATGGTGCAATTGGTCAAAACTACCCTCCCTATACATTTCAAGTGTTTCTAGAATTAGTTATTTGTCAGTGGGGTTTTTTTTGGCTAAGGAAAAGTTGATACGTTGTACGTTGGGGCAGTTATTTTGCTCTGGAGTACAACAAATGAATTATTTTGGAAACTATTCACAGTAACATGGTGCAATTGGTCTACAAATAGACTGTGTATCTGTTCTGTGTATCTGTTCTTTTTGGGAAATAACAAATTCTAGAAACACTTCAAACGTATAGGGACGGTTGTTCAAAACAATTGCACCATTTTTCTGTGAACAGTTTTCCAAAACAATTCCTTTTTTATAGTCTAGAGCAAAAAATCTACTCTAACGCAAAACGTATCAACTTTTGATACGTTTTGCGTTTCACTAAGTGAAAGAGGGGCAACTTAACACAAAACGTATCAACTTTTCCTTAGCCAAAAACACTGAAAAATATCAAATTCTAGAAACACTTGATATTTATAGGGAGGATTGTTTAGCACAATTGCACCATCTTTCTCTGAAAAATGTTCCAAAATAGTTCTTTTTTTGTACTCTAGAGCAATAAAACCTGCTCTAACGCAAAACGTATCAACTTTTGCTCAGGCCAAAAAATACTGAAAAATAATAAATTCTAGAAGCACTTGATATTTATAGCGAGGATTGTTTAGTACAATTAAACCATGTTTCTGTGAAAAGTTTTCCGAAATATTTCATTTTTTGTACTCTAGAGCAAAATAACTGCCCTAACGCAAAACGTATCAACTTTTGCTTAGCCAAAAGAAAAGCACCGAAAAATATCAAATTCTAGAAACACTTCAAATGTATATGGACGGTTGTTTACAACAATTGCACCATGTTTCTGTGAAAAGTTTTCCAAAATATTTCCTTTTTTATACTCTAGAGCAAAAAATCTAATCTAACGCAAAACTTTTGATACGTTTTGCGTTTGACTAAGTGAAAGAGGGGCAACTTTACACAAAACGTATCAACTTTTCCTTAGCCAAAAAAAACCTGAAAAATACAAAATTCTAGAAACACTTGATATTTATAGGGAGGATTGTTTAGCACAATAAAACAATGTTTCTGTGAAAAGTTTTCCAAAATAATTCGTTTTGTGTACTCTAGAGCAAAATAACTGCCCTAACGCTAACCGCAGGCAAAAAACCACTGAAAAATAACGAATTCTAGAAACACTTGATTTTTATAGGGAGGGTTGTTTAGAACAATTGCACCATGTTTCTCTGAAAAGTTTTCCAAAATAATTCATGTTTTGTACTGTAGAGCAATTAACTGCTCTATCGCAAAATGTATCAACTTTTCCGTCGGGCTAGAAACACTTGAAATTCATAGGGAGGGTTGTTTAGACCAATTGCACCACGTTTCTGTAAAATGTCTTCCAAAATATTATAATTTTTGTACTCTGGAGCAAAAAAACTGCTCTAACGCAAAACATCAACTTTTCCTTGGCCAACATAACACTGAAAAATAACAAATTCAAGAAACACTTGAAATGTATCATGGGGAGGGTTGTTTAGACCAATTGCACCATGTTTTCCCAAATATTTCCTTTGTTGTACTCTAGAGTTAAAAAACTGCTCTAACGCAAAACGTACCACCTTTTCCTTAGACCAAAAAATACTGAAAAATAACAAATTCAAGAAACACTTGAAATGTATAGGGAGGGTTGTTTAGCACCATAACCTGCTCTATCGCAAAATGTATCAATTTTCCTTGGACAAAAAGCACTGAAAAATAACTAATTCTAGAAACACTTGAAATTCATAGGGAGGGTTGTTTAGACCAATTGCATCATTTTTATGTGAACAGTTTTCCAAAATATTTCTTTTGTTGTACTCTAGAGCAATAAAACTGCCATAACGCAAAACGTATCAATGTTGTTACGTTTGCGTTAGACTATGTGAAAAAGGGGCAACTTGACGCAAAACATACCATTTCTTTACAACATATTTTATGGGATAGAAACACTTCAATGCCAATGACGCAATGACATAAAATAATACATTAAGGTTTCGAAAAAAAGCTGTCTGCAACATCCCCAGGGAGATGAAAAGCGCTCTCTAAGGCCACACCCACCACCAGACACTATTAACACTATCTCATTGTTTTCTTTCCCCTTAAGGATAGTTTTAACCGTATAATACTAATAATAATGATAATATTATATAATAATAATAACGCAGTGAGTAGTTTTTTTGCCCGGAGCCACTTTAATAAAAAGCGCCCCCTACGGTGATACACACAATCTGACTTCAATACCAATATGGCCAAGGTTTAGTCAAATAGTTACCTGTTTTGGGACTCTGGTTCTATATTTTGAACTTTTGGGGAAAAGGGTCTATATTTTTGAAAATTAGGGGGGAAAGCGGAGGAAGTGCAATAAATGGAAGATCCTCACTTTAATACGATTTACTTAAAGTTGCCCCTTTTTTGTACGACGCAGAACGTATCAAAATTGATACGATTTGCGTCGAGTTGCCCCTTTTTTGTTATGTCTGACCCGCCGTTAACGCAAAACGTATCAATTGATACGTTTTGCGTTTTTGATACGTTTTGCGTCGCTACAAACGCACACCAATGAACTTTCAGCACCCTCATGTGAAACAGGCTCTCGTTTCGGAGCTGACTGATTAACAGTTCTTGTTGTGTAGTATACCGTATGTATACAGTATGTATGTTTACCCTTTTTTAATCGACCGACCGACAAAGATGTGGGCATTTTGGTCTACAGGTTATTTTATATTTATAATAATAAATAATAAAATAACAAAAGGGACTGTTCAGGAATACAGCTACAAGACGACCAAAGTCAGCCAAATAACTGTAAACACTGCAACATGCAGACGTAATACACATTGAGCAAATCATGATTAGGCGAGCCCGAATGAAATAATGAAATGTTACGGTACAAAGTATAGTGGTGATACTTTTGGTTTATTGGTTAATAAGATGGAGTGCTATAGTAAAATAGATTTATTCCGTAAACATGTAGGCCTAAACTCTAATTAATTGGTAGAAATCGGTGTTTCAACTTGATAGTTAAACCAAATAAAACCAGAGTAATATATGATCAAATTAGCATGAAATGTTATTCACGTTTTACAGATAAAATCTTATAGCAAAAGGCGATACTATAGTTTCGCGTGGCTGATAATGCCTACGCTCGTCAGTCGCCGACCATTTGGTCAGGTATCGGGCAAAGAACATTTGTGTAGGTTAAGCAAAGTCGTTGTTTGAAAGATCAAGCAAGCGGATGTTAATGGGAAATGAAAAGCCTAAACAGGCAGTATTATCAATACTGTCTAACAGTTTTAGGTAAAGGGCCTAACAAATTAAAAATCAACATTTAAGTTGGTCTAATTGATATTAGACAGCTAGCGATCTGTTCGGACGTCTTTAGTGTGTGAAGGCCAAAACTACACTAAATGATGCTCTAGTAATCTATACCATGCATGTTATATGGATCTGGACAGTAGTGCACGTTATGTGCATGTGACTTGCCATTTGCTAGTCTAGAAAAATGTTCATTGTGTGCTCAATTGGCTATTATTAAGGCGGTACGATTCATCTAGTGCGTGGGAAAGTCACTGAAAAAACTAGGACTGTTTGAATAACCTGCATACCTTTTCCCATTCAATAGTTAAGAAATAGGCCATAGTTGTGACGCTTTGCTTGTATTTTAACAATGCGCATACTTTGCTCTCGATCACGTACCCATGAACTTCCGTTGTTATGGCCTATATAATGTGATTGCATTGTACTATTGGGCTATTCCAGTTGAAATTCATACACCCACACATCTTCCACTCAGGGAGTATAGTTTTCAATTAGAATCATCCTTGCAGGTAACCCATTTAAAAGTCACATTTTGGGGGGGGGGGGGTGGGGAGGAAGGGGGCATGAAGAGTAGAAAGATGCGCGCGAAGCGCCTAATTTTGTTTGCCATTTTTAAGCTGATATTGTCAAAGATGGTCAGATGCCCCGGAATTCGACCTTTTCTCCCGATGTTTTGTACCGGCTTTCTCCTTTTTTTTAACCGAAACCCTAACGTAATGTCACCTCATACACTCCTGGTGTGGTGTATGGATTTCAACTGGAATAGCCATTGTGTCATCATATTAACGCTATCGCATGATCAGGAAGTACATCACACCTACAGATGTTACAGGTCAATGCTTAATCAATGCCATATTCTTCGAGGGTCGATACTATTGTATTGAAGGTTTGCGTTTACGTTGCTTTTAGTTTTACATGTTTACAAAGTGTCTCAATAAAATTTACTATGACATTTGTTAGTATTCATTTTGTTTCATATAACTTAGAAGAGAATTTGTTCTCAGTAGTGTATAGCAAAAACATTTTGACAACAGTGATATATTGATATTATGTGAAATAAAATCCAAGAAATTGGGACCGTCACGTGAAAGATAAATCCACGAAATTGGGATTGTCAATTTGGTACATAACCTGCTGGAATTTTTTTTCTTCGGATACTCAGACAATTGATTTAGCCAAAGGTTTCAATATACATGTTAAAGACAAATTCACAAAAAGCACGTATACAGAACTGTAACTGTTTTAAGGAGATCACTCGATTATACATGTAGTTACTACTGTAAAAGACGCTGCTTCAACACGTTCAGCATGCTCAAGACAAGATGTAATTGAAATGTCCTAATATAATGAAATAAAGTTGATTTTTTTTTGCGTGCCACTGCCAGTGAAATGTTCAATTAAATTGCTGTATTCAAACCGAGTAGTTTGAAAGATCTGCGTCAGCTGTATGTGATGAGTAGTAAGATGTTTTATTGAGAAAGGCCTACTAATGAGAAAGAATATTCGTTGAGGTATAGTAAACGATCAATTTTATAGAATATATGCACTTTTGCCATCACGAAATCCTGCTATCCATAGAAATTACAGTAAGAGTAAAAGCTTTTCGTTATTAAAATTGATGAGAATATACGAGGGACATTCAATAAGTTCTACCTCCTACCTCATTTTATTATTATATGAGCCAGTCTTATAAAATATCAAACGATTGTAGCTTGGAACCTCATCTACAAATCAAATGTAAATTTATCTGAGCACTGGTTGTACTTTTCCGGACATGCAGTGAGAACCAAACCTCGATTTAGTGTGACGGAAACGGATAATAAACAGCAAAATATCGCCGAAGTGCTTTTCAATTGGCCTATTGTAAGAGGCAAAACATACCTATCGGTCAATTATAACCGTTCTAAATGTCAGATATCTCTCTAACAGACTGTAAACAATAAAGTTGACTGATTGGTTTGGAAAAGAAATATGCCCTCGGATTAGCCAGATCCAAGTCAGGACAACCATTCAGTATACCGTACCCCTCCCCTAGAGAACCCTGTAAAAGTCATATTTGACTTTCATGATAACTAAGCGATCATCAATATACCGAACTAAACAGAGGGATTTAAGTCTGTCAAAGCGATCATTTTCTATCATTGACTACCTGATTGACTATTCTGAAGGTTGCACATAAGTAAAACTCATAAAGTGACTATTTAATGGTAAAGATTTAACATCCAAGGAATCGTTGTGGCTTAAGTTGTAACAACAAAAACTTAACTGCATGATTAGCAGTATTCCGGTATGCCAAAGGCGTAGCAATACATTTAAGTTGATAGTACACCATTTGCAAGCCTACAAGAGTTAATACTGTTTTACAATCTTATCTATACATGATAATACTGTAATATATGCAGATATCATTCATTTATTTCCATTTTTAGTATTCAAATCATGCTCTTCTAACCATACAATAGGAAAAAACCACTCGAAAAACATGTGTATATTTGAAAGGTAATTTTCTGTGTCCGTTGTCCAAAATATCTGGCTGAGGTCATGGGAATCAGACGGTTGGGCCATTCTCTGAAATAGCAGCTTGGCTAGTTATACATTTATTGCACCCCTCACGTTTAGAGTGTATGTTGACCATAGTAGTTTTACTCAAAACGAAGGCTGTCTCTGCCCTGGAGACAATATGGAGACAACTATTTTCTTTAACATTTAGCCGACGACCAGACAGTCGCACATTGCCTCATATTGCATAATTTAAAGTAAAGGGCTGTGCAGACTCCACAACTCTCGAACTCTTTGCGCTCTCACACATGCGTAGTAGCTCGACCACAACAAATTGACGCAGCCTGATTGGTCAATGGTGGTCAACGCTTGCGCTCAGCGTTGGAGCGTTGTGGAGTCTGCTGAGCCTTTAACACTGTTCTTCTCCAACAACACGTACTTTATATGAGCTATATGACGCTTGATGATGGGTCCGGGCCTCGCGATTTCGTAAACCGTTGCAGTAGGTAAGTTGGCTCTGGTATATCTCGATAACGGCAGACCAACATCAATCTTAACACTTTCTTGAAATGTGGATGTCTGTTTGCATAGATGATTGGGTTCACGGCACAGTTACACAGGAATGGTAGAGATAGATAGAGATTGATCCGGTAACTGATGGAGCCCATCTGTGGTACTATGTTAAACAAAAAGAACGGCGCGATGGATATAACATATACGATGAACACCAAGAAGAGGTTTTTGGTGATGTCCAGTTGCTGACGTAATATTGCAGCCTGACGCTTTTCGAACGAGGCTTTCACTGGCGCGGCACCTTTCATGACCATCTTGTTATTTCTTAATTGACGGTTGAAATGTTTCCGAACATGTAAGTAGATTGCGATGTAGCTACTGGTGATTATAAGCAATGGCACGGGTAAGCCGACAAGGGTTTGAATTAATGTGAAAGTGCTTGCTCTAGGGTGGTCATCAAGATCCGAGCATGTGTGATCTCGCTTATCGTAGCCGAATGCGCCAATACCATTCAAGGGTAGGACAATACCAAATGCGAAAGGTATGAGCCATGTGACAACCACCATAGCAGCTATCTTTCCTGGTGTGTAGATCTTAGTGTAAGTATAAGGACGAGTAATTAGAATCAAACGGTTCACTGAAATGGCAGCTAGATTGTAAACGCTCACTCCTATACATATAAACACGAGAAATGCGCTGGCTTGGCACAACCAGTAGGCGTTTGGGAAAGGCCAGCCAACTTCTGACAAGCGGGCTACCGCTAGCCAGACGAGGAACATTGATGTTAAAAGATCGGCAACACTCAGACTCATCACAAACACATTGGTGGTGGTTTGAAGTTTTCTTGAGATCATTATTGCTATTATGACGGCCAGATTGCCCACGGTTCCCACAAAACATATTAACAGTTTGACAACGGCTACGAATACATTCTCTTCATGTAGGATTGATAGAGGCGGTAATAAATCTCCTGAAGACTGATTTGTAGTGGAATTCATTGTTAAAATACCAGCTGTTGTGTACGATGAAGTCATTGTGTTTGCGTTATAACTCGCTGAATGATGGATTAAAACACTGTGGTGTTGTTCGGTAGCTCTGATACTCACTCTCAGTTCTTTACAATGTCATTGCTAATTCACTGTATTTGAATTGTGTTTGATGCAATTCGTAGAAACCATCATTCGGTTGCACAATGTCGATAACTGAGTGTATTGTAGCTAAAGTTGATACCATGAACAGATCACAAGGCTAGATTTATCAAGTTCACTGATGGATTCTGGGAAACCTTAAACATAGATTACTTCTGGTCAAGTTTCCCGTCATACATTACAACAGATCATCCGTTTGAGGATGCAGACCGATTGAAATGTTATGTTTGCCAACTATAGTCATTTGATCTTGTCTCATGAACTCTCACTAATTCACTGGATTATAATCTTAGCACGATCCCTATCCAAAGTGTCTATCAAATGGAGAGCAGATTCCAAACATGCTAAATGTAGGACGATAGTTGTGTGGTGGATAGTAATCCTGTCAGGAAGTGTAGGTGTTGCGCTCACCTTGAAAATGGATAGGCACTTGCGTGCAATATAGACACACCAGTTATCTTGAGTCCTAATAAAGCCTTTTCGACAATCAATTACTTCCGGTGTATAGTTTGATCAGTTCCAAATTGGCGAAGCATTAACAGCAGCGAATGAATACAAAAGGACGCGGGCGCACATGAAGGGATCAAGCAAAGACTTACTACTTAGAGACTGCTCAATATGCATACCAATACACACAAGTCGTTGAAGCTAAAAATGGAGCCGTCACCATGGCGATTGTCGGATTTTCGGGGGCGTACCATGGTGTTGTGATTTCTAGGCACAGCTTGTGCGACGGGCGTAATTGAATACCAGGGCCAATCAATGATGCCGGAAATGGAAGCGCGGCACGCGGAGAGGCTGCAATAGAGTGACGCACTTCTGAAACGCGAGTAGGTACGCTGTTTGTTTGGAATCGCGTATTTGTTGTTGTCATGGTGCAATTGTGACACGTCACATCAAAAGGGGGCACTGTGGCTCCAGAAATCAAAATTGAAATGTTTATGTATTATTAAAGCCAATTATCTAACATTTATTGTAACGGCATTATTTAGTTAGTAGATATTAACATTAATTGTGAAGATTTTAAAGGTAATCCGACGGAAGAAAAAACAATCTAATGCCGGGCCATTTTTCTAAATAATCCAACTTTGACCTACAGTTTGCTGTTCAACGCCAAGTGCCCCCATTTGATGTGACGTGTCACAATAGTCCATTCGTTGGCTTCAATTTATAAGCGTCGTGAGCAGGCTTTTGGAACAATCGCACTGTACATCATATGCGTGACGCGTGCGTGTGGCTATAATCACGCACGTATGCTTGGATTATTTCTCGCCAATTTGGAACTGATTAAACTATAGCTCGTTAGACCAAGGTTAGACTCTTGTTATTTTGTTGGATGGGTCAGAAGTCAGGTGAACGAAAATAACTGATCACGAGGGCCAATTAATTGCAAAC
This sequence comes from Ophiura sarsii, assembly GCA_035610835.1. Taxonomy (NCBI): domain Eukaryota; kingdom Metazoa; phylum Echinodermata; class Ophiuroidea; order Amphilepidida; family Ophiuridae; genus Ophiura; species Ophiura sarsii. The sequence continues at coordinate 37,820,262 of CM069446.1, forward strand.
TGGGTGTAAACAACGTCATTTTTCAGTTCGAAAATAAAGCCCTCATGACATCAGTTTTATGAATAGAAAATATAAAGAAAACTTCTTGAATGCTCAACCCATATCCCATCCAATATTATGATGAAATTTAAAAAACGAGAAAATAATATTTAAATCAATGCCCATTTTTGTTTGTTTTTCAATGGGAGTCAGGCACTTTAGATGAACAATTTCGTGAAGAATTGCCAAATATGACGACCAATTTTTGCTGACTTGTCATTTTCAAAATGTCATGTAAAAACCTATGTCATGTAAAAAGCTATTGATCATTGATCATAGTTGTCATTAACTTTTTTGTTCTAAGCACTCAGCCCAACAATATGATATATTTGTTAGAGTCGATAACCAATTTTCATTTTTTTACCGTGTGTTAAATTTAGATTTTGATATCCCATTGAAATACAATTGTGACCTTTGACCATATATCGTCGTCGGAGGTCACTTTAACATTAACGTTGGCAAGGGTGTCCACCTACATGTAGGTTGTTTATCTGTAGTTAAGTGAAGTTAGGTAATAAGGTCAATTAGGAGGTGATATTTTTGTTACTTTATTATGTTTATTATATCAGAACCTCATTTAAAAATACCATTATTACAATAGTCAATTCTTATCAAAAATATACTTCTATATTTGTTATTCACATAATTTCCATTACACTTTTGTTCAATTTCCTTAACAGCATAATAAATACAAAACACAATCTTTTAATGAAAACATCCACAAATGAAGTTAACCAATTGAATGCAAGGAAGTTAATGTCAGCGTTCTATTAATAACTTACAGACAACCGAAACAAATCGAGAGACTTAGATTCTCAATATTTAGATTAAAGATACCAGTCAGATATTTGATGAGTAAGAACCATCAGCGGATTGGTCAGGAACATGGATACATTATCTTGTTTCGCCAATCAGAGTCATTGTTACAATTGTGTTCTCGGCACAGATTTGGAGTGGAGAATCTCTATTTGAATTGGTCATTAATATGAGTATAGCATGTTATGAGCCAATCAGAAACACTGTTAGATAGGTAGGTAGTAGGATTACCCGGGGCTTATTATATCTCGAGAGCACAATGATATGCGCGTCACGCAGTGTAAGTGAACTATGACCATTCGTTTTTCAACTGAGCATTATAGAATCCTTTGTTAAATAATGCACGTTTGCTTGTGGTTATGTTAACCTTGCACGCTTCAGATTTCCGTCAGTGCATTCGAAGATCGTTCGAATATAATAAAAAAACACATTGATTAATCAGTTAACCCACCATTTAATAAGGAACTGGACATCTTATCTTATCTACCAGCTGAAATGTATACAATATTATACAATGTTATATGGTGTTTTATTCCAGCCTTAAATCTAAGTCTTTAGCCTACAATGATATGCGCCATGCAGTGTACGTGAACCGAGAAAGACGACATTGAAATTAGTCGCGGTAGAACTATCACGTATCACGTACGTACTCGAATGACATTACTATCTCGACATATTGGAAAACGATCTACATCAGCCAGGTTATAAGATATCATTCAGGTACATATTTCTCGTGTAGTTGTGTTACATGTATCTTTCACACGACGTGGAAACATGTTTTCGGTCCTAAAAATACACGGTGGTACATTATTTGGTAAATTATGTAGGTATTTATGTCCGTGAAACGGAAGGCAGTTAGTTAATTGTTGAGGGCATGCTAGTATAGATTCATATTCCTACCAGTTTAGTTACTTTGGTATAAGAAACAAATCGGTCAAAGGTCAACACGCTCTTATTATGTATTGAACACACTATCGTATCCGTATACGCTTCTTTTGACGCTCTGCTAGTGCTGGACATTTGCTGGCCATTTAAACTTTAGTAGAGGTACGGGCTATCGACAACTGCTCTCCCCGTTGTGGTGCGTGGATCATTGCACTTCGGGTCCATGCTTTTCATCAGATGACCGGCTGCTTTGTTTACCAAGATATTGTTGTTTTTGCTGTTTGATGAAATAAATAAAAAGATTAAAGGGATACGCAGTAGTGTTGAAGAATTATTTTGTTCTAATAATTTACTTCAGAATTCAAGATGAACATTAATAATGGACATGTTTGCTGTTGCCACTCATGAAATCACAAAGGCAACCTTTATCCCAGCATATTTATATTGTGACTGTTTAAGAGCTTTTTAGCCGGGGAGCATACTAGTTGGGTATGTACAGGGGGGTTCCCATGCACCCCCACAGTACTAAACCAAACCAACTTTTTTGGATGCCGTTTAGGGTCCTTAAACACATTTTAGATGTTAACAGTGAAAAAATCCCGATGCTCTCCAGATATCCAAGATGGCGTCCAAAATGGCCACCAAAACTGGTCAAATCTCATAAAATGACATATAGCAATCAAATTGTATAATGAAAGTATAGTTTTAACAGTGGGATGTATGTATTAGACCACTAGACACTCACATCCAGAACTTTTGCTTTGTTAACACACCTAAATCCAAGATGGCCGCCAAAATGGCCGCCAAAATGGTAAAATTCCATACACTGGCATATATAAACCAACATGTATGATCAGAGTATAGTTTTAACAATGGGATGTATGTGTTAGACCACTAGAAACTCATATCTAGTGTTTTTGCTTTGTTAACATACTGTAAAACCAAAATGGCCGCCAAATTGATGGCAAAAAATTGGTCAAAAATCCATAAAATAGTATAATATCAACCGAAATGTATGATGAAAATATACTTTTAACGATGGGATGTATGTGTTAGACCACAAGTAACTCATATCCAGTATTTATGCTATGTTAACATGGTTCAAACCCAAAATGGCCCCAAAATGGTTCCCGAAATGGCTGCACAAATTGTCAAATTCCATAAAATGGGTATAATATCAACCTAAATGTATGGTGAAAATATAGATTTAATGATGGGATGCATGTATTAGACCACTAGTAACTCATATCTAGTATTTTTGCTTTGTTAACATACTTACAAATCCAAAATGGCCCCCAAAATGGGTCCTAAAATGACTGAACAAATTGTCGAAATTCCATAAAATGGTATTTGTCAACCAAAGTGTATCATGAAAGTATAGTTTTGATATTGGGAAGTATCTATAAGACCACAAGTTACTTATATCCAGTATATTTACATTGTAATAACATACTTTGAATCCAAAATGGCCGCTGCAAATGTTAAAAAAATCTACATGAGTGAATGCTAATCCACAATAGATATTGTATGAGTGTATATTACATCACGTTTACCAAATAGTATGTTTTTACTATTTTTACATTTACAGCAGCCATTTCGGTCGCCATCTTGGTTTTAAAGTATGTTATTACAATGCAAATATACTGGATATGAGTTACTTGTTGTCTAATACATACACACCAATGTTAAACATATATACTTTCAATATTTTGGCTGATATTATCCCATTATATGGTATTTCAACATTTTTTTCAGTCATTTTGGGACCCATTTTGGGGGCCATTTTGGATTTGTAAGTATGTTAACAAAGCAAAAATACTAGATATGAGTTACTAGGGGTCTAATACATGCATCCCATCATTAAAACTATATTTTCACCATACATTTAGGTTGATATTATCCCATTTTATGGAATTTGACAATTTTTGCAGCCATTTCGGACACATTTTGGGGGCCATTTTGGCAGCCATTTTGGATTTTGAACCATGTTAAAATAGCATAAATACTGGATATGAGTTACTTGTGGTCTAACACATACATCCCATCGTTAAAAGTATATTTTCATCATACATTTCGGTTGATATTATACTATTTTATGGATTTTTGACCATTTTTGGCCATCAATTTGGCGGCCATTTTGGTTTTACAATATGTTTACAAAGCAAAACACTAGATATGAGTTTCTAGCGGTCTAAAACATACATCCCATTGTTAAAACTATACTCTGATCATACATGTTGGTTTACATATGCCAGTATATGGAATTTTACCATTTTGGCAGCCATTTTGGTGGCCATCTTGGATTTAGGTGTGTTAACAAAGCAAAAGTTCTGGATATGAGTGTCTAGTGGTCTAATACATACATCCCACTATTAAAACTATACTTTCACCATACAATTTGATTGCTATATGTCATTTTATGAGATTTGACCAGTTTTGGTGGCCATTTTGGACGCCATCTTGGATATCTGGAGAGCATCGGGTTTTTTTCACTGTTAACATCTAAAATGTGTTTAAGGACCCTAAAAGGCATCCAAAAAAGTTGGTTTGGTTTAGTACTGTGGGGGGTGCACGGGAACCCCCCTGTACATACCCAACTATACATTGTTTGAAACACATTCAAACACATGTCATCTTCTTCCCTAAATCAAGGTCAAGGACATTCAACCACCCAAGTTGGCATGGATGTACACAAAGATTTTAATTTTACTAACTTCAAAGATTATTTTGGTATGTAAATGCATGTGTCGGCCTTGGACCGGACCGGACTGGAAAACCTGTAGTAGGCCTACAAGTGTGAAATTCTGATCCAAGCCGTAGATCAGAATATTGAATTGATGTTTTGTTGCACAAAAAAGGGCTGATTTCTCTTAATCCTTATAGGTGTAAGTTCATACATGTAATACAAGATTGTAAAAATATCCAAATCCCAGTTTTTATCATAATTAAGGGCGCAGCCTTCAACATATCACTGCATGTCCCTTAAATGGAATCGAAAACGAATGCAGTGACTTGTTTCTTTTACATGGTAATATAATAAGTTATCAATGATTTTCTCGATATAACACTGATCATCAAAAACTTGTATTTGACAGAATTAGATTTCGATCAACTGTAACTTGTGGGGCGGCCCTCACCTTTGACACTCGGGGGTTGAACCTCATTGGCGGAATTAGTATGGGTTTTATTTAATTTCTATCCACCTTTGTTTTTCTGGTCAGTATCTCAAAAGTGATTGAATATTGGGCAACAAGTTAGGGTGAAGTCATTCGGGGAAATTGTGTGCCTGATCCTTATTTACTAAATCCTAATTCTACACCACTTAGCTGATTGTAGTCCTTGCCGACGTCAATTGGATTTTCTCTCTATTTTAAAAGCCTGTGGCCCAATGGTAATCATATCTTATCAGTCCATTCTGTCGGTTTTTGGGCGATTTTGATTGTATATGTTCAATTGCTTGATGATTAATGAGAGCTGTACACCAGCTGACCAACATCGGGGGCTTATTTCGCGGAACTTTCAGAGTTACCCTATATAAATGTTATACTTCAATGATCACATACATGTAGGCCTATATCATGAATTTGAAGAAAAATTTAAAGTTGAAACGTCCAGTCGCTTATCAAATCGAAGTTTTGTAACACCCTTTAAAATGTAAAAATATATATTTAGTGGCGCGTAATCCTTAGAGTATAGGGACCTTTAAAAAGGTGTCTCGGTGGCGAATTTTTCTTCCGTAGTTAACATTTGAATAGAGCATCGAATTTTGTTCACACCACGGAAAGGATACGTGAATATTGATAAAGCATTGCTATGGTATGAAGCTATGTATTTTCGTATCCCTATCCTAAAATGTTAAAGGCATATTATGTGATCTTTCCAGGGAGCGCCCTGTATTCATGATATTTTTTAGAAAGTAGATTTTCTTGCAGATCTAAATTTCGGATCATAAATCATGAATATATATTCCAAGTTACAGAGCGATACGATTCCTAATTACCTCAAAATCATGGTTTTAAATTGAATTTAGAGTAAAATAAGTTGTCGGCGCAGACTTCGACAGTTTATTTTCACTCTAAAACCATGAGTTTGAAGTAATTTAGAATCGTATCGCCCTGTAACTTGGAATGTATGTACGATTTATGATCAGAAATGTAAATCAGCAAGAAAATCTGCTTTCAATTTTCTTTTGAGGATTGAGAGCGTTCCCTGGAAAAGATCACTTAATATGCCTTTAACTATGGACAATCGCGTCCAGGAGTATAAGCTACCTCGACTTACCCTAAAATGGCTACAATTTGATGTATGTAAGGATGAACTCACCATACAAAAGCTCCAAATATTCCATACTCGGATCTGAGAGGTGTCGATTCCGTAGCTCTACCTTGATGGATCATATAATTCTCTTCGACTATGGCTGGTGTAATAGTATCCATCAGGATGTACGAGGATCGCTCAGATTTACCCGATAAATCTTGCAGCTTTGTGCGTACTTCATCATTGAAGAGAACATTACCTGGTGAGTTAACATAATACAAATGACAAATTTATATCTGCAATTAAAATTGCAATCGATCTATAATTTGTGCATGCTTGTTGTTCGATTGAACATACTAAATAGTTTAATCAGTTGCAAATTGGCGAGAAATATTCGGTTTATCTCTCCGCGCACAAAATTAATCAAAACGTACTCACGAGATTATGGCCACACGCACGCGTCACGCATATGATGCACAGTGCGCTCATTGCCTTCATGCTCATTGCTCCCGTATCCTTCGGTATTCATTTGCTGCTGCAAGGAGGCCGATTTGGAACTGATCAAACCTTACAGTCATAAAAAACGTAACTATACAGGTAATAAATGGGCTTCTAACTTCTAAAAATATATCCTACCTAAAAATATTAAATTATGAAGTTGTTGAAAATGTGTCTTCTCTATTATGAGATATTGCACGCTAGGATCGGGTGATTATTAAGGAAGTGACACTCCAAATTGTAAAATGAAGTCCGATTTTCATTTTCACATTTTTATTTTCTACACGCGGACTCATCTACGGGTACCTTATCGATTACCGGTATTGCAATTGGGGGATGCAAGTGCAGGTTGGACAGTCGGCCGTATTGTTCCGATGGATCAATACGCCACACACACGCTACCTGTCATACTCTCCCCCGTGTTGAAATGTAAAATGTGAAAATGAAATTGTGACATTACCTTACATTTTGGATTGTCACTTCTTCAATATTCAACCGATCCTAGCGTGCAATATCTCATATAATTGAAGAAAATAAATTTCTCAACAACTTTATGATTTAATATTGTTAGGTAGGATATATACTTTTAGAGTTAAAAGTCCATTTATTACCTTATAGTTCCTTTGTTGATGACTGTAGTATCAATACTGCGTGAAACTAGCACTGGTTCCAGAAACCAAGAAGTTTGCACTGAAATGGTTACAGAACAATGTGAAGTGTATCAGGTACATGTACAGAAAGCCATACTTCAATAATTGATATGGCCTACTAATTCATCGATTGAGATGTTTACGATCATTTTATTGTCCCAAAATTGCGTCAACATAGTACGTGAAACTCCGGATGGAAAATCAAAATCATCTTGAAATGTTTGAACAGGTGGCTATGGGGCTGATAGAGAGCTATAATAGAGATATGTGTGGTTGGGCACCATTATTATGTACTACACTAGTATATTATGTATACATAGGCTAAAGTGACATCCTGTAATTGCGCCTTAAATCAAGGCTACAGTGACAATGGAACTGCATTGGTCACTTATGCGTCTTACCACCAGATTCTCCATTTGACTTCATCACGTATTTATGCGGCTCCTTGATGGCCATCGCAGAAGCTTCGTCGCCTTCAGCTGTCTAGAATATTGACATGAAAAACAAAATGGACTTTGAACATACAGTGCAGACCAGGAAGATTTAGCAAGACAAATTTAAATATACATTATTTTCTATAGATACAAGTTACATGTACAGGTTTATATATGCATTTACACTTCTAGATAGAACTCCTCCTATTGTTCATTATAAACTGTGGAACTCACTTCCTTCAGATCTTCGACTCTGTGATTCACTTGATGGTTTCAAAAAGACTTTAAAAACTCATCTGTTTAAGATTGCTTATGATTTGACTGGTTGATTTCTATGTAACTGTTTTATATTTTAACTGTTTGTTTTATTTGTTTTGATGTTTGCGCCTCGGAATAGGTTGTCTAGATAGATGGCGCATTATAAATGCATTATTATTATTATTATTATTATTGTTCTTCACGTGGATTTGATCAATTAATGCACTGCGGGAAATCTCAATTAGAAAAGGTCAACATTATTTATGACATTTCTTTTGTTCAACTGTGCATTACTATACACCTGGAAAAAAAAGTATCGCAAAATTATTTTTTTTGCAGTAAGGTCTTGAACAACTGTTGTCTTGAACTATGCTATAGAAAATATCTAATGACCATTCCAGTGAAATGAGCTATTTGTCCTTGTTTGGGTCGAGTTTTGAAGGGAGACATGTTGCTATGTGACGATGATTGGGGAGATTATTACTAATTACTGTATTACTAATCTTGCCATTAGAACAGAACTTAAACTTTATGCGATGAAATCCAAATTGGCATAAAATAAACATTACGGGATTCAACAACTCACCAGATCAAGAGAGTACATTCCAGTGAAAGTAGATCGTACAGAAGCAATAACTTCCGGGTTATCCATATATTTTTCTAGTACTCCTGGGCGGGACAATTCTTGCTGAACTTTTTTGGTGCCCATCAAATGCCATATTATGGACGGACACACCGCCGCTGTTGATTGTTCCGCAATCAACTTGAATCGCCATTCCTGAGAATAATCATGATTTGAAAATACAATAACGTTAATTTGAGCAATATAGGTAATCCATGTATAGTCATGCTCAACGGAATACAAAGGGAATCGCACCAGGCCTATTTTGCATTCCATTGAATCGGTAAATGATGTCCAATTCATTGTATGAACCATAATTACCAAATTGGCTAACATATCGTGAAACAGGTGTGTTATTATTCCCGACAAGATAGCAGCTACTCCCAAAAACAAGTAAAATGTTGTCAACTGTTTTGGTCAAAATACTTTTTTCGTTTAAAAATGAGGCACATGGACGGATTTAAACTAAATGAAATCCTATTCGCCAGCAAATTGATAATATTATGTAACTGGATTATGTTTCTTTTGATATGATAGTCTTTTGATCGGGGTTCATGAACTCTAAAGCATGATACAGTTGACACAGCGATTTCAAAATGGGGTACTGCAGTAACAAGGTTCACCGCGGACAAACGGAACTTTTCGGAATTTTACTCGGGGCTACGCACGTCTCTTGCAATTACGTTGTTCCAAAGTGAAAATGTTTTGATTCTTCACAGTTACCAGCTGATACGCAATCATTTTTTAATTTATTCATCTCAGTGTAGGGGAGAACGGGGAGTGTCCGTCCCATTTTCATTTGAAAAGGTCTAGAGACGCCAATTTTAAAGATTGAATGGACCTTTTCATATCATGTGAAAGATTGATATCTTGGCTACATACGACTATGATCTCAGTACTCTAAGCCTGACTGTAAAAGTGGGAGTAAATGATAAAGACAAGTGTCTCAAAAGGGCGAACTTGCCCGACGCCGGGGTAGGTTCGCCCATAGATCGGGGAAAGTTCGCCCTAGGCTCAGAATTAGGCTTCACAAAGCACCATAATATCCAATACATATAGATTCGTTATTGTTCGTTTTTTATTCCAAAATAAAATGTAGGGGTCGTACATATAGGAGTGGGGCACTTTTGCGGAACATATTCGTTCATATTTTTGAAATATTCTCAGTCAACCAGCAGGTCACGCTCTGTGCACGGCAAGGTCATTTTTTCTTTTCACGGGATGCAACTGCAATATGCAAGCTCCGATGGTTTCCGAAATTTTCCGAATAGAAGTGCTCACTTTAGATATCATAATTATGTGCTATGCGATTAACAACGCTGGTCGTGACCGTTTGAAGCATTTGAATATCAATTTGCTAACATAGACTTCCATTTGAAGCATTGATCTTTCATATATTAAAAGATTAGAAGGGTAGAGAATGGTTATCTGCTTCAAATAATCACATGAAATATCATACAGTTTTGGTGCAAAGATCGGAATTTTGCTGTAATTCCACATGCTCTCTATAATAGACATAGCATGTTTAGGGATATCCATTTGAAATACATGTGTTTCCCGCGACACTACACGCACGGCTGGTTTACTTTACTCTGACGGGACAATAGGTTCATCGATCGGTAACGCGACTTTCTACACAGAGAATGACAGAATGTGCAAAATTTTATTTTCCTGGTCTTGACCGTTTGAAGCAATAAACCTTCCGAATGTTGACATTTTACGGAGACGAAGACGTACACTTTATTTGCTGCGAAATATTCAGGAGGGTAGTGACCATTTTTAACGAGATATGGCAAATTTATGGAGACACTTTTCAATGTAAATATTGCAGAAAAATTGCGATACTATTTTCATTATTTTAGGTCCTACACATCATTTTAAAGGATCAAATCACCTACGTTGATTAAGATTGAAGCCTTGCCAACCATAATAAGGAGTTTGTAGTGGAGATTTTACCTAAAATGACACACAAATAGCAAATTTAAAACTCTTCTCATTTTCATCCTTGCAAAAACGTCCGTTGGCCGAGCGAGGTCATTCGCGCTGGCTGAAAAAGAAAATAGCGACCATTTGCGTGACATGCTAGCTGACCGAAAATTGTAACTCACTGATTCCGAAGGGAACTGTTCGGGTCTATATCCAGTTCTGTAGTAGACCACCGCTATCTCCAATTCATCACTGAATAATAAGATATAGATATCAAATATATGTGTTCTATGTTCTAATAATAAATAATAATAATAATAAGTTTTGTAAGATGTTGCTAAATAATTCAACCAATGCGATACTAAGTACTAGAATTAATTATACAATGATCGGAATAAACTTAATTTAGATTGTAGAAAATCAGATTTTACAGATCACCTCTATTTAAACTTGGTAAGGTCCAGATATCGCATCTAGTGTTCGGGAGGTCCCAGGTTCAATCCCAAGTCGAGATATTATTAAGCATTTCCAGACAATCACGAGGAAAAGATTAACTTAAACAACTTGCTATACAACTTACATGAGAAGCCTTGCGTCATCTGTAAGCACCGTCTTTTGTCCTAGATAAGTGATTGTTTTGAACATGACTTTCACTTCCGGTCTTTTGTCTGCAATAGCATCAACCAAGCTATTCATGTCTAAAAAGTTGTATTCCTCATTGTGAATTACGAAGAGTATAACGGAACTGTAAGGAAAATCACAGCATGACAAATCATCTTATTACTTTCCACGCGGCTATTAGTTTTACCATGGATAATACAAAACAGATTTTTCAAAAACCTTTCCCAACTTTCAAAGTCTATCCCAAGAACTACTGAACCAATACTAGGCACGTTTGTACTTATTTTAATGCATATCTCATAGGCCTACTCATGGTGATTCCAAATATGGTGATAAAATTCAATAATTTTGACATTTTTAAAACATTTAATGAAATGTTGCAACTGTCGTCTGCAGACGACTGACGCGTGAAAAGGTTTTTTTTTTATGTAACCGGTTGATATATGAGAGAGTCTTGAGTCATTAGCTTTATTTATTAAGAGAGTTCTTAAACTCACATGCACCTATAAGCCTTTTAGTTTTATTTATTTGTATTGTACGCTATTTGTTCTTGGTTTCTTTGATATCAACTTTAACATATTGTATGCCCTTTACATAGCATTTTTAGGGAACTGGAGGTCAATTTCAAAATGTTATTTGCATTGTGGGATTGAAATTTCGGCACAATTCGACTTCCGGTGCCGAAACTTTGAAACCGTGTTCTATAATATTGTTGCGGGGATTGTTGCAAGAGTCAATCACAGTTTGTAATGCTAGGCTCAGCAGATATATAGCAATGTGCCAAATTAAAAGCCATGACAAATTTGGTAAAAGATATGTCAACAATAATACAATAAAGACCTCAGATTAGATCAAATAGTTCACGTGTCTAATAATAAATCATTAATTTATGTCATAAACCCAGTGAATTTGCCGCTTTAATTTTACCAATGTACTTGCCTTTGTTCGCCATATGCCTCCCATGCTGCAACAAGTCCATTAGCGAGGTCACTAGCACAATGATTATCTGGAAGATTTGCCAAAGTTGAATCCGGGACCTCGAGTTCTTTCAAAATATACCTGTTGTGTAATGAACTATTCCATTTATAAATCCGTACATTCCCTATGGAAGACATTTACCTGTATCTCCTCCACGGGGAATTTGGGTGGTTTGAAATGGGATTACCTGCCATGCATTGGTGACTCCATATGAAATCATCCCTCCCTGTGTAAAAGATTTAGGCCATGTCTTCCATGAGAGGTGTATGGATTTCAAATGGAATAGCCAATTTTGGAAAGAATATAATCCAGATATAGATTATGTTATATCATAAACATTAACATATTATCATGAATATCATAACATAAATCATGAATATCGACATTTATTTACCTGCCCTCCCTGCCTGTGTAGATAATTTAGGTCATGTCTTCAATTCAATGGGAGGTGTATGGATTTCAAATGGAATAGCCCATTTTGGAAAGAATATAATCCCATAGGGACGTATTCTCGTACTAAACACGGTTTTAGCTTAAAGCCGTGTTTAACTAAACGCGTGTCTAACTTAAACATGAGTTTATCCTTTAAACGACGTGTTTAACAAAACACGATTTTAAACTCTGCAAATCTCGTTCCCAGAGTGGTTCTGCGTTTATTGCATACAGGAATTGTATTCCTTGTGGCCCTAATGTGTTACAATAGATATCGACCGAATGCCTTACATACACGGTACTTTTAAAGACTACACGATCCGCACGTCATCTTGCACCGGGACGGTTGAGTGATCATTCAAGGTATACAGTTGGTGCGTGAGTTTGGTTAAACGCTCATTAAACTACCTCCGTACCTCATGTTTAAAGATAGACACATTTCGGCGAGTTAAACGCTTGTTTAAGTAAAACAAATGTACGAGAACTATAGATTCTGTTATAATTAACATAAATTCATTAATATCGACAATATTTCATGGTTAGACTAGACTATCTTTTGAATAAAAGTGCACAATCCCAAACTATATATTTTATGTTATTGAAATAAGAAAACTTGCTCGGAAGTCATGGTTTCAATGACGTCATAGTTATACAATGTGGGCCAATTTGAACACCATGAACACATTTGAACACCTTGAACACGTTTGAACACCTTGACGGCATTGCAACCGACACGTAAATCACCGCGAATTTTAAAAGTGGCATAATGAGTGATGTTAGTTTGTATTCGTTTTTATCAGAGAATCATTTTATGATTTGGCCTCGATAATTATTTTTCGGGCATGATACAAAAATCGATATACTGAGACAATTTTATTGAGATTGAGTGAATAATCCTCCTATGTTCCATTTTGAGTTTTCCCTATTCCTTGTCGGTATGTAGGTTATTTGAACGTCTGTCCCCGCCCGCTTCTTTTTTTTTGAGGCCGCATGGATTTATTTTTTATTTTTTTATTCAATAAAAAATAATAATAATTTTTTTTCATTTTTATTTTTTCTTCTTCTTTTCCAATCCTATCACAGCCTTCGATATCTACTGATCTGCATTGAATTTGATACTTAGAGGTGTAAAACATGGTGCTAAACACTATTAAAACAATGTAAATATGTATTAACAATAACATGGTGCTAAGACTATTAAAACAATGTAAATATGTTCAGTTCTTGTTTGTCTAACAATTGTCTCTTTTTTGAAATTTCATTTCATTTAATTCACCATCGATTGCCAGAAATCTCAAATGGCGGCCATTTTGAAAAATAAAAAATGAAATATAAAAAGCCCCTCTTTTTTAAAAACCGGGTTGTGAAACATGTTTTTTTAAATTTATTTGGCCGCGTAATACCTTACCTGTGTAACAGTGTGGCTTTTGAACTTGGTCCCGCCATACACGCTGCGATAGTGTTTATCTCTATTTGTTTTAGATCAAGCAACCCTGATTCATCATCAGCTTCTACCATGTAATCCGTTCGAAGTAATGCCAGGGTGACAGGCTGTTTAATATTGGAAATATGACAAGAAACATAAAGGAGGTTGGCAACATTAAAAATGCCGAGTTGAAAAAATACCCCACCCAATTACGAATAATGTATACTATACTTAATATTTATTATACTAATTATTCCCTTAAAATAGGAATTACGAAGAGTGCTTCAATAATTGAGAATTCCTAGCGGCACCTAAAGTTTGTTTAGAAATTCCCGGTTTTTAAAATCCATGTCTTCTATTATAAAGCCATTCTGAAAGAAACTAGGAATTTTATGGGAATTCCCACCGGCAAAAATGGACGGTTTATACAACAGATCAACACGACAACCGAGTTTAATTTTAGACATGACAGTTGCCATTCAATCATGTCTACCACTTACCACCGATACGGGTAACTGACCAATAATATGCTATTCTCTTCCTATTGGTTTCCTGTTGATGACTTGACATTTCCCGTGAAGCTTGTTGTGTATTTTTCATGAGTATAGCTCTGAATCATACGCATTTATAATAAGTGATATTTATATCTGTTCTACTTTTGTGAGGATGCGGTCAAAGCCGGAGACAGATTTTGGAAAATTACCTCAAAATAAATACATATTTGTCGTTATTTTCTCCGTATTGTATGGTTAGGTATAAGAGAATGATTTAATTACTGAAAATTGAAAACAATGGATGCTTTCTGAATATAATACGGTATTATCATGTATAAGTAAGATTGTATGCAATATTTACTCTTGTATGCTTGTAAACAGAAGTATCACCTCGAATGTATTGCTACGCCTTTAGCATACTGGAATACTGCTTATCAGTCAACTTGTCATTGTTACAAGTCAAGCCACAGTGATACCTTGTATGTTAAATCTTTAACATGATAGTTACTTTATGAGTTTTCTTTTTGTGCAACCTTCAGAATAGTCAATCGAGTTAATGGTATATAGAAAATCTTCTCTTCGAGAAGATTATGATCCCTCCATTTAGTCCTTTATATTAAAGATCTCTCAGTTATTATGAAAAGTAAATATGACTTTGCAGGGTTCTCTAAATAGGAGAGGGTCAAAATGGTTGTCCCGATCTGGTTCTGGCTAATCAGAGGGCATAGGCCTATATTTCCCTAAGATACCAGTCACTTTTTTGTTTATAGTCTGTTAAGAGATTTCTGAAATTTAAAACGGTTATAATTGACCGATAGGTACGTTTTGTGTCTTAGAATAGGCGAAATGAATAGCACTTTGGATATTTCCCCCTGTTTTCCATCCGTTTCAGTCACACTAAATGCCAAAATGGACTTTTGATTTTCAATGCATCTACAGAAAATTACAACCATTTCTCAGACCAATTAGGTACTGTACTATCAATTTGTAAGACTGGCTTATGTAATAGCAAAGTTATGAGGTAGGAGGTAGAACTTATTTAACGACCCTCGTATTTTATAAGTTAATATCCTTTGTTCTGATCATGCTGATGATAACACTCGCTAGAATCATGAGAGAACTTCCATTCTAGAATGACGAAAGCTAAGCGCGCCGATATGGACCTCTCTATAGGGAAATACCAAATTCTATCCATCATTATTACTATCTATTTGTAAAAGAGTGAAGATTCGTTCTTTTAATACAGTGAATTGAAAACTACTCCGAAAGAGTGATTTGAATAGTGACTTTAACCAATTTTTCACTCTTTCCAGAGTGACCTTCATTTTAATGTAAAGGAGAAAGGAATAGTCACTATTGTTACTTTGTTGTTGGATGAATTGAGGGACAACTGTTACAAATATAATGACTTCATTCTTTTACGGGTGCCTTGAGTGATCACCTAACAAAAAGAGTGACACTATTGTGACTTGTGAAATATTACTCATTTGGTGTCGTTGTCAATATAATATTGAATGTTCAATGTTTAGGCCTATAACAAACCTTCTCGTGTCCTTCCGCTCTGATCTGTTCGTAAATCTTGAACAGTCTAGCTGTGAACTCGTCAGTTTGTATTGTACTGTAAGCAGAAAATTGAAAATAATCAACCGAAATGAGTCACATGCATTAATATCAACAGTTTTCAATTTTGATATTTGTCCATCATTTAAATAAAAGCAGGGGAAATGCTACCGTATGGACTAAACCCACTTAAATCGAACTTCTACTATTTCAGTTACAATTTTCCAACTGAGAAAACAGAGTAAAACATACTTCTTTAGACCTATAACTCGCGCTCAATATTCATCAGGTACCTGAAAATGCACTATGTTCGCAAAAATTCAATCCGCAATGTCAATGAATGTGAAATCCTCAAAAAGGCCCAGCTAATTAGATATGCGTAACTAAATATCGCAAGTTTTGAAGGTAATAAACTAATGATATCTGGTAATGATGGTTACCTGTGTTAAGATGTATCTTTTAAACTTACAATTA
Organism: Ophiura sarsii; assembly: GCA_035610835.1. NCBI lineage: Eukaryota > Metazoa > Echinodermata > Ophiuroidea > Amphilepidida > Ophiuridae > Ophiura > Ophiura sarsii. Next base: position 37,836,632 of record CM069446.1, read on the forward strand.
GTTCGATATCTAGCCGAATATGCAAATTCGCAAATTAATTATTCAAATTTTAAATATGCAAATTAGGTAACTTACCTTACGCCATGATTTTGACATGATTCTATTCCTATACATTCATAATGTATGTGTCACCATGTTTAACAAAAGTACATTGGACTACTTTTGAATTGTAACCATGGTAAACATTGATTATATGTCAATAAATGTTTTGTTTCGAGAGAAATTTGACAAATTAATGCACGCGCGCTGATGTTGATGTGTGAACAATGGCACGACACATCAGGGGGAGTGCTATTGTGAGCATATCAACATTTGCGCGAGTGCATTGATTTTTCTAATTTTTCGAGAAACAAAACATACACATGTATTGACTTAATTCATACACGACACTATACAAATCAAAATTCGCAAATTAATCATAATTTTGATATATGTAAAAATGAATCAAAACATGTTAACAAGTGTGCTAACACCCGCAGAGAAAATCGGCGCCGAACCCGCGATTCCTGAACAACGAATCAAAACAAAGCGTGCGGTGAGTGCGCTCATTGAATGGCGCACACGCGGAGTGCATTAGACACTTTTAATGCACTCCGCGTATTTTAATTTCTTGCTTTCTGATTGTTTCGAGACTCATAAGAGTGTATGCATTTAAATTATGCATACATATCTAAATGTTTGTATGATGCACTCATTGTTTTGCAAATTTAATTATACCAATTTTGGAATGTGCAGTACAAGAATGCAAGAAATGTGCCCAAGAACAATATATTTGGCTCCAAAAAGAGATATTTTGAGTCAAATGCGTGGATTCATTCAAACAGTCCTATCTCGAGTTATGGAAATACATTTAGAATAGTACATGAATGGGGATGTAGCTGAAGATCAGAGCTACCATATATGGTAAGTACATGCCTATACCGGGAATGCATCGTTTAAGAAGAAAACAAATTCTTACAGGTGTGTTTATAAAATGAGACTGATGATTTCTGATGCACTAAATTGGAGGGTAAGACTGGGTTGCTGTAAATATCAAAGAAGTGGAGGCAGACTTTAAAATATCAATTTCCTTTCACCTTTGCACAAGTTTAGACCTTTGGTCAACATGTATATATTTGGTAAAAAAATACCAATATACCTTTGGTTGCCATGGCAACGGCCAATATAGGAATTTATACATATATATATACCCCCTTTTTTCCTACAGTGAAGCAACTAACCTTGTCCTTTCCAAAAATGATATAAACATCAACATGTATCTTTTCAATGTGGGTGAAACCATTTTGTAGAATAGGGGTGTTATAATTAATTTAAATTATGCAAAAAGTGATGGTCGTACAAAATGACATAACCCCCAACGTGGCAGGTTTTTTTTTAATTAGCTTTTTCAGGGTTAATAGACAAGATGTTGGTCTATATGTTTCAAGAAGAAAAAAAGTGTGGTAATTGTTGTACCGGAGAGCAGTGTTGCCAGAAACTGTGCACTTTTTCGGTTTATTGACATTTAATTCATTGTGGAAAATGATATAATAGCAATCAAATTGTATGGTGAAAGTATAGTTTTAATAGTGGGTGTATGAATTAGACCACTAGACCCTTATATCCAGCATTTTTGCTTTTTTAACACACCTTAGTCCAAGATGGCCGCCGAAAATGGCCGCCGAAAATGGTAAAATTCCATATATTGGCATATAAACCAACATGTATGATTATAGTATAGTTTTAACAATTGGATGCATGTGTTAGACCACTAAAAACTTATATCTACTGTTTTTGATTTGTTAACATACTTTAAAACCAAAATGGCCGCCAAATTAATGGCCAAAAATGGTCAAAAGTAGTCAAAAATCCATGAAATAGCATAATATCAACCGTAATGCATGATACAAATATGATTTTAACGATTGGGTGTATGTGTTACACCACTAGTAACCCCTTTCCAGTATTCTTGCTCTGTTAACACAGTTCAAAATCCAAAAAGGCTGCCAAAATGGCCCCCAAAATGGTTCCCGAAGTGGCTGCAAAAATGGTCAAATTCCATAAAATGGGATAATATTAACCTAAATGTATGATAAAAATATAGTTTTAATGATGGGATGATCATCCCATCATTAAAACGATAATTTTACAAGTGGTCTCATACATTTATATGAATGTATGAGACCACTTGTAACTCATATCTAGTATTTTTGCTTTGTTTACATACTTAAACATCCAAAGTGGCCCCCAAAATGTTCACCAAAATGACTGAACAAATTGTCGAAATTCCATAAAATGGTATAATATCAACCAAAATGTATGATGAAATTATAGTTTTAACATAGGGATGTATGTATTAGAACACTAGTAACTCATATCCAGTGTATTTGCATTGCAATAACACACTTTAAATCCTAGATGGCCACCAAGATGTCCGCTGTAAATGTAAAAATAGTCTATATGAGTGAATGATTTTCCACAATAGATATCGTAAGAATGTATAGGCCTATTACATCACATTCCCCAAATAGTATGTTCTAAACTGCTAAGCTATTGCTTTTAGATAAAAGGCCCACCTCTGTGACAATTTTGATTCTGTATCACTTTCCAAAATGGCTTCCAGAATGGTTAAGTTGATGTTAAATGAACTTAAACAATTGTTTTGTATTGTATATGACCATACTATGGTTCGGCAACCAATTTGGGGGCCATTTTGGATTTTGAACTGTGTTAACAAATCAAATATACTGGATATGAGACTTAATAATTTATTACATACATCCCATCGTTAGAATAATATTTTCATCATACATTTCGGTTAATATTACGCTATTTTATGGACTTTTGACTACTTTTGACCATTCATTTGGCGGCCATTTTGGTTTTAAAGTATATTATTAACAAATCAAAAATACTCAATATGAGTTTTTAGTGGTCTAACACATATCCCATTGTTAGAACTATACTCTAATCATACATGTTGGTTTAAATATATGCCAAATTATGGAATTTTACCATTTTTGGCGGCAATTTTGGCGGCCATCTTGGATTCAGGTGTGTTGATGAAGCAAATGTTCTTGATAGGAGTGTCTAGTGGTCTAATACATACATCCCACTATTAAAACTATACTTTCACTTTACAATTGATTGCTATCATCTCATTTTATGAGATTTGACCAGTTTTTTTTTTTGGGGGGGGGGGGGCATTTGGATGCCATCTTGGATATCTGGAGAGCATCAGTTTTTTTTCTTCAATGTTAACATCTAAAATGTGACCTTAAAATACACCCCAAAATAGTAAGTTTGGTTTAGTACTGGGGGTGGTGCACATGAACCCCCTGTACATACCCCTGACTAGTAGGGCTATAATGTGGATCACACCAGATGTTACCACCAAACTAGGCTAAAAGACGGGTTACAGGCAACAGTGTTGCAACATTGTTTTATTTTGTATCCATTTATTCTGTTATATGTTTAAACACTGTAGTCCTGGTCCAAAATAAAATGTTTGATATAAAAAGTGACTTACCGAATTCTATGTAGGCCTATATCAACTTTTTATAGGCCTTTATCAAGGTTTACATTAAAAAAAATCATGTCTCTGGCAACACTGACAGCCTTTAATGCCATTTAAATATTGTTTTCTTCATTTCAACATGCATTTCATGTATTCTATCATAAATATGACCAATTTGTTGTATAATTTGTCAATTAAGACTTCCTTAAATGTATAATATTTGGCCATTCATTGCGGTTTTTTCAGCAAAAGTGCTAACTTTCCGGCGACACTGTTTCCGTGCACTTGAAATACCAAAACATTTTATTCCATGTCAATGTAGGTTGGTATCTTATCTACCACTTATGAAGGTGGCATTATCCACAAAGTGCCACTTTCGGCTTTATAGCCCCATTAAATACCCCATTTTTCGCCATGAGAAAATATGATGAAGACAACCCTATTTGAAATAATGGTTTGACCCAAAGTGGAACACACACTTACATTTTATAATCATTTTCTGAAAGAGTAAACATGGTTGTGCAATATGTGTAAAAGAAAAACGTCTACTCTATCCCCTTTAGATGTACCAGTGCTTCCAATTTACCTATGTTTCATTACTTAATTAGTATAAAAACTTGCAAAATTGGTGGGAAATCTTATTTTGGCCGTTACCATGGCAACCGACATCTGATATCCATTTTTTTCTATTTTTGTATGATATGTACCCATGCCGACCCATGCATGAAGTATTGCCAAAATCCATTTTTTGAAGTCTGCCAACTTTTAAAAAATATCTTTGATTTTTACAGCAACCCAGTCTTAACACGCTGTATTAAAACCCCTAAAATATTTCTAGGAGGGTTAATGAATTGACACTTCCGCCAAAATATCAAGAACATAACTAAATCATGTATATATAAAGTGAAAAGATCCCATTTTAATATGCCTTTGTTTGTTTATAAATTAGATTTGAGCTTACCTAATGGACATTTGTTAATTGTGATACACAAAATGTGTGTAATGTATATGTACGTGGCAGGTTTGTACATCTTGACTTGTGCTATGCCTGCTATTAGGATAATTAGGTTTGGATATTACGCTTTTTAGATATTTTAGATATTGGGATATTATTAAGGCTATTTCAGATATTTAGATATTTGGGACAATGTTCAGCTAAAGCTATTCAGATATTTAAATATAACGTTAGGATATAAGCTATTTAGATATTAGATTTGAATATTTAGGAACATTTGGACATAGTTATAGGTTTGGATATTAAGATATTTTAATATCTTAAAAGCCATTCAGATATTTAGATATTCAAGGTTTACAAATACTTAAGGATATCAATAGCTATTTTACAGTGGTACCAAATGGCTGTGCAATGATGCCTTGATTTTATGTATATGTCTATGGGACCCGAGACGAATTGGAGACCAGATTAAGGGCATTGTGCAAAAACGAAAGCAATCTTTGGCTACGTATTGCATTATTAATGAAGGTACAGTTCACAAAGTTCATAATTGCAACAATACACACATTTGGTATTGTGTGGGTGCAGTGGAGTGATTTATGAATAGTAACCAAAGGACACAGCAAAAACTACGAAACTGTCCACTCTTTACCATGCACCGTGTTGTTTTTTATTTTGCATTGAAACACAAGATATCAATAATCGGCCGCAATAGGCTTCGGCCGCAGAACGGACCGAAGAACCATCAGTAAACGTTTAAATATCTTCTAATTGAGAGGGAGACAGTGATTTGAAATCATAACCCTAACCCCGGTTTAGGGTTTTTGACCGGGATCACGATTTTCGCAGAAAAAAACGCCAACTAAATCTCCGGGAACCTGCCGGGATTCGATCCGGGGACCCTCCGTTCTCAAGCCCCACGTCCCAACCAAGCCACGGCCCTCAGCTACACATTTGCGCAGTATACTGCGCTCACTATATAGGCTCGGTTGACTACGTCATCGAAAACCGACGCCGCATGCGTTTGGAGAGGGACTTAGGGGCCATATCCAAACTCTCAGTGATTTTATAGCATTTTTCTACCGATTTTACCCCGGTATTCCAACGGTATTTCGTTCTATTGTTAAAAGCATCGGAAAAAGATCGGTGATTAACTAGAGACTCTCTACTTATCTGGCGTTAACAATAGAACTATTGTAGTACTCTCGATGGCTCAATTAGTGAAGCAGACACATGAAAGCGCGAGGAAGATTGTGTTATTAAGCTGACCAGTGTTCACCCGACCCCCGTTGTGACGTAAAGGGCGACCCATTTGCTAGATTGTACACCTATCGGGTTTCTAGTACAAGTGCCAGGTTTTATTATGGCAGGTGATGGAAGCTAATCGCGACACTCCTCAAACCCCGACTCAAACGAGATATGTTTGTAGCCGCCTATTCATTGCTAGGCTTATCGTAATCCACTCATTAACTTCATAAGAATAATCCTCCTTCAAGTGGCCTTTAAAGACTATTGTTCAGCCGTGGATGATTTTTGAGTAAGCAGTACAAGCATGGATAATGTTATCATTGAATACTAAACAATATGGGAGCCATTAAACATACAACGTGTTATTGTTTTCTGGTTTAGGCATAATGTGTGTAATCAAGTAGCATTATGAATCTTACTCCCCTAAATAGTGTCATTTTTCTGCGTTTTTAGACTATTTAAGAATGTTGCATACACTCTGAACGTGACCTAATAAATAATAAATATGAAGAAATTAAGTAATTAATATAAATAAATAATATATAAATTAATAATTATATCAATAAAATAAACTGTATTTAGGCCTATTTATAATTAATTGATTGATAAATAATTAAATAAACATCAACAATTAAGAAAGTAAATACAAAATAAATAAATAACGTTAAAATTATGTCAATATAAATGAAAACCCTGAACGGACGTATAATGAGAGAACAATAATAAATATTATATTTCGGCATACTTAAAACCCTAACCGACCTCTACCCAGACTCGACCGCTCTAAGTATAGAGCACAAGGAATATAAACCGCCACAAAGATTCGAACGTACGGCCTGCTGATTGAGAGTCCTAATCTTTACCAACTGAGCTATTTCGATTTTCCTGAAATCCTCAGCGCTTTATACCCAAATATAGTTCTCATTCAACTATTCCCTAAATACACACGGATTTTTCAACACGGTGTTGTTGTCTGTAAAATGAGTCTATGGTTTATTAGATTTAACGAATAACAAATCCCGTACTTTGTGAAACGATTCTTAAGTTATTTTCGTTCGGCCTATATATAATTTTTGAACAACATTAACAGCTATTCGCGGTCTGATAAATGTACAATTTAACAAAAACCCTAGTATACCCCCCCACCCCACCCCCCATCCCAACTCAAAGGTTGCATTCATGACTCAACGATTTTTACGAAACTTATGTAAATCCCTATCGATTGCACAGTCAGACATCAAGGAATTACCTCAATAGAATCCACTTCACTCATGCGTGTCCGTAACTAAAATGTTCTTGTTCCCGTAGTATTCGTTGTTCAGATCAATTTGATGCAAGTCTTACTGTTCAAAGAATGACCTATACATTTGGCGGGTTATTTAAACGAGTATCCGTCAACATGCGTGTTGATCTGTAGTATTAGTCTTTTCAAATTTGGGAACAGACTTTAGTTCCTACAAATATGACCGACTCATGGATGGCTTCTATTGCTAGTATTCACATCACATTATCTAAATCAATATTCAATACATATAGCATTGAATATAATTTAGATTACAAAAAGGATGTGGTTTTTCTGTCACGAGGAGGACAAGGAAAACATTCAATTGTACCTGTCCAATTACTGTATCCGATTTCGTATCGAATAATGTTAAAATCCATGTTCTGTTTCTTATAATTTTATTGCTACTACGTATGTAGCTCCTTATAATAAAACAACAATCAAAAACCACACACACAAAAAGCCCCCAACAAACAAAAACAAAATCAACAAAAAACAAATTCACCCCGCCCCCCCCCCCAAAAAAAAAAAGTAAGAAAAAACAGAAGAAATAAATATAAAGGGATAACATAAGTAAATATAATCATAAATATGGGTAAAAACCGTGGGACGTACAAAATAAAGGTACTACTGAGATCGAACTTACGATTCAATGGTATCTATATCAATATGAGTGTTCATTGTAAATCCGCTGCCCTACCAACTGAGCTAACCGGTACACAGCAATATCTTGTCATGCGCATTCAAATATATGGATAGGTTCACATGATTTTAAAAAAAAAATGATAACACAATAATAGGTCTTATGAATAACAAAGCCCCTCCCCCAAGAAAAATAAATAAAAAATATTAAAAAATAACAAAACGAAAACGTTAACAAAACAAAACAAAACAAAACAGAGAAATTGGAGACACAGAGAGAAAAATAAGAAGAAAAGGGAAAAAACAGACAGAGAAGAAATAATGATTGGTTGAGGAATTGAACCCGGGATTCCTGCGTGTGAGCGCTAGAGCGTGGCCACTATGCTACACTAGACTATTACAATTTTGGCAAAGTCGTTGATAAATATATATTTAGTATGGAGTTATTCAAGCATCACATTTCTTATGCGTTGCTGATCCTCAAACTTTGTTTTCAAAATTAAAATAATGAAGCGATTAACATTTTAAAAAATGGGAATTGTTCTTTAGGATTTCAGCTTCTTGCTGGTGCTGTGCAATCATTTGACGCTCAATTCTCATAGCCCTAGTGAACGCAATACTGAAGCGATTACAGAATCGCTTCAGTATTGCGTTCACTCGGGCTATGAGAATTGAGCGTCAAATGTCGCAAGTTGTATGGTGGTTTCATGTTCCAAAGGGTAACAGGCCAAATGCAATGCGATGTGATAGTTGACAACCAGCAAAGACCATTATATTCTATTGATAGGGAACATTGTATCGAAAATTGAAGAAAGGACAAAAGTCGGAAAAAATATCCTCTCTAAACTAATGACTTGGATTGTATATTGTATAATACATAAGTATTATATTGTATAATACTTCCAAACACGATGGTTAATATATTACGCCCCTCCGTCATCACCCATCCATTATACAAATATGTTACGTGACCTATCGCCAAAATGTTTTCAGCATTGATTTCAATGGAATGAAGGGGGAAATGGGCTACTTTCACAATATCATGGCAATACTGCACCGAACAATAGATGAATATGTCTAGACGACCAGATACATTGATCGGCGGTGAACGTAAACATTTTACGATCGGATTTAATCCTCGCGCTTTCATCTGTCTGCTTCACTAGTTGAGCCATCGAGAGTACTACAACAGTTCTATTGTTAACGCCAGATAAGTAGAGAGGCTCTAGTTAATCACCGATCTTTTTCCGATGCTTTTAACAATAGAAACAAATACCGTTGGAATACCGGGGTAAAATCGGTAGAAAAATGCTATAAAATCACTGAGAGTTTGGATATGGCCCCTTAGGATTAGCATTTTTTAGCACTCAGGGGGTTTGGGTTAATGTCGTCTAGTATGCTTAGTCGCGTCTTCGTGTTCTTAGGCCCTAAATCACATTGTAGAATACCGGGGAAGAATAGTGACAATGATTTCGTGCCACCGTCCAAATTGATTTTCCTTCTATAATTTGACCCTTTATACAAAAAGGATTCTAAGAATAAATGATGATCAATATATTAAATGTGATACTTGTTTATAGATGGCACGTTTGATTAGCACGCAATTTACCCGGGGAGTTCAAGCTTCGTGTATGGACGCATTGATTTTGTGGAGCAGTTGCTTATAGAGCTTTGGAAGTCCATTGTATCATAGTGAAACCAACGGCATTTATTAAGGAAGACGCAATGGGCACACTCGCAATAGAAGGGTTCAGATTTCCGCACTTTTTAGGTTCAAATGATCATCGAAAATCCAGACATTTTCTGTTCCAGTGATCACTGGAAATCCAGACAACATCTATCCTACATCGGAAAACCAAATTTTTCCTTTCTTTCAGTTTGAATGATCACCGAAAATCCAGATAATTTCTATTCTGCATAAACTCTCCTTATAAGAGGGCTTCGGAAATCCAGATTTCTTCCGATCAATTTGCACCGGAAATCAAGTTTCTGTTAAAATTTACTCTCGGAAATCCGGGTGTGTCTGTATTATCTTGAATAGCCCAATCGTCATAATTTGTTCCTCTATCTAATAAACATGTTAAATGGAACAGATCCAAATCTGAATCCAATCGGCCAATAATCCGGAATCTACTATTTTATAGAATATTATATTCCGTTAAACCTTTGAAATATACATAATTTAAATAGGTTTTGCTTACACTTTGAAGCTATTTAACACGGTTTCAATTAAACAACTCTACATACCTCTTGAGTGCTGATACGAGGAAGTCATGATCTTGGCCGGCTTTCCATAATAATTCATTGATGATCGGTTGAAGATGAAAAGCTTTTCTAAACAACACTCTTGGAAATGGAGACGGTGACAAGGAGAATCCTAACCGGTAAACGTAGACATCCGAATCCATACTGGAATTTGGTAGAAGACCGTGATTGATAGCCCAGTCAATCGCACAATTTGTAAGACGTTTTATTGTGTCTTCATTCAACGGGAATCGAACAGGTAACAGTTGAGCGCACGGTTGGGTTGCTTCTCCAAAATCCATTTTCTTTCAGATAAGCCCACAGCAAAACTGTGTATGGTATATAACCTGGACAAACAAGCTAATTTGATGATTCATAAATTATTCTATACTAGACGGGAAAGTGGAGTACACGCCGCTATAGAGCAATCCATTGTCTAGAAACACCGTACATCGTAATAACGTTGCGATCGGAAAAGATTTTAAAATACCGCTATACAAATTTATCAACTGATAAGTAAACGCAGTATCGTCATTTAAAGGGACACTAAGAGATGTGTTGGAGGCTGCGCCCTCAATTATGATAAAAACTGGGATTAGTATAAATATATAGTATATGTATAAACTTACACCTATAAGGATTAAGAAAAATCAGCCCTCTTTGTACAAGAAAACGTCGATTCAAAAATGCTCGTACAGCCGGGACGAGCATTTTACGTCCGACAGTATCCCCCTGCAGTACGCGTGATACATAACGCGAACCATATTTGCATAGAGGGCGTTTTTCAATAAATAGCGATGATATTGTTTTAATCAAGTTTTGCAGTGTTTTTGTTAGTAACTACAATAATGGCAATTTCTAATGTTCATCTTGAATTCTGAATACCCCCCCCCCCCCCCCCCCCCGGGCTCCAGTATATTATGGGCTTTTCAAGTTGAAACCCATACCCTTATGGATCTTTCACACAGGGTGTGCAGATTTTACAATATTTCCCCATGTATCGGTAAATCACCCCATTTGAAATTCACAGTGGGGAAGACGACTACGGTAATCATAGCCGCCCCCCCCCCCCCCCCCCCCCCCCGAGCTGCGTGGTTTTCAAACAGAATACTGTACCGCTGTTGTAATCAGTTCTAGAAATATAGATAGACAATTTTGACTTTTGCGAAAATGATAATGCAACAACACCTTTTTTTTAATCTAAAAATATTGTCTGATTTCCTGTCGACTGCTGTACGGGGCATCATGTCTACCACAAAAAAAAATACACAATAAAGCGTTGCTGCGGGCCAAGGATTTTGTTTAATAGGACAAAGGGTAAATTTGTATCAATGCAGTGAATCAGTTGGCATCAATCACAAGTTCAAAAGTGTTCGTAATTGACCGATATTTGCGAGAAATGCATCAACAACAAAAATCCCAATTTAGTATTTTAAGTTGGAAGTATATTTTAAAAGTGTAGTGTCTTTTTTCTACACGTTTGGGCTCGTCCCCCTTTTTTGCTTCCATAACCGCAACTACCATTCAATGTGTTGCCCGTTGTGTTGCTTATATTACGCGTTCAACCGCTGGGGATTCGTTGGCAAGAAAAGTACAAATAGCGATCTAATATCATTATATCTCATTAGTACCCCAACTGATTTTTCAACCTCAGAATGTCTGATATCTATGAATTTCTCCTCGACCTCAGAATGTCTGCGAACCCTGATTATTTTGTCGACATCAGTGTCAGATAATATCTTTCTTGGATCTAAGGCCAAATTAAATTAATTGTTTGTCTCAAAGCTCCTCTCCTGTTGTAAAACTAATGCGGAATGCGGGGTTTTTTTCAAGGTTTTTTTTTTTTTTTTTAAATATAAAATATTGAAAACCTTGTAAAAGTGAACTTTTGTATTTAAGGAAGTTTTTGATTCGATTTTTTGAATTTTGTGAGTGCTGTAATTATTGAACTATTAATCAAATGTATATAAAAGTATACATTTTTGGAAAGGAAATGGATCAGAGAATCCAAATTTGGCGTCAATTTTGACCAAAAAAGTAGTTTTTTTGAGAAAATCACAAAATTCACTTTTTTGACCCAAATTTTTTTGAACAAAGCTAACAAAAATAATTGTGAGTAAAAAATGGCTAAATCACTTTATAATAATGTTAAGACACTAATGAAGGGACGATTTTTTTTTTTAAAAACCTAATCTAATATTTTTGAAAATTTTGACCAAAAAGTGCCAAAAAACGTTAAAAAAATTGATGTTTAATTTTTTTTAACAATTTTTTGTCCAAATTTCAAAAAATATTGGATTAGATTTTAAAAAACAAAATCGTCCCTTCAGTAGTGTCTTAACATCATCATCAAGTGATTTGGGCATTTTTAACTCAAAATTATGTTTGTTAGCTTTGTTCAAAAAAGTGATTTTTTGTGATTTTCTCGAAAAATCAACATTTTTGGTCAAAATTGATGCCAAATTTGGATTCTCTGATCCATTTCCTTTCCAAAAAGGTATACTTTTATATACATTTGAGTCACGGTTCAATAATTACAGCACTAACAAAATTCAACAAAAAACTTCCTTAAGTTAAGATGATGTGATCAATGAAAATCTGAAAAATTGGTGAAATGTTGGGATTTTTTTTTTTTTTTTTTTAAAAGAAAAGAAAAAAAAAGAAGGTTTTTTCAGATTTTTGTTTTTCTAATGCGCATCAATAAACTAACGCGCGCGGGAGCTTTGAGACAAACAATTAATTTAATTTGGCCTAATCTATTGATAGATACATTTGGGACTAAGGACTGGGTAATCTATGAATGTTTAGTACCATGTCTTCCATTGGAATTTCATATTTTGTCATATTAGAAAATGTGATGAGTAGATACTATTTTCAATAAAATGACTGTCTATTATTTTGCAAACATTTTTTGTTTGCCAATCTGTTTAATTATGGATGTGATAACTACAAATGTGCCACTACCGTGCCCTATAATACAAATATTGGCTTGACGTGACTTTTACACTGACAACATGCCCTTGTATTTTCCCATTTTTTTCGACAAAAAGAAGTTCACGCGCATGTGGTCATTTTTCCTATACATGTAGGTCGCACACGGCCACGCACGATCACTGGAACAATTTTCTGTATGGTTGAGTAGAGCGTAGAAACGGATATTGTGTCAAAACGTTTTGCTTTGTTGTCAACGGCAAATGACAAAAATACCCTGTAGACCGGGGCGACCTATAGTAAAATGATCTCGTCGTCTTAGTAGTGTGTTACAAAAAGGTGCGTCACCAAGTAATAGTTGTGGCATGGACGAATTGAGAATTCCTCGCAGAAATGGATTGACTCATCCTGTAATCCACTTCCAGCCAACAATAGACTGCATGATCATGATGATGGAGGAAGGTGCGATATTGGCTTATTAGCGCATTAGCGCAATTTTGCAAATGTCGCTAATTGCACCAAATTAGCGTGTAAGATCAATGTAAATTAGCGCTAATTGCAGTGCTAGTACAAATGTGCGCTAATGCGCTAAAAACACATTCGTTTTTAGCGCAATTAGCGCGACATCCCGTGTTCCTAGCGTTGTAATCGCTAAAGTGCAATTTCTGAAGATGAACCAAGTCTAATTGCACTTGATTAGCGTTGTAATCGCTAAAGTGCAATTTCTGAAGATGAACCAAGTCTAGGAGTCGCGCAATTAGCGCTAATAGCGCTAATTGCACTTGATTAGCGGTCTTGCGCTAATAACGCTAATTGCACTTGGTTAGCACTCTGCCGCAATTAGCGCAATTAGCGCGATATCCCGTGTTCCTAGGGTTATAAGCGCTAAAGTGCAATTTCTGAAGATGAACCAAGTCTAGGAGTCGCGCAATTAGCGCTAATAGCGCTAATTGCACTTGATTAGCGTTGTAATCGCTAAAGTGCAATTTCTGAAGATTATCCAAATATAGGAGTCGCGCAATTAGCGCTAATTGCACTTGATTAGCGGTCTTGCGCTAATAACGCTAATTGCACTTGGTTAGCACTCTGCCGCAATTAGCGCAATTAGCGCGATATCCCGTGTTCCTAGCGTTGTAAGCGCTAAAGTGCAATTTCTGGAGATGAACCAAGTCTAGGAGTCGCGCAATTAGCGCTAATAGCGCTAATTGCACTTGATTAGCGTTGTAATCGCTAAAGTGCAATTTCTGAAGATTAACCAAATCTAGGAGTCGCGCAATTAGCGCTAATAGCGCTAATTGCACTTGATTAGCGTTGTAATCGCTAAAGTGCAATTTCTGAAGATGAACCAAGTCTAGGAGTCGCGCAATTAGTGCTAATAGCGCTAATTGCACTTGATTAGCGGTCTTGCGCTAATAACGCAAATTGCACTTGGTAATTGCACTCTGCCGCAATTAGCGCAATTAGCGCGATATCCCGTGTTCCTAGCGTTGTAAGCGCTAAAGTGCAATTTCTGAAGATGAACCAAGTCTAGGAGTCGCGCAATTAGCGCTAATTGCACTTGATTAGCGTTGTAATCGCTAAAGTGCAATTTCTGAAGATGAACCAAGTCTAGGAGTCGCGCAATTAGCGCTAATTGCACTTGATTAGCGGTCTTGCGCTAATAACGCTAATTGCACTTGATTAGCACTTTGGTGTGATTCGTGTGTCCTCCGGAACCCTGCGGGGCTCTATATAAACATGCTCCGTTAACACAACCTTTTTAGAGACGCCCTGTATAATTATGATTTGCTTTAGTGAAAAAATAATGCATAATAGCGTTTTTAGCACTTTAACACCACCGATGCTAATTAGCGTTATTAGCGCTATTAGCGTTATTGCGAATAAATTAGCGATAATTTCGCTAATTAACACAGATGCTAACTCCCCGCGCTAAAGCGCTAAAAAGCCAATCCCGCACCTTCTACTGATGATGGTGGCACCCATATTAGAAAACCATTGACAGCTCTAACAACTCGGGTCAAGGGAGAAGCCCAGTGAAGTTGATGGGTTACATCCTTTTTGAGAGTTAAGATCGTCAATTTAATAAGACACTGTGATTATGCTTATAATGTATATAATTTATTTTTAAGGTCTTTGTTAATTTAATTCACGCCAGTTCATCCGAGTCTTTATGTTATTTAAATATGACAATATCAACAAGAACACGGGTTCACCATGTTCATGACACCAAGATTGACAAGCATAGCATACAGTCCTTTATACAATAATTATTAGTCCAAGAGGTTACTCCGGAGTTATACAATATTGGTAAATCTTATATTTTATTAAAATACAACCATTAAATCTAATTTCAAAATATGACATGCATCCATTTTTTTAAAAACACGATACAAAAATGACATGTTCTTAAAAAACCTACTTTAGAGACAAAACATGCATTATATTCAGTGGAGGCAGTTGTACATTTTGATTTATCCATCATTCAAAGGCAGGTGAAAAATGCTACAGTATGGTCAAAACCCTACTAAAATCAAACTTCCTAGTTTTAAAGTTACGAACAGTTTACCAACTGAGAAAACATAGTAAAGCATAAGAATTTGTCACTTCTTTTTACCTGCATCTCAAAATCAATATTCCCGACATACGACTCATTCCGCTTGATCGAATCACATACATGTACGCCCAATCGCTCATTCAAATCACAAGAACTCAACGTCCTTGCCATGTTATGAAGATTGGCATTACGCCAGATTATACCATTAAATGATCAATTTACAAGGAACAAAGTTCTCATCTTAAGGGTGTATGTTCCGATCACCTTTTTTTGGGGCTATGATTTTTTTTTTTTGACATCATGATTTCAATATCGGAAGAATCCCCATATTTGTCTCATTATGTCTGTAAAATCTTAGGGACCAGAAATATTCCAATCATAGGCTAAAATGTGGTGAATTACTGCCAAAGGTGGTAAACCACCAGCCAGTTTGTGTACTCTACTCAACAGTAGCGTAGCGAGTGGGGGGGGGGGGGGGGGGGGGCGGACGGGGGAAAATTGGCAAAATGGGGACGAAAAAGGCGGAAAATCATGTTAAATCAGCCGTTTTTTGACCTGGTCTCTTTGAAATAGGGACCGTTATGGGGATCTATGGGGATCTTGCCCCCCCCCCCCCCCCTAAAATAGAAAACATCAAGTTGAAAATCGGGTCAGCAATCAGAACATCGTCCTTTAAAACGTGTTAAGTTTTCTTAATATAAAAGTGATGTATCAAACGATCTCACCACAAGGAACGAATTTCTTTTCATAAATGTGAATAAAATTGATGTATTAAACGATCTTACAAGGAACGAATTTCTTATCATAAATGTATCAATCGATCTTACAAGGAATAAATGTCTTTTCATAAAAAGTGAATAAAACTGATGTAATATAAATAATAATAATAATAATAATAAATAGTACTTATAGAGCGCCTTAAACAAATTCTGAAAGAGCTATTGCTAATATTTCGCTGTCATTAGGAAATCGTCAGAATCGTTTTGCTTCATATACGTGGCTACTGGCGCACACAGTAGCAACACTTAGATTGTAATATCACCCTTTTAAACAGCTCCCCAATCTCGCTTGGGTCAACATCGAAGGAACGAATTTCTTATGATAAATGTGAATAAAAATGATGTATCAAACGATCTTACAAGGAACGAATGTCTTATCATAAAAGTGAATACAAATGATGTATCAATCGATCTTACAAGGAACAAATTTCTTATCATAAAAGTGAATAAAAATGATGTATTAATCGATCTTACAAGGAACAAATTTCTTATCATACAAAGTGAATAAAACTGATGTAATAATAATAATAATAATAATAATAATAATAATAATAATACATTTCGTCGCTGTTCTGACATACCGGCACATCACAACAGAAATAAGTAAAGAGATGTGCCGGTATGTCAGAACAGCGACGATTTATAGTACAGTACTTACAGAGCGCTTTATAACAAGTTTTCAAAGCGCTATTGGCAATATTTAGCTGTCATTAGGAAATCGTCAGAATCATTTCGCTTCATATACGTGGCTACTGGCTAGGCGCACACAGTATCAGCACTTAGATTTAATAGATTGTAATATCACCCTTTTAACAACTCCCCACTATAATCTCGCTTGGGTCAACGTCGCAAATAAAAATTGATCTTACAAGGAACGAATTTCTTATCATAAATGTGAATAAAAATGATGTATCAAACGATCTTACAATGGAACGAATTTCTTATCATAGAATGGTCTTCTGGCACAGGCATGAGTTTCTAAGATATGAGCGGGCCAGGACCTCAATTCCCCCGAATGACTTCACATCATATTCCGGTAATCTGTTCCATAAAAATATGCGCGAGTAGCGCGAGAATATACCATGGCACTGTTCCTGTATTGTATTTGTATTACGCAGACTTTGGATTGACTTTTCCCCATGATGCACTTCGTATATTGACCTCTCCCAAGCAACAGCTGGCGGCACTCATTTTGTTCCACCATACTATACTCCTCACTCCTCTAGTGGGTTGAACAAAGAATAAGAGCCAATCCTGTTTAATGGGTAATTTCTGCAGGGCGTGATGCGCGTTTCCATTTGCTGGCCATTTGCTGTGCGTTTGGTGGGCGATTGTTCAGCGTTTGCTTACCGTTTGCTGGGCGTTTACTTGTCATGGGCGCGGAGCTGATGAGCGTT
Source organism: Ophiura sarsii (assembly GCA_035610835.1). Classification (NCBI taxonomy): domain Eukaryota; kingdom Metazoa; phylum Echinodermata; class Ophiuroidea; order Amphilepidida; family Ophiuridae; genus Ophiura; species Ophiura sarsii. Next base: position 37,854,160 of record CM069446.1, read on the forward strand.
TGCTGGGCGTTAGTTTTGAGTTTACTGGCTAGGCCTAAAAAAGAAGAAGTTTGTTTGCCCAAACACGACCGACCCATAATATCTCAAAACCCAATGCCTTTTTATTAATCTTTTTTTTTTAATAATGTTTTATGTTGAAAAATATATGCATTAAAATTATATTTTCATCTTAATTTGCCAAACTTATCAACAAAACTGCCCTTTATAAAACACCAAGGAGATGCAAATCCAAGATCCTACCACTATCTAGTGAAAAACAGAACATGTCAGACCGTCCAGCATGGTCTGAAGGTTTGTACTACAGGCTGCCAGATATGTAGTAGCCCTAACCAGCCAGGCTATGTTTTTACAGTGTGGAAACCAGGGGAGGGGGACAAAGTATGAATTTGTTAACCAAATAATCGCCGCAAAACCCCTGGAATTCGACCCCCGGACCCTCCGATCACCGTGCCGCGTCCCTAACCACTCGGCTAACCTGTCAACGCTCACCCGGGCAGCGATTTTGTACACACATATCAGCTGGGTTGATGATGTCATCGAATCGGATGCTGTAGCATGCGGGTGGACATTGTTTTTTGCCGTAGTGAATCGTAGTGTAGGAAGGTTAGGGTTTTAAAGAACACTAAAGTGTATTAAAATCAAATTGTATAGTATTTTTCTTCACTAAAATGTGTCTAAAGCAACAACAAAAAAGGTAATCGACCTACCGACCCACTTTTTTCAACTCTTGTTTGGGCAAACAAACCTTTTTTTAGGCCTTATTTACTGGCCGTTTGATGGCCATTGACACTTTAGTAGAGATACAGACTGTCTATGATTGCACTTCCCGCTATGGTACGTGGGTCCTTCGTTTTGGGTTTAGTACTCCTGACCAAATAACCGGCTGCTTTGTTGACCACAATCTCGTTGTTTTTGCTGTTTGATTGAAAGCAAGAAATATTAAAGAAATTAAAATATACGCTTATAAAGGCCCTGTCACATATTAGCGGATAGAGCCAACGTGTGCCCGACGTTTTGGAAATGTGGGTGTACATTCGTGGAAGTTCGTCATTCGCTCGGTCAACAAACAAAGGAACTTACGAGGTACTAAATACGTTCTTAACTCCAAAACTATAGCTCCCGCATATAAATATTTAATTATACATTTGTAGATACTATGAGATATTACACGTGAATATTGACTGAATATTAACAAAGTTATGAGTCGTAAACCAACACACTGATTTCAGTGATCATAGTGACGACTGGATTAAGACCTGTCGCACTGTAGCGAGTAGAGGTAACGTGTGGCCGACGTGTTTGGAAATGTGGGTGTAATTTTTTCATTTGTTCATGACATACATTATTTGGCAATGATACGTTGTATTCGTTAGGGATTCGTAGAGGTGCGCTGGTAGGATATTCTTTTGAGTATGTTCGAAATTGAGCTGGTGACAACGTAGTGATCAATACGTTGAGCATTCGCCATACGGTGCTTTAAGAAGAAACCTATGCCCAACGTGCTCAACGTTCACACAGCGAATGCTCAATTTAAAACTACCGTATTGAATACTATACGTTATCACCCTCTCAACATTTTGAACATACTCAAAACAAATCCTAGACTCCAGCGCACCACTGCGAACCCCTAGCGAACAACCAGCGAATACAACGTATACCAAATAATATGTCACAAACGAATGACAACTTACACGAACGTACATGTACACCCATAATTCCAAAACGTCGGGCACACGTTTAATATGTGACAGGCCTTAAAAGTATAATTAATTATTTACCATACACTGCTAAAATGTTGAGTAAAACGTTTAATCAACGTTGAGTAACTATGCAACAGTTCAACAGTTGATTAACAATGCCCAATATGTTCAACAGTTGAGTAAAAAATGCCCAATATGTTCAACAGTTGAGTAAAATGTTGGGCATTTTTACTCAACTGTTGAACTGATGCATAGTTACTCAACGTTGAGTAAACGTTTTACTCAACATTTTAGCAGTGTGCGGTTTGGTAAGGGTTGTTGTTGTGCAGCAAAAACACTCCGAAATCTCCTATGTGAAGGCCCTGTCACACCATAACGTATCGCCTCAACGTATGCCAACGTATGCAAAATATCGAATAATACGTTGGTGTACGTTGGTGTACGCTGATATAAGTTAGGGGTACGTTGGGGATACGTCGTTTACGTTAAGAGCACGCTGTGATACGCTGTGACAATTTGGACCACGAAAAAATATTGAGCATGCTCAAAATTTCTCGACGTACTCAACGTGTGCTAAATACGTTCTGCATAAGTTCCCGGTAAGTTTGTGGTACGTTAAATATACGTTGACATACGCTGACATACGTTAGTGGTACGTTAGTGGTACGTTACTCGTAAGTTGGTATACGTTGATGAACGTAGGCTGGGGGAAACGTACAGCCAACGTAGTGATAACGAGTTGATAACGTATATGTGCCGTATGTCTAACGTATGCCTGACGTATTTCCAACGAGATTCGACGTATTCTCACGTATTCACCTTATGCCGGGCGATCGTGTAAGGCCCTGTCACGTATCCATAGCGTATTGAACGTATACATAGCGTATGACTAACGTATTCATAGCGTATCCCTAACTTATAACATACTTATGACAGCTTATCACAGCGTATGGGAGCGTATGCGAGCGTATGACTAACGTATGCTTAACGTATACTTAACGTAGCGTAGCGTATTCGTAGCATATGATGATGGGTTGATATGTGTTCAGCACGACAGACCATGAAGAAGTGAGGATGAGATACTCAAGGGACTCATTTATATACTCAAACCCTCCATAAGTTCCCAAAACGCTGAATGCGCGCTAGCTGTACGGTAGCCCTGTCACACCATGGCGTATCGCCTGAACGTATAACAACGTATGCGAAATATCGAAAAATACGTTGGCGTACGTTGGCGTACGTTGGTGTACGCTGATACAAGTTAGGGGTAAGTTTGGGATACGTCGTATACGTTAAGAGCACGCTGTGATACGTTGTGAAAATTTGGAACACGTCGAGCCCGCGAAAAATTATTGAGCATGTTCAAAATTTCTCGACGTACTCAACGTGTGCTTAACTTACGTTCTGCATACGTTCCCGATAGGTTCGTGGTACGTTAGACATACGTTTACAAACGCTGACATACGTTAGACATACGCTGACATACGTTAGAGGTACGTTAATCGTCTTAAGTTTTAGGTTGGACATATAGATTTACCCTTCTAGATATTTTAATAGTTATCATCTAGGCTGCGTTTACTTGAACTGGCAACACTTGTCCCGCCGTGTACGAAACTCAATTTCTGCAACGGCATAAGTCACGTGTTCGTTGTACGCCGAGGATACGCTGAGGATACGTCGAGCACGGCAGACATACGCTACGAATACGTTGGTCATACGCTAGCCGATCGCATACGCTGTGATACGCTGTCATAAGTTTGTTATAAGTTAGTGATACGCTATCAATACGTTAGTCATACGCTATGTATGCGTTTAATACGCTATGGATACGTCCATTCCATCACCGATGTTGACGCAATTCGTTGGGAAGTTAGACGTTCTCGGACGTTCTCGGACTCTGACAATTTTCGAGCTATTTTTTGAATACGTCGGCATACGTTTAGGCCACGTTCAGGCCATACGCTATGGTGTGACAGCGCCTTGACATATTGAATGAATCACTGAACGTCTATATCAAAGTCATGCAGCAATACCATTATACTGGAATCATATGTTTATTCAAAATGGGACATGCCGTTCACCTGTTCATTTATCTTTCCTTTACACAGGATGGTGTAAAAGATTGATCCATTTTGTTGGACAGTGGGTTTTTTCAAAACCTATGAATAACCTCTGTGTTGATACATTGCAAAATATAATGTTAAAGCAATTATGAAATATAATGTGATATGTGAAAATATGGAATTGTATGAAACCAATATGTTATGTATGTATGAGTGAAGAAGGAAAATAAACACAATTTAAAAACCAAACCATTGCAATTTAGTTAACGCTGTGGCTATTTTGACTTTGGATGTCGACTTGTTCCCATGATGCATTTCGTATATTGAATATATTGAATGAATATTGATAAGGGTTGTTGTTGTTGTGCAGCAACATAACTCAGAAAACTCCTATGTGACATATTGAATGAATCCCTGAGCGTCTATAATCGTAAATATCAAAGTCAAGCAGAAATACCATTATGCTGGAATTAAATCGAACCCATTTGGTGTGTACTTTTGACCAATATGTTATTGAAAAGCAATCCCTTTCCACGTTTCTTCTCTTTTTCTTTCCCTTCTTCTTTTTTTCTTTCTCTGCAACGCGCCTGCATGCCGTCTACGGTTGAGCAAAGTATAAAAGGAAATCCTGTTTACTGGGTGTTTGTTTGTGTAATTTGCTAGACTTGCACCAAGTTTCTCTTGTTAGTCATCTCCATCTTATTTTTGGCAAAAGGTTAAATACCTAGTATGCCATATAGTAGACATGAATGCTGAAATGTGATTGGTTAATGTCCCAATGAATGTTTCCGTATTACCAGAGTAATATATCATCTCTCTGTATCTGGTGATTGATATGAGCCCGTATTAGTTAAATCTGAGACTAATATAGGTATATTACTTTAGTCTCAGGTTAAACCAAGGTTTGGATTGATCCATTATCATTTTGAGGAGTTGGGTGATAGGGGATGTGGAGTTTGTAAGATACACTACCTCAAGTGTATACAAAGAAGCAATAAACGTGGCTTGTTATACACAACCTACATCATGTGTGCTTCGTAATTATTATATGGTGTCAGAAAACACGATATTGACATCAAAAAAAAAACCAGACTCTCATCAAGTCATCAGGGTGAATGATGTCAATAAAAGAACTCAACTACCTCCACAAGGAAGGTTTGACGTATAAAAAAATAAATTAAGCCTGTACTTTAACTTTGAAAAGTTGAAGCAATGCACAAAAATCGCCAAGGTGCAAAATTTTGAACCTTTGTCATGTCAACAAGTGACGACCACCAGACGACCGTACGCAAGCTGGTGAATGGAAACAGTATCTGCTGGCTATTAGTAAGCCTAATCATGAACTAAAGGACCCTAAACCTATTCAGAATTGATTAAAAAAATCAACTTTGTATAGCATTAGAGAAGACTCTGACCTATTTCACGCGAAATCAACTCGGATTGATTTTATTAATATTGTAATAGTATTACCTTGAATTGAGGCAGAGTAGCAAAGATACACCTCGATCGGAATATCGAGGCGCGTACATGAAATGCGACATTACATTACGCGTCATTAACACAGCAGATTACACCTCAAACGCACGCATGCTTGCTGAGGCGCGGACACGCACTGACATACATTACATACGTACACAAAGCAAGAGCCATACTCTACAAATAGCTGTCTCGGTTACGCAGACTCTAGAATAATATTAGTTTTACCAGCACAGTTCAACATGGCATCGTCAAATAAGCCCACTATGAACTGGAATGCCGGTGATTTGCCGAAAGAATGGAAGCGCTTTAAACAGCATAGCCAATTTACTTTCGACGGCCCATTGTCAGATAAAAATGAAAAAGCAAAGGTTAACTACCTCATGACATACATCGGTGACAAGGGTAGAGAAATCTATGAAACTTTCACTTGGGCCCCAGCCGTAGAAGATCAAGCAGCCGAAAAAGACACACTCGCGGGAGTATACGCAAAGTTTACAAATTACGTAGCACCAAAGAAGAACGAAATCAGAGCAACGGTAAATTTCAATAACCGTAAGCAGGCTGAAAACGAAAAGTTTGATAATTTCGTTGTAGATCTAAAGATACTAGTCAAAGATTGTGGCTACGCTGATAACGACAGAATGTTACGCGACTCAATTGTATTGCGATCGTTTCATGAGGCCGTACGCGAAAAATGTCTAGACAAAGGCGACACATTAACATTAGACATGGCGGTAGAAATAGGGCAAAATCATGAAACTGCACAAGAAAGCATGAAGGCTATAAAAGGCGAAGATGCTAAAATACATGCTCTATCCAAATCCTCAAAAGGAAGGAAATATCAAAACAAAACAAATCCTAAACAAAATAGAGCTGGCTATAACAGAAACTATAGACAAAACTCGCAGCGTACTGAGCGTAACAATGGTGCAAAATGTTACAAATGCGGATACAATGAACACAAAACGCATGAAAAATGCCCAGCCATAGGTGAAGAATGTGGCTATTGTCACAAACCAAATCACTTTGCCTCAGTTTGTAGAAAGAGACAAAAATCATCTCAATCGCAGTCTAATTACGTCGATGATTATGAAAGCGACTACAACAATTCAGATTATGATAGTCAACCTGAAACTGATGATGATGAATATGCACACTCAGTCCATCAAAATGATTTGATAAATGCTATGGGCAACTCTGAAGATGAATGGTATGAACAAATTGAGATAGAAAACCAACCCGTCACAGTTCAAATAGACACAGGAACAAAAGAATCAATAATGCCGTTGAACGTCTATGAGTCCCTAAAATGCAAAAAGAAACTTAGAAAAACACAACATCAGTTTGAAAGTTATTCAAACCATGCCTTACAACTAGTAGGAACAGTAAAATTGACAACAAAATACAAAGATCAACACATAGACATAGACTTCTATGTAGTAAAAGCTGAAAAGAAACCGGTTCTTTTGTCAGGAAGAGCCAGTAAAGCACTAAGCTTAATTGCCAGAGTCAACAACATTGACCAGTATCCTGAATTGAAAAATCTCACAGGCACACTACCAGGAACGTTCTCACTCAAAATTGATCCAACAGTGACACCAGTCGTGCACGGTCCTAGAAAACTTCCACAAGCGCTTGCACAAAGAGTCATTGATAAGCTTAAAGAAATGGAAGCTGACGGTCACATCAAAAAGGTGACTGAACCTACAGATTGGGTTAGTTCGATGTGCACGGTAGTGAAAGGTGACAAAATAAGAATCTGTCTGGATCCTAAAGACTTAAATCGAGCGATACGTCGTGAGCACTACCCAATTCCAACGGTAGAAGAAATTGTCGCAAGTATGCCCGGAGCAAACACATTTTCAGTCATAGATGCAAAATCTGGTTTCCTGCAACTTAAACTTGATTATGAATCAAGTCTTCTCACTACCTTCAACACATGTATCGGTCGCTTCAGATGGCTTAGATTGCCATTCGGTATAAAGAGCGCGCCAGAGTTATTCCAACGTGTTATGGATGAAATGCTTCATGATATTGAAGGAGCGCGAGCTATTATGGATGATATAATTATCACCGGTAGGGGTGCAGAAGAGCACGATAAGATCATGCGTCAAGTCGTTAATCGCGCGACAGAGTGGAACCTCAGACTTAACTTTGACAAATGTCATATAAAGCAGAAGTCGGTGAAGTACGTAGGACATATTCTTACTGCTGAAGGACTGAAACCTGATCCTGACAAAGTAAGAGCGATCAGAGAGCTACCAAAGCCAGAGTCCAAGGAAGAAGTAAGAAGATTTCTCGGAATCATTACGTACCTCGCGAAATTTATCCCAAATTTAAGTGAGATAGATGGTCCACTACGCGACGTCATAAAGAAAGATTGCCAATTTCACTGGGACAAACCGCAAGAGAAAAGTTTTACAAAGCTAAAGAATCTCTGCACAAAGTCGCCAGTATTAGCCTACTATGACGTGAAGAAGGAAGTAACTATCCAATGTGACGCAAGTAGCTATGCTGTAGGAGGCGTACTTCTACAAGAAGGTCGTCCAGTCGCATACACTTCGCGCGCAATGACACACACAGAAAAAAATTATGCACAAATAGAGAAAGAAATGCTAGCAATTGTACACTCATGCAAGAAATTCCACCAATACATTTTTGGTAAAGCAGTAAAGGTAGAATCTGACCACAAGCCATTACAGTCAATTTTCGCCAAGCCATTACTAGCTGCTCCCATGAGACTACAAACAATGCTACTACGGCTACAGCCCTATGATCTGGATGTCAAGTACAAACCGGGTACTGATATTCCCATAGGAGACGCATTGAGCAGAGCAAATCTACCAGAAACGGAGCCCGATGAAGAACCAATCATGGTAAACATGGCTGAGTTTGTCGCAGTAACTCCGAGTAGATATCAAGACTTTCAAACGCGTACAGCAAATGAGCTAAATGAATTACACTCAATGATCATCAAAGGCTGGCCGGACACAAGAAATGACACTCCACACTCAGTAAGAGAATATTGGCCATACAGAGATGAACTCGCGGTGTCGGATGGGATTGTGTACAAAGGAATGCGAATTGTCGTACCACCAAGTATCAGATCCGATATGCTGAAACAGATACACGAATCACATCTAGGTATCAATAAATGTAAGCAGCGCGCACGCGAAACACTCTTCTGGCCAGGAATGAGTCAACAAGTTCAGAACATGGTTGAAGATTGTTCCATCTGCAACACATACCAAAACAAGCAGAGGAAGGAAACCATGACACCAAGCAAGATCCCAGACTTACCATGGTCTGAGATAGCATCTGATCTGTTTGCTTGGAAAGGAGATACCTATCTACTGACAGTTGATTATTATTCCAAGTTTATCGAAGTAGATAAACTCGTCGATCAGTCAAGTGCATCAACCATAGAAGTTCTTAAATCACAAATTAGTCGCCATGGAATCCCGGAGATTCTGAGGACAGACAATGGTCCTCAATTCTCATCGAGCGAATTTCAAAACTTCTGTAAGGAATACCAAATACAACACAAAACATCATCACCCCATTACCCACAATCCAACGGTGAAGCAGAGAGAGCAGTACAAACAGTCAAAAATATGTGGAAAAAGTGCAATGACAAGTACTTAGCGTTGTTAGATTATCGCACCACACCACTGACTAGTTGTGATCTCTCACCCGCACAACTCCTAATGGGACGCAGACCAAGAAATAAACTCCCTGCAGCAAGACATCTTCTCATACCAAAACCAATCAACCCAGAAGAAGTCAAGAGGCGTCTTTCTAAGGACAAATCAACCCAAGAGCGTTATTACAACAATAAAGTAGGTGATCAAGATCTTCCACCACTTCGACCCGGAGATCCTGTAAGAATGACCCCTCTTCCCGGTACCAATAAATGGCTTCCTGCCAAAGTTATTCAACTTCACAGTCCACGGTCGTATGTAGTTGAATACAACGGCAGAAAATACCGCAGAAACAGAAAAGACTTGAGACTCTCAACCTTTAAAGCAAATCAAGACTATGTGGCTGTCCCCAATCCCAGAAACCAATATACAGCTACAGCTGAGAGACCTGCCAAGTCCTCTGACCCCCCACGGTCTACAACACCTAAAGACCACCCACACAAGCCAATACCCACACCAGCCGCTGAGAGACCCAGACCTGAGAAACCACAACCAGAGTCCAGAACCAGACAAGCCGAGTCCAGAACTAGACAAGCCGAGTCCAGAAATAGACAAGCCGAGTCCAGAAATAGACCACCAGAGTCACCAAGACCCAGACCAACATCCAGCCGCAAGGAGACACCACCGCCTGTGTACACTACCAGAAGCGGAAGATGCAGTAAACCACCACAGCGCTTGGATATCTAAAACCCCTTTGTTAGTTTGGATACTCAAATCTGAGCATTTCTTTTGGAAACTTTATTTGTTTACTTTAGTTATATTTAGCAACCTAAAATTTTGTTGTGAAAAGGCATAATACACATTGCAAGTCTCAGATCAAAATTAATGTGATCATTCATCATGTTGATGATAATCAGTCAAAGTCAATGCAGAACTCTTATACCCAACTGATTTTGATATTTCAGATCTGTTCTGATTCTGAATAATTTATTCAATTGCATCTAATTGAAATGAGAGAATTTCATAGACTCTAATATCATCTTGTGAACCTTAAGCTTTGCTATGGACAATACAAATGCAAGCTGTTCACTATTAATCTCTCATATGGAATTTAATATCCAGTTCACATCTTTCCATAAAGAAAGGGAGATGTAAGATACACTACCTCAAGTGTATACAAAGAAGCAATAAACGTGGCTTGTTATACACAACCTACATCATGTGTGCTTCGTAATTATTATAGAGTTGGCCTGTCTTTTTGTTAGTTCCCGGTGGACAAACCCATCCATGGCCATTATCACTCAAAAGTCGGGCAACTAAATTTCCATCTTTTATTCTCTAATTATATTAGCACAATTGTTCTGTGGCAGGAATAGGAAATGCTGAGTGAGTATACAGCAGTAAGCATGGTAAGGAGGTGTCGAGTGTTCAGCCTGGAACTAAGGCTAGTCATTTCTTGGGCGCGCGGCTGATGGGCGTTTGATGGGCGATACTTATGAGATGGTGTCATAAAGTTAGTGATTAATGAAGTGTATTTGGAGTTCTCCTGTAATCTGGGAAAACCTAGTAAGTCTGTTGAACTCAAATTTGAGAAAACAAAAGGAAAACTGTTCCCATATTTTTTCCAGACTAGGTTTTTCCATACTAGGTTCTTCCAAATGAATAACTGCCGACAGGGAAGTGTTTCACACATTTTAACTCAGTGATAAACTGAAGGGGAAAACCCTATTAAGTCCAAATATGGGTCTAACTCAAATGTTCTCCAAATTTGTGACAAATTACCTAGTGAAACTTTGCATATTAACCCTAACCCTACTACGCCACACAGCAACCACACAACAGCAGCACTTGGCTTGCGCGCACACAAGTTCTATCTCATGTAGCACTAAAATACGGGTATATATATGGTCTCCGAATTTTTAGCCTGTGAAGCCCTCCCCCCGTGGCTGAGTGGTAGTATATCTCGCCTGTCAATGCTGGTAGGGTGAATTAGGGAGATTCCCCATTCATATTCAAATTTTCGGACATGAATAATTTAAATTCGATGTCTAGTATTGATATTTTCACGCTGATCATGGGTGTCTCTGATTATGACTGCATTCTGCCTTATATTAAATATGTTAGGCAAGCTTTTGATGCTCGACAATCATTAGATGTTTAAATATGATGGTTTCATACAAATACACACAAATGTTTCAATCACATTTTCTTTTTTTCTTCTTTGTGTTTTAATAAAACACTTTGAACTTTGAATATAACTTGACCAGATCATTGAATGAACACATGTTGTGCTGGGGCTAATGTGCCCGGTATTAATGTTATGGGAATTCTAGAAAGTCTGTTCAGGCAGGTGATTGGTGGGCTAGTTATCATTAATATAGGATATGGTGAGAGTTAATTATTATGGGATGGAGAAAGCACATATGTGTTGGAGTTTGGTTAAGGGCAGTTCTCTTCTGCTTTGTGGCCTTCGTGTGAGAATGACGTGTGCTACCAGTGCTGGAAAATGGATTGATGAAAGCCTATATAATTGGCAGTGTCATCAATTAGTTGTATAAAATCTTACAATAACCACAAGCATTATGACAGATGGCCATACACCTAGTAGAGATACAGACTGTCTATCATTGCACTTCCCGCTATGGGTCGTGGGTCCTTCGTTTTGGGTTTAGTACTCCTGACTAAATAACCGGCTGCTTTGTTGACCACAATCTTGTTGTTTTTGCTGTTTGATTGAAAGCATGAAATATGGAAGAAATTAAACGTTTCTAAATACGGTTGGGTGAGGGTTGTTGTTGTTGTGCAGCAAAAAGCTCCGAAAATCCTACGTGACAGACAGTGGCGGATCTGGGGTATTTGTCAGGGGGGGGGGGGCAAAGGTTTTTTCCCCGGTAGACTTTAACTTTTTCCGGTGGACTTTAAAACCGTAACAGGCTGCAGATTGCCGCTCCCTCGTCAGAAATTTGAGAGGGGGGAGGGGGGAGGGGGGAGGGGGGAGGGGGGAGGGGGAGGGGGGTTGTGACATGGGGATCGAGATCGATAACTAACCAACACTATCTAAACCCACCCGACCTCAATTGAGCTTTATTTACAAATATTAAAAAAATAATTTCCACCATTTAATTATACGCCCGGTAGTTTGAGCCGTTCTACCCGGTCAATGAACTTTCTTCCTTGTCAAAGCTGCACCCCTCCCCCCTGGACCCCGAGAGATTCGCTACTGGTGCGATATTGAATGAATCCATGAACGTAAGAAATATCAAAGTCAAGCAGCAATACCATTATGCTGGAATCACATGTTTTTTGATCTGTTCATTTATTACCTTTACACGGGATGGTCTACAAAATAGGTTAAAACCTATTTTGTTGGACAGTGTTTTTGTGAAAATCTATGAATAACCTCTGTTTTAATACATTGCATTGTAGTTAAAGCTGTGGCTATTTTTAGCAGGATTATGCATTGCCAGGCGCTTGAATTTCAGATTTTGTTCAACCTGCCAGTCTGGAAGGTAACTCGCAAAATACACCTGCCTCAAAATAATTCCACTAGCCAGTGTAACACACTTACACAGTGAGTTCGAAATGTTTTACCCGCCAGTTGGGCGTGTACTTTTGTACTTTTGTACGTCTTCACCCACCCGGCGCAAAAGTTACCCGCTATGGGCAGGCGGGTGGTGCTATTTCCAGGCCTGCATTGCTGATATGATAAGTTCTTGAAGACACGAGGGTCATTCAATAAGTTCTACCTCCTAACTTTGCTATCATGCATATGTCAGTCTTATGAAATATTCCATAATTGTAGCTTTGAATCTCAGCTAACATAGTAAATCGGTCTGAGTACTGTTTTTACGTTTCTGGAGATGCAGTGAAACCCGAATGTCCAATTAGTGTGACGGAAACGGCAAAATATCTCCAAAGTGCTTATAATTTCATCAATTCTAAGATACTATTAGTTATCCCCTGTTTGATAACGCAATACGGTCGATACCTATGGTTGTGCGCCATATCACACTCGGCCTCCGGCCTCATGTGATATGGCACACAACCATAGGTATCTTCCCGTATTGCATTATCAAACAGGGGATTACTGATAATATCTAGATATATCCATTGTTTTCCATTTTCAGTATTCAATCGTGCTCTTATATCTTACCATACAATATGCAGAAAAAACCCGAAGAACATGATTTTATTTTGAGAATAATTTTCCGTTTCCGTTGTCCAAAATCTCTTTCTGGCTTTGACCACATCAGAACAAAAGTGAAACAGATATCAATTATTATTTACTACATATGTGTAGCCATGATTCAGAGCTACAATCAAGACAAATGTCATGATGCTGACATTCATATTAGCGATGTTATGACTGAAGGAGGTACAACTTATTGAATGACCCTCGTAGATTGGTGCAGTGCAGAGACCCTATAACTATGGGACAAGTATCTCGGAGGCAAAGTCCCCCGTTTACTATGCTTAAATTGACGAATGATGATCATGGTCGTAACAAACCAGACGACCTCAGACACGGTGAATTTTATCGGCTCAAAACATGATTTGTGGCACAGAAATAGTAATCAATGGTCAAAAAA
>CM069446.1:38469810-38692410 GCA_035610835.1 Ophiura sarsii
CATCAACCAATATAAAACCTGGATACGCGATATTATTAGATCTAAACTTCTAAAGCAAAAATTTGGAAATTGTTTCGGCTGATTTAACTGATTTTGATACACTGATACTAATGTTGAACTAACATATGCCTAACTTAATACCGCGCTGCCCCCTGTCTTTGTAAAACCTGAAAGTTTGGGCCTATTGCGAAAAATTAAACTACAGATCAGAAACCTACGCATAGATTTGGGTGAAACCTAAACTAAACTAAACCCGACTGAAAGTTTGACTGATTCAGCCAAAAACACCACGCGTCAAAACGGTGCTGCCTATGAAAAAGGAATTTCCCAAGTATGGTTCGGTTTTGGTTCGGTTGGCAAATCATTTCTATTGGGTATAAAACACTATTGGACGTACATCAACCAATATAAAACCTGGATACGCGATATTATTAGATCTAATGCATAAATTTGGAAATTGTTTCGGCTTATTTAACTGATTTTGATACACTGATGTTGAACTAACATAACTTAATACGGCGCTGCCCATGAAAAAGGAATTTTCCAACTAGGGTTCGGTTTTGGATCGGTAGCATAAATTTGGAAATTGCGTCGGCTGATCCTCTGAGAGTTTCCGGTCATGAAATGAAATGTCCGCAACAGATCACTATACCCCCACCCCGGTCTTTGTAAAACCTGACAATTTGTGGATATTGCAAACAAGAAGAGTGTTAAAAACACAATCCTCGGCTAGAGGGTTTAAGTTTGAATGCAAGCAGAAATAAATGAAGAGTATCATAAAGAAAATTGTGTCATAACAAAACATGCACTTTCAGTCATAGCATAGATCCTTGAGAAGAAAAGATCTATGGCCATAGTTATACCGTACATGATTGTTTACATGAACACACCCCCTGAACATTTGAGTTAAAGGTCCCAAATAGGAATATTTTTTATATAATTAAGAATAAAAAATGATCAATAATTGATTATTTATTAATGAACTTATTAATTTATGAATTAATATTAACTAATTTCATTAAAGACATTTATTTATTTATTTATTTATTTATTTATTTATTTATTAAAGTTAATTAACAATTGTATTTATTAATTAATAAACGTAATGATTGATTAATTAATATGTTTATTTTTCAATGTATTAAGTTAATTCTTAATATGAATAAATATGAATTTATGAACTTCTAGAAAACCAACTGCACTGATGAAAGTGATACATTGTATTGCATTTGGTATACACCCTATCACCCATAGCAGGCTACATGTTGTATATAGTTGACAACCAGGCCAGGATCGGAGTATGATAAAACTGTCACCATAAACAATTAGAAGGAAATTGTTTATGCTGTCACCAAGATTCAATTAGAAACTAAAATCTCACATGACCCGTTGACCCCCAGATGTGAGTAAAATTGTTCATTGCATGATATGGTATATGACTACAAAATTGTCAAAAGGCTGCGTAGGGATAATTGGAAATAGTTATAATCAGCTGTTATGATTGGTTGACAGGGTTGTGTGTTTATATAGCATGTATAGTGAGGTGACATTTGTCAGCAAATGAAACCAAGGGTATTTGACGGTTCTGGGTGGCCTTATTTAACACTATACTTAGAGTACCAATTGCAGTATATCCATGATGTGACCTTGCTAGAAAATAAGTTGATCTCTGCAACGGGAGTACCGAAGGCTTGTACCAATACAGATTTGTTTCATTATCTGTAAGTAGTATTATACTCTGCAGAGAAAAATAACCTACTGAAAACCTACGCATAGATTTGGGTAGACTTGATCTCAAGTCTCAGACTCACTACCCTCTCTCTCCCCATTCCTGGTACAAGTGATATTTTCCATTGATTCGAAACTATATTATTTTGTAGAGCTGTACATATCTCATTGACCCTACATGTATCTCATGTATTTTATGTATTTGGGACAATATGTTAGAGATGCCG
The DNA here is from genome assembly GCA_035610835.1 of Ophiura sarsii. Classification (NCBI taxonomy): domain Eukaryota; kingdom Metazoa; phylum Echinodermata; class Ophiuroidea; order Amphilepidida; family Ophiuridae; genus Ophiura; species Ophiura sarsii. The sequence continues at coordinate 38,471,766 of CM069446.1, forward strand.
TGTCCTCATATAGGGTCATGACCGGCATACACCACACACTTGTCATTCATGACAATGACATGTATATTTAGTAACTGTTTAAATAAATGGATATTTTGACAAAACATAACTACACCCTAGGCTCTTTCCTGTCATACACTGAGCTCCCAAAACACCAACTGCTTGCCGCCACTGAAACCTGCAACTAAACTTTCTGGCCTATCAGTGATGGGTAATAACAGAACAGGTGGATACTGGATGGGATAAAATCATTGCCTATGGTGTCAAGTGTGAAATATTGTTGCGATATTAATGTTTTTTTGGATAGTGAATTGGTTTTACAAATAAGAAGGCCTTGATGGCAAGGCTAAGATTTGGGTGAAACCCGACTTTTACACCCAAGTAAATTCAACTTTGTTGGAGTCAAATCGAACCGATTTCGATCAGTCACTGATAATGTTGAACTAACATAAGTGAAATAAGTCACATTTTTGTATAAAAAGAGCAAGCCCCCCCCTCCTGGTCCTTGGCAAACCCGACAATTTGGGCCTAGTGTGAACAACAGTGGCGTAACTCAGACTTTTTCATGGGGGGGGGGGGAAGAAGGGGCAGTGACTTGAAATGGGGTGGGGTCCTAATGGGGGCTCCAGCACCCCCCATTGGTTACGCCACTGCGCTGTGACGTATTGCCCGTCTGGAAATCCAGACAACTTTTCATCATCACTATTCCTCTGTACCCCTTTCCCATACTATTATTAACGCTTGGAAATCCAGAAGTTTTTGGAATTTCAAGGCCTTGGAAATTCAGACAACTCCCCCCCCACCCCACAGTGAGACCAAAAAGGGCAAACAGTTCAATTTTGCCCCCCCCCCACCCACGAAACACAATTTTCCCACTCAATGCGCGCCCCCCCCAAAAAAAAAAAAATTAATAATAATAATAATAATAATAATAATAATTAATAATAATAAAAATGAAAAATAAAAAATGGTGCCACCACTGTAGCTTGAGCTTGCCCTTCATTGGTGAACCAGAAGAAAAAAGTCTAACATTTACAGGGATAGCATTACGAACATGACGAAAGTGTCTGGAATTCCAATCTATTATATCTCTATACATTCCTTTAGTATGACGTTCAGAAAAGGAAAAAAGTGTCTGAATTTCCAAAAACCTGCGGTCTTAAATTGTGAAAAGTCTGGAATTCCAAGCACATGTGCCAAAAAAGTCTGGAATTCCATTGAAATACTGGTGGGAGAAAAAAAAGTCTGGAATTCCGATGTCCTCTATAGGGGAGCGGTCTAAATAGTGAAAAAAGTCTGGAATTCCAAGCACATGTGCCAAAAAAGTCTGGAATTCCATTGAAAAACTGGTGTGAGAAAAAGTCTGGAATTCCGATGTCCTCTATAGGGGAGCGGTCTAAATAGTGAAAAAAGTCTGGAATTCCAAGCACATGTGCCAAAAAAGTCTGGAATTCCATTGAAAAATTGGTGGGGAAAAAAGTCTGGAATTCCGATGTCCTCTATAGGGGAGCCGTCTAAATTGTGAAAAAAGTCTGGAATTCCAAGCACATGTGCCAAAAAAGTCTGGAATTCCATTGAAAAATTGGTGGGAGAAAAGGTCTGGAATTCCGATGTCCTCTATAGGGAGCGAAGCACATGTGCCAAAAAAAGTCTGGAATTCCAATGAAAAATTGATGGGAAAAAAAGTCTGGAATTCCGATGTCCTCTATAGGGGGGGGGGGGGGGGGGGGGGTTCATTATTTATCTGGAATAGCCCATTGTCCCCCATCCAACATTCCCAAAATGTATGGGTCTTTGGGTGAGAACTTGCACAAATTGTATTTGGGTGATCAGGCGATAAAAATGTTGACCGACCCATTTGGAGACGACTATATATAGGCAGGTTCCCAAAATCTTTATGATTCCGATTTTGCAGTAGACAAACTACGGACCAGTTATAACCTCGATGTATAAAAGCGTATACAAACCAGTGGCGTATCTAATCTAGAGTCACCAGTCAGTGTCGGGGGCTCGACTGGACAAGCAGGCTCTCTGCCACCAAATGACGTCGCATCATGAAAGGAATGTCGTGGCGCAATGGCTAGAGCATCAGACTTGCAATCGAAAGGTTGTGGGTTCGAAATCTCAAGCGATTGTCACAAACTCCAAGAGCAATCATTGTAACGTCCAAAAAAGGAGCATCCTTTATGATGTTTCCAAATAGACGTAAAATTTGTATGTAAAGAAACTGGCCAGTAATGGTCAGCGAAATTAGGGAGGATCAATCAAACATGAATGGCCATCATTAAGACTCTTCTCCAGGAGCGTTTTTTAGGAGCAGTTGATTTTGTTCTCAAACATTATTTTTCGGACCTTTGTTAGGTCAACAATATACTCATTTTTGTCACCCCAATACACAGTTTTTAGAATACTTTGAAAAATCTTCACCAAAAGACTTGCTTTTTGAGGGAAATTTGGAAATATCTCACCCAATGGCCCCTAATTTTGTAGAAAAAATGCGCGCAAAGATTTTCAGTTTTTTAACTAAAATGGTCCAGAAAAAATTCCTGCGAGCGAATAAGTTTTAATGTTTCATTATTCAAGCTGAACAAGGTCTAGTCTTGAAAAATTTAAGTAATTCTCTTGTGCAGCGTGAAAAAAATGGCAATTTAACACTAAAAAGGTCCAGAAAAACGTTTATGTAGCCATCATGTAGCTTTAATAATATTTACATGGAACATCAAACTAAAATGATCCAGAAAACGTTCATGAAGCAATCTTGATACGCTTGACAAATTAAACAATTGAAACTAATTTAAGACAGGCGCGATTTCTACTTGGCCATTTTAAATCCCTTTTGATATTATAATATAGATTAGTAAGCCTATCCCTTCCCTTCCCTCCAGGCTCCAGCCCTTGAACTTAGTATTGGAAAGACTATACATTTTTTCAAAAATCTTAAAATCTTAAGGGGTGTTCGCTGTGCACCCCTCTAAAAAAACATGTGGTGCTGCAGCACCCGCTTCCAACGGCTTGCTACCAAGGCAGGGGTCGCATTCTGACGCGTCTGTGCGTCCTGGACCTCTCACATTCTTGTAGTGACGCGTCAGGTTTCAATTGGAAAGACTTGCGGGTCCCGATCAAAATTGAAGGGACCCCTTAAATTTGACTTAAGAAATACTGTAAATTACATAGCCATCCTTTGCTCACAATATAAATTCATTAAAACTGTCCGTAAAAAAGTAAAATTTTCAAATACCCAAACTTCAGGACCCCACAATTTCTTGGGGGACCCCTTAAATTTGTTTTTTGAAGTCCTACGGGGTCCTGAAAAATGTCATGGGACCTCTCACATTTTTGATCCAGTGCTATCCCTGTACCAAGGCATCCTAACCATCCTTGCTCATAAAATTATGTGATGTATTACTGTTGAGGAGTTATTTCCTGACAGCACTTGAGACTATAGACACACATAGCTTCAATTGAAAATACCGGCTTAACCATCCCTGTAAATATGTCACTGCTCTGACCCAATGTTACCACTTGTAATGTAAACTCAAATGTTTAAATAATAATGCAAAACAATCAAATACTTTTGTATTTTAAAATTGACAATATCTTTATTGCTATATCATGCCAATTTGTTTTATTACAAATTGAAAACAAACATATGATTACAAATAAACAATTTGCTAATGTACAAGTAAAAATAGTTTGGTTACAACTGCAACAAGATAAATGAGATACAATGTGGCATTTATAATAATATTATGAGAGAACAAAAATAATTATTTATAATTTATATCACCAACAACCCCCCTCCTATTTACTAATCGGTGAGATATCAAACATTTTCAAAATATTGTTACATAAATCAAATATTCTCGAATCATGATGGGATCATGTTGAGTTGTTGACATATGTTATTGTCCTGATGCTATTTGTTCGGATTTACTATCATAATTTTTATTTTAACAAATGAAAGTTTGATCAAAACCTGCATTTAATTTGGAGTACCGTAACCGTGATAGTTTATCGATGGATATCACTGTGGCTCTGTTTCACTAAGGCAAAAAAAGAAGAAGAGTTGTTTGCTTGCCCTCGTCCGACCAACCGTGTAAAACCGTCTTCAAAAAATAAAAATAAACCTTTTTAAAGTCACGTATATGACCTTCATTGACCCCATATGGATCATCTAAGGTCCTGTTTTGGACTTAGAAAATGAAAAGAAGAAAAAATTAACACTAATTTCCCCCTTTATTTCTGGTACCTAATTTGGAAAAGAAAAAAGAAATCCGACTGACCGACCCTACCTTTTGGAGAGCATCTATGGGCAAGCAAACAATTTTTTTTGTGGGCCTAAGCTTAATTCACGACTTAGTGAAACTAAGGCAGGTGTCTAGAGAGAGATCCTCTATAACTCATACAACATGTTTGTCAATATTTTTAGCATAGTGTATTGTAAGAGTAAGCCTGCAGGAAGTGATTGATGAATGACCGCCCCCATTACATTTTCACCCTTCACAACTTTTGCCCTACCCCCCAGTCAGCTCAAGCCCAACCCATGTCCTCCAAACAATTGAGAATGTTGTGTTTTCCTGTCAAAATCACTTAAAATTAGCTAAAATTGGTCTGAAATGTCTAATTCAGAGCAAATTAAGTTAATTCCAGTCAATTTTTACAATAAAAGCCAAAATCTTTGCCCCCCCCCCCCCCCCACATTTTCTTTTGATCCTGGTGCCGCCGCCACTGGTCATCATCCACCTGAAACTAACTTATATTCACATAAATTTCAAAATTTCAGAAACAAATGTTGACTACCAACACATCTAAGAGAGCATTCACTACATGTACATATCTTTTATACATATTGCAGAAATCACATGATTAGCAAATAAGCATTGTGATTCATGGTTTGAAAGATATTTGCAGTTAAAATTTCAACTGAAGTAGTGAATAATAAATATCATAAATACTGCTGCAGATGACTCGGGATATCTCTGCTGTCTTGTAATATATACATGTTAATGTACAGGTAAAATAAAAATTGATCTACTCCAAACTTCTGATAGGGAGAATAATAATTTACTAACTTTCCCTAAATTAATGCTATGGTAACCTAACCCCCCAAAAAAAGAAAAAAAAGAAAAGAAGTTGACTTGCCCCTGTAAATGCCAACATCTGAGTCGGTCGGTTGATCTATTTGTATTTCTAGGGTAACAAACAGATACTACACAAGAACACAGATTTTAAAGAATGCTCAACATGCATCTTTCTTCTTTCCTAAAACTTGGAACTTTTTTAGTATTCAACAAAATAAGTGAGTACGGTAATTGACAATTGTATGCGCTTATGTCGCAGTTAAACATAAATAGAACCCATTTTGCTATTAATTAAGCAGAATATGAGGTTAGGTCGGAGTCGGACGCAAAGGGCAAGTCACCTTCTTTTTATAACCCTGATGCGGAGGGGTTGAATGAGAATTTAATTATCAGCAGGAAGAAAATGGGCAAGATATGGTTTAACTTCAACTATTATGGACCAGTTGCATACCGACCAACATCGAAAGTTCAGAAATCTGAATAGGTACAACCATAACGGTTGGGGTCCAAGTCTTATTTATGTACCCTCTGACACTGACAAAATGATCCAAAAACACAACATTTTAAGGACAAAGGTTTATACGTATACATATTGTGACAATGTTTTCATTTTGATAAAATGCCAGACAGGGAAATTTCATATTTTTAGGTTTTTTACATATATTTTTTCCCTCGTAACGTCCAGATTTTCTGGCATTTTTAAACTCAGAAATCGGAACTGTTCGGACAAAATCGGAATAGTTGGCAGGTATGCTCTGTCTATGAAAGATTGTAAATCGTATAACTTTAGGTCCCAGCCATGCATCAAGTCTTTGATGGAATAAATAGCATCATACACTTTCAATGAGGTTATTTGTTTCTACCATGTAATTGGTGGCATGTCTGAGAAAGAAAGTACACTTTATCCGAAAGACCTACAATACCTACAATCTTGGAAAAAAGTCATTGGAACGCGTTACACGTTTTGGACATTGTGTGCAAAATATTTTGCCTGATCTTTAAATTATGCTTATTTTGTTAATAGCTGAATAGGACATATCTTAAACGACAATTATCACTTCCCCACACCCCATCATTCAATGTTGGGACACCTTAAACAACTGCTGAAGACATTAACATTTCTCAACATTGCAGGGGGGGGGGGGGTGTTAGTATTCCGTTTTTAACAAGTATGCATTCCAAGACTTTTTTCCAGGATTGTAGCTTACCTGGAATTGTAACTACATTAATCAAGACCAAACTTGGGTTATGAAAAATTCTGAATTGACAACAAACAGGATTTTACCCTCTCTATTTGCATTATAACAGGATCATGATTTAAACATTTGTGGTGTAATCAGGCAAATGAGTCGAAAGTCACATATCTAACACTTTTGACGCGGCTAGTATTAGTTTTATCACATACAAAACAGATTTTTCAGAAACCTTTCCCAACTTTCAAGGTCTATATCAAGGATTACTGAACCAATACTAAGCATGTTTGTACTTATTTCAATGCATTTCTGATGGTGTTTCCAAATGAGACCTGTCATCACAAAATGAGCGTTAAATCGCCAGTGTGCATTAGGAGATATAGTCCAATGAACATGCCAAATATCAATAGAAAACAAAGGCATTTTTAAACTTAAATTTGATTTTTGACCAGGAAAACATTGAGAAATTATGACATGTTGCGTATCATTTTAAAGCTTGTTTTCTGAGCATTCTGAATCTGGACAAACCTCAAAACTAAATTTTCCGACTTAACTCTCATTTTGTGATGACAGGTCTCAAATACGGTATACAATTTAATATTGTTGACATTTTTTAAACATTTTGTGACATTTTGGAATGTCGTCTGCAAACGCCTGCCGCGTGGAAAGTGTTAAATCACTTCAAATGCTCATATCTTTGGAATTCAGTGTTCATTTTTAATGGGGTTGTCTGCAAAATGCAGCAATAAAATAGACCAATCCAAACAAGTAGAAAACTAAAAATGTGATATAATAATAAAATAATAATAATAATAATAATAATAATAATCAGTATTTATATAGCGCCTTTTCCAAATGGCTCAAAGCGCTGTAATTTTGCTGCTGGTGAATCATCAGAATCAGGTCGCATCAACTAGGGTGCTGCCAATTGCTAGCGCAAACCTATCCGCACTTAGATTGTAACATCCACCATTTATCAATGCAGCTCCCCAAATACCATTGGGTCAAGGAAGTTTTTGATAACCGAAACAACTGATCACCGATTTTGAAAGCAGGAGGAAACCGGAGAACCCGGAGAAAACCTGCGAGAGCATGCATGGATCGTGATAAACCAAATGCACATAAAGCCCGGTCGTGCACAGAATTGAACCCGGATTTCATTGGTGCAAGGCGAGGGAACAACCGCTGCGCCAACACACAGACTTCAGACTCATTTGATGCGATCGTTTTAGTTAACAGATAAGACATACTGAATTCTATACAATTTATAAACTTTCTCCAATCATTAGGCAATGTATATTCTTTACATTTGTAATCGGTTAAAGGCACTTAGAAGTTTCATGGTGTGTATCATGGTTTGTTCATACTAACGTTGTTGGGCATCATTCGATGTGGGTGGGTAAAACATGCATGCTGTTCAATCAGTTTCAAGTGCAACACAATTTCGGATCAAGCATGTGTGATGCACAGTGCGCTTGTTGCGTTCATGTGCGCCTACACCCTTCTACATTAATTCGCTGATGTCAGGAGGCTAGCCAATTTGGAACTAATCAAACTATATCAATCAACTTCGGGCAATGCAACAACACTAAGTGTAAACAGGCTTTACATTTTCACATACAGTATATTTATATTACACTGTACAGGGTGTCCAAAAAGTGTTGATACCTTTTGGAAGCTTGATATCTTCCGTAAAATAATTCACTGTATCGAAAACATATTTGGAGAATTAATTGGATACCAAATTTGTCTCTGATTCTACGGCCCCTTATATAAACACACACAATTTTGGTCACATAATCCACAATACCATAAATGTGTTCAACTTACAGGATGTGGAGGGGGTGTAGCTGTAATCACGTGCCACAGGATCCCCACATTCCATTCAAGGCTTTCAATTTGCACATTTTTGTCCACAACATTAATAATGTTCATAATAAGGATTATTTCACTCTGAAATTTCAAAAAAGATCACAATGGAAAACCTTTGTCTTCACTACCTCTCTTGCTACATTCAATCCATTATATGAGCTCATTATACTACATGTTTGCATTTAAGTGCACTTTATGCTTTTAGTTTTATACTGCGAATTATACCACTAGAGATATAAAGCTTTAAAAAGGTATCAACATTTTTGGGACACCCTGTACATAACATCTAGATCAAACTACACAATCAATACAGAACAATTAAAATATTGAGATGGGACTACATCACCCATTCCCTGATTGTACATATTCTGTAAAGACACTTCTTTCAACCTTTCAGCGTTAAAATAAATAGCTTAAATTGAATTGGATAATAAATAGGTCAAATCACTTGTATGTAATACAAATGCATGCACAATTATCACATTTACATTTATACACACTGTATAAAAATATACTATGTACATAACAAAGTAAAACTACACTATCCATACAGAATATTTACAATACTCTGTAAAAGTGGTAATTTTTGCACGATTACTTTTTCGCACTTTGCAAACATTTCCACTTTTGCAGTAGTTGGGGAGGACCCTCCCTTCTAGATATCTCCTTTTCTGTCCATAATTCAATTATTGCTTGATAAAATTTCCCCATACATAAGCTCAAATCGAAGAAAACATTTATGAATAGTACTTCATTTCTTTTTCACAAAAACATTTAAACCCTGTTCTACAGGACAGACAGACCTTTGTTTTGAAACTAATATGTTCACTTTTTTATTGTTTTAATTTTTGATTATTTCTGTTTCAATTTTCATTTCTTTTTGAATTTGCTTATGCCCACTTAAGATGCAGGAATGATGCATTATGGGACAAACACAATGTATCAAACAATTAAAATGTTACAATGGTGGAGGGTTAACAAATACAACATGGTTCATTTCGGGAAAGTAGTGAAACTACTTGTCCTGCGGTGTGTTATGTCTGGCGACTGCTACAGTCACATGTCATCCAACACTAAGGGACCAATAGTTTGCACTTCTTTCCCAAAATGACTTATGTTGTATTTGTTTTATTACACCTCATACATATTTCATTGTCTAAACTAAATTAAACATTCCGCATAGTAGGGCTATACTACATGCTACACAAATCACATAACATAGTCCAAACTTCCGCATGTTTGGTAGTAGTATAAAAACAAACGAGCATTCTGCAGGCTTTATAATTCATCCGACTTTGTTAGAAATGAACCAATCAAAATAGAGGATACCCTGATAAATATGTACGAGGTGTAACAACATACATTATACCATCAGGCTTTATTTTCTTATATGTTAGAAATAATCATAGCAAAAAACCCAATATACATAGTGGACTTGTTGTCACGGTCAACAGAGGCAATCACTGATAATTTAATCTATAGTCATGTTTAATTCTCTAAGTTTAACAAGCCCTATAGGGTCATTGGAATAAAGTGATATTGCACATTATTTTTACAATCACTACTTGCACACCAGCAAATTGGTGACCAGGGCCCAATTTCTTAAACTTTAAGATCTTTTTAAGTTAGATTTAAGAATTAAATCTTCTTAAATCCTGAACTCTTCTTTAGCTTAGAAGATTAATATTCTATTTCATAAAACAACTTCTTTCTTAACTTAACCCTAACTCCCACGGCTATGTTTTTGCGTGTATCGGGGGGAGGGGGAAAAAGTACAATTGGTCAAACCCGAAAAATCACTGAGTCAATCAAAATCACCCCCCGGGATTCGATCCCAGGACCATCCGCACCCCAGTCTGTGCCCCTATCAACTGAGCTAACTCCCCAGCGCATATGCGGGCACAAACTTCGTGCTCATAAATGTCTGCGGTAGGTGACGTAATGGAGCAAATGCAGCAGCACGCACGTGGAGATAGTTATTTTGGATGATTTTGTAAGTTGTAGTGGGGTTAGGGTTAAGATGAGGTCAGAACTTGCTATGGAATTCTCCTTAAGTTTAATTGTAAGTTGACATTTATGAAATAGGACCCTGTTCTTCCTAATCTGAGATAGACTTTTACTCCTGTTGATGATGGAGCCCTCCATTGGTGACCATTGTGTGTGGAACAGCCTTCCACCATCTATCAGGTTGTCAATGTTCATACGTTCAAGAGTTTGATTATGATCCATTTTTTCCTGTTCTGTACCTCATATTGTCTTTCTATCCTTCTTATCCAGGCCCTAAGCATCTCCTAGTAATAAGGCACATTATTCATATTCATAATCATCATCATCATCATCATCATCCAAGTCGTCATCATCATTATCCTGGTTATTCTGGTTGCCTTGGTTACCCTGTTGTTGCATATTTTTGATGCGTTGATATCTGGGTTCTTCGAGGCAGCTAACAGCAGACTTCGTCTTAGGATGGTGCTCACCGAATACCTGTGAGAGGAGTACATGTAAATGTGTTGTAATTTTGATATATGAATGTGTATATATATAGTTTAATCAGTTCCAAATTGGCGGCAATTAGGAGGCTTGTATTTGTCTGTGCGCAAAAAGAATCCATGTCATTGCGCATATTTATTGGTGATAGTGTGCGTTTACGCATCATAAGCAGGTATCAGCGTGCGGTGGTCAAGTAGGTATTCCATTTGGGCCCACAGATATATATTAGCCTCACTATGTTTGCCAATTTGGAACTGATTGAACTATAGATATTTTTTTCCTGATCTGAAAGACATTTTTTCACCCTACACAGCAACCCAGTGGTAACTGGGTGGCTACTTTGGTCGAACCGCACAGGTACTGTACAGTTTGGAGTACTAAAGCATACAATACCTGTATGAGTATGGGATCATCCCAGGTCTGCTACCTCTTGCAAAAACCCTCATCCTCTAGGTTTCAGAGGGCTTCCAGTACAGTTCGAAAGGAGCTGATATACGCTACTTGCAAGGTACAGATGGAACACGTGAAAGCGAGGCTCTCCCCTCACTACGCCACACTGCGTTGTGGTTTCATGCAGGTTTGTGCATCACGTGATGCGGTTGGGCGAGCGCGCTGAGGGGAGAGCCTTGCTTTAATTCTAAAATGGTGATTGCGTGCAAGTAGCATATAAAGGAGTTAACAAGCACTGAGAACCTGTACAGGTTATGGCAGTCGAGTAACCATGATGCCAGGCATAAGACAAATGTATGCATACATGTTTTTTACTGATGTTAAAGTAACTTATGTTGTGACAGCCACCTTTGAACTCCTTTGTAACTTTTCACCTACCTCAACTGATATTCTGTGCCAGTTGACAAAGTACTCATACGCTGTGACATAGTCTCGCTTATCTTCATAGTATATCCCCGTATTGCTGATTATCCGAGACATCAGTTTACACGAATCACCATAGGCGAGCTGACACTGATCCCTAGCTGTTAAGTACCACTAGAAAACAAAAGGAAGTGAAATTAAATCAAGGTGGAAATTATATTTGTAGCTATAGGTAAAAAGGTGGTAAATCCAGTAATTCCAGGAGCGGAGTGCCTATCTCGCTTTCAAAGCGATAGGGCCAGACTCACTCCTTTTTAAAATATTGCTGTGTGGGGCTCGCTACACCTCCTCCACCGCGAGTCTATTACCTTCCCAGCACTGAAAAATGCAGGTACCCATTTAAATACACCTGGGTAATAGAGAGGAGTAGAGCGGTAAAGTGCCTTACTCAAGAGCACAACATGTTGACCACAGCTATAAGGATGTGAACTTTAATGCTAGTTTACTGGTTAGCATGAATGAACATGTCTTTACATGGTGTATCAGAATGAATTATACCATGTTTCTAAAATACATAAAAAATTCAAAATGATTATTGTTTTAAATTTTAACCCCTGCAATATATAAAGGTGAACATGTTTCCTACATTATATGTTAATTTCATTGAGATATCTCTTTTTGTTCTCGTGACGTGTGGCAAGACTTAATCGAAAATCGATGAAAAACATGTTTTCAATTTGTTAGCTCAAACAATTCAGAGACCTTGAAATGCTATCAGTATATCTGATTAATGCATGCTATCTTCTTATGCGTATTTTATGTCAACTACTTAATTTATAATTTTGACCAAAATTGAAATCTACCATCTTCACCAGAAAGTCGGTATTTTCCATCAGAAATGTCCGATTTTCAAAATCTAAAATTCTTATGAAAGCTGGGCGTTTGCGCAAAATATATGTGAAAACTGTTTGAACAATATCGATCGAATTCATACCGTAATAAATCATATTGCCTCGGTATAGTTCATTCTGATACACTCTATACTGTATTCAGCACTAAATAAGCAACAAACAATGAGGCTCGTATTTAGCAAAGGCCAAGGGAATGAGTTACTTGTTAATTGCCCTATCTCTTTACTGTACAAAATCAAAGGAAGCAAGTCCTCTTTACATGAATCTCTTTACATGAATTTCATACTTTTGGTGGGGTTTCAGGTTCCACAGTAACTTTAACGTGAATGTATGTCTTCTGAAGCTAAACAAAATAAAAAGTGAATATTGATGAAAGTGTTCCATACTTCCTTCTGTCATGGGCGGGCAGTGTTCTGTGCACACATCTATTGGCTTATGTTTGCTTTGTGCTACACACAGTGAAGCTCTTGGCGTGTACAGCTGCTATATTTCCAAATTGGCGAAGCCTCCTTACAGTAGCAAATAAATGCAGAAGAACACAGGTGCGCATGAAGGCAACAAGCGCACTGTACATCATATGCGTGTTGCGTGCGTGTGACCAAAACCACGCGCCAAAATTCTGACCCTGCATGATTTTTTTCTTTAAAGAGGCCTCCTCTTCTGCAAGGTTCACAAAGTTTATTGTTAACAAAGGGCGATTTTGCACTATAACTTTTTTTTAAAAAGAGCCCCCTCCTTCCTTTTTAGAAAAAGTTTGGATGCTAAACATGCTTTTTACTTTGCCTAAAATCTGCAGATTCTTTTTTTTTAAAATTCAGCTTAATTCAATATAACTAAGCATTGTGTAAACCCCCTTATTGAACATACCTCTAGTTGTTCATCACTTCCTCTCTCAAACAAGATAGCTTTTGTCATGGCGGCCTCTGCTATTTTACCCAAATCTCCCAGCTGAAAGAAACAAGAACATAAATGTTTATTCTTATATAGTGAGTGTGGTCTTGGATGTCAACAGGCAATTTGATTGGTTTTTGGCTGATTTTCAACTGATTCGCACTATATATTATGAGACTGATGATATAGAGTTTCGGGCGGGATTAATTCATACCTTAACGTATGTATGGTCATTGTATTAAGATGTTCACGCGCGATCTACACAAAGTTGCCGGCTATACGTTGTGCATATAATGCAGCATTGCCGTGTGTGCAGACAATAGTCCTTCTATCTCAAAGAAATATCTATATTTTCTGGTAAACCCACTACGATTTTCATCAGAACATTGATCAGGATGTATAAATGGCAACAGCAATGTTACGTGTACCCTTCTGTATACATTGTGTAATAATGTCATGCCTATTAAATGGTGACATCTTTTAGAAGTCCCTTTCATTTAGCCTTTTATTGCATGTGTGAGTTTTGTGACATTCGCAATATTTTTATTTTGTTTTGAAATTTTAGATTTCTCAGAAAACTTTTGAAAACATTTTGATTTTTTTTGAATATCTATAAAAAATTACTGAAATTCACAAACATTTCCAGAATTTTGTTGAAAAAAAAACACACAAAAAAACGCCCAACCGACTGACCCTACCTGACAGGTCCGTTTGCCCGTAGAACAGTGTTTGTTTTGGTTGCCTTACCTCTTTAAATATTTCAAGAGCCCTTTCAATGTATAGTTCTGATTCCTCCTTAGCCTCCTCCGCAGTCAGATTGTTATCGCCTTCACATTCCATCCAGGTGTTGAGATTGAAGGATAGTCTCATCACAGTCTCTCCTAACTTGAACTGTAAACATAATAGGATATCAAGGAATGTAGCAAACAGGGATTATGTAACAGGTGAGGGATGACAAAAAATTATGTTGGGGTTTGTCAAGACAATTATGATTACTTTATAATAAACTCCTCAAAAAGAGGTCGGAAATGTTTTTTAATCGCAAATTGTTTAAAAGTCTATAATGCTCATAGTGTGCTGTTTATCAGTGGAAAGCTGATGTGTTCTTCTTTCCAGTGATACCAAATTTGGTAGCAATTACTCGTTTCTTGTTTCAGTGCTCAGCCACTTGCTGTATCACCCGGCGCAAACTTAAACCAGTTCCATCTTAATCAGTGGAAAGCTGATGTGTTCTTCTTTCCAGTGATACCAAATTTGGTAGCAATTACTTGTTTCTTGTTTCAGTGCTCATCCACTTGCTGTATCACCCGGCGCAAACTTAAACCAGTTCCATCTTAATCAGTGGAAAGCTGATGTGTTCTTCTTTCCAGTGATACCAAATTTGGTAGCAATTACTCGTTTCTTGTTTCAGTGCTCAGCCACTTGCTGTATCACCCGGCGCAAACTTAAACCAGTTCCATCTTACAGTGTTAATGGTACTACTCTTGATACAACAGTACTTGGCGTGACAGTTTCCAGCGATCTTTCTTGGAACTGTCATGTTAACAACATTGTCAAAAAGTGTTATAAACTGTTAGGTTTCATCAGAGTTGTCGCAGGTAGCAAAAACCCTTGTATTCTTCTCAACTGTATCAGTCTCTTATTTTACCGATTCTTGACTTTTGCTCACCTGTTTGGAATGTGTATAAAAAATGTAATATTGAAAAACTTGAACAAATCCAGCATCATGCATCTAGGATGATTCTTTGTCAACGTAGGGGGGGGGGGGGGGGGGGGGGGGGCAATCGTATGAAAACAGACTCAAAACTTTGGATCTCACAACCTTGAAAACCAGAAGGACCTACCTTTCCGTTTTATTTGCTTGTTCTTGTTTGACTAATGCCAGTGTATTTCTTTTTTGCAGGTGGCGGATAAATCCTAGATACAATGAGCTAGCATTCAAACAATATATTACTCCTCAGACTGAATGTGCCTAAATCACCACTATTTTGTGCTCAAAAGAACAACCCTGTTGTTGGGCACGTGAGGTCCAGTGGAATGAGCACTATACTCATAATCTGAAGGTTGTGAGTTTGAGTCCCAGTACTGCGGCCAACGTGTTGTGTCCTTAGGCAAGACACTTTACCAAACTTGCCTCTCTCCACCCAGGTGTAAAATGGGTAGCTGATTGGGGATAATCACAATCTAAGTGCATGATAGGAATACGCGCAATTATCAGTATTTGTATGATATGAAGCAAGTGAAGCTAGCTGATTCCTACAGTGGCAGCGGATTAATTGTACTCGCTTTGAGCATAATTGGAAAAGAGCTATATAAAATTGTCATTTATATTTTTTTAATATTTTAAAAATGTATTCATTTATTTATATTATATTTTTGATTTACAATTTTAACTCTGTGGTCTGTTCAATGAAGTGTTACATTGACAACTACGGTGGAGAGAGATGCTCTATTGACTTTTGAGGACAAAAAAGTGGTGATTTAGGCACATTCAGATTGATAACTCCCTATATTCTCAAGCAAGTGGCTTTTCCAGACACCAACTGAACGCATCTTTCCCCTGATGCCAAAGTTCACCATAACATGAGAATTGTGTGTGTTTTTCTACCCTTTTTGACCCCTTAAACGTGCAGGGATTCTACAGGATTTTTCAGGAAAATGGTGATTATAGGCCCTAACACATTATGTGGTCAATGCACCCATCAGGTGGTCTACTAACCATCCCCCAACCCAATCTGACTGGATTCAAGACATGGTGCAACATTGGACTTAATCCTAACTCTCCTGAGTGCTAAAAAATGCTACTTTTAAGTCCATCTACAAGCGCCTGTGCCGCCGGTTTTTGATGACGTCATCAACCGAGCCTATATAGTGAGCGCAGTACACTGTGCGAACGAGTAGCTGAGGGCCGTGGCCTAGTGGGTGGACATAGGGCCGGAGACCGGAGGATAGATTCCTGGCGATTAAGTTGGTGTTTTTCTTCAAAAAATGTGATCCTGGTTAAAAAAACCTAAACGGGGGTTAGGGTTATTATAGAGATGGCAAACTAATTAATTTGAGTACAATAATCACCTTGTTTCTGTCCCCTTCCAATGTCTCTCTAATCTTGACAGATTTACGATTGTATTCTATCGCTGGTGTCAAATCAGAGAGTTGTTCCTTTGTGATGAAATCATGCATCTTAGCTATCTGCGGATAGAAAACATTAGTACAGATATCATAATAAGAAAAAAACAATCATAATAAGCACCTTATGAATGGTGTCAACGGGCCTACCAGCTTAGTTATCCGTACAATCAATTGATCCAGATTACATCATCAAATAGATTCTGTGACGCCACTGGAAAGTCAACACGTTCTGGCAACTCTGGATCAAGGGTCATACACCATTGATAAAGACATCCGATCGGACGTTGAAACTGTCTGGAACAGTGCGTTCAAATTTGAAATTATCACTATGGAATTTTCTTATTATGTTTTCTTGAATTCCAGATGAAACTATTCTCTAATACATCAGTTTAACTGAATTTAATAAATCCCTATCTGCATATTATAATAGTTCAGTCAGTTCCAAATTGGCGAAACCTGTTTACAGCAGCGAATGAATTCAGAAGAGCCTCGCGCGCAAAATGCTGGCATGGGGCAATGTCGCAGTGTCATTGTACGCTCGCGTATGACAAAATCGCGCTTATACGCTTGGATTACTTTTGCTCCCTGATAGATTAAAAAAACGAATATTTCTCGCCAATTTGGAACTGATTGAACTATAGTAACATAACATAACATAACAATTAGTGCATGTAACACATCAGAACACAAATTACATGTATACAGGTGAGTCTTAATACTACAACGAAAAATAAGAGATATTGTCAGTTTCTCTTATGGTACGAGGGAGATGGTTCCATGACCTTGGAACAGCTACACTGAAAGATTTCTGACCCAAGACCTTATTTGTCCTAGAAACATGTAGGCGAGTAATGTCATTAGCAGAACAAAGATCTCTTCGAGGAACATATGGTGACAGTACATTGCATAAATAGTAGTTGTTTCAATGTTCAACGTGGTTAAAGATTAGTTATCATAGCGAGATGGCAAAATTTGATGACAGCTTATTTCAAGATGACATAGAATCTACTGTGGCACTAGGGAGGAATATCATACATGTACATCACACATTTTGGAGCTGTCAGACGCTTTATCTCCAATACTCCAGATATTAACTTTTTCTCCTATATTTTTTATGTTGTTCTCTATGTTTGGGGTTATCTTATTCCAGTGCCACGTTACTTTCATTGGCTTTTTTTTAACCTGCCCATTTGTATTTACTTGTATTATGAATATTTTCTGAGTTGCAGTGAATCAATTGATTGGCCCATCAGAGCTCTCTGTAGAGAGTAACCAGTTTGATTTGTAATTACTAAGTTCATTAACTTTATTAAGGAATATTGTTCACATTTGCTCTTTATATACAAAAAAGAAAGACAAGTGCTTACAAAACAGCTCTGGCAAGTTGATTACAGTATCAAAAGAACTGTCTGAATTGCATCACTTACCTCATCATACAGTTCCCCATATAAGCCTGTCAGTTCTGCCATTCGTTCTGGTCTTGATCCACTGTGTTCTTGCTCTATGCTTATAGCCACATCAATGACACTCTTAGCCTCTTTATAAAGGCCGGCTTGTATGCTGTCAAGAAAACCAAAATAATTTACATTTATGCACACACGGCAATGCTGCATTATACGCACACCCTATATAGCCGGCAATTTTATGTAGGTCGCGCTTGAGGTTGCACACCACCAAATACATCTCCCATAGGGTTACACGTGAAATGCACAATTTTAAAATGGATATTTCTCGACGTTATAAGAAACTGGTAACTTGAAATTTGGTTTCAACTTGAAGATGAAAGCCATGACTACTAACTCAACAACTCATATATGGGGGGTAACTGGCATATTTACGGTTTTTATTAGTCCCATCTAATCAAAAGCGACTTTGTCCTCAAGAGGTGCCCTTGTTTCGGTTCTTTGCGTTTTGCTTTTGGTTGGAATATATTTCAGAGGGGGGAAGACCACCAAATTGCCCTGCCTCGGACCCTTACGGCATATGACCCTAAGTGGCATTAAGCTGTGTGCCTTGGTGTTCTATTAAATTTTGTGATTGGCCATATTAATATTCATGCCCGATTATTCGTCCAATTGGGTAGCGCGTTTTATGGGGTTTGTTCAATTGCTGGTTGGAGTTTAGTCACATTGCATGGTGAAAATCCCACCCAACCCACCCAGTTATCCATACTGGAGGAGTTGATTGGGTCGTTTTCAGGCATTATAAGACCTGATTTTACCGGCTTGGGTCTGAGCCGGACTCGGCCGATGACTGGCGGGGTTTTTGTGTAAGGGGTGGGGCAGGTTTTTGTAGGGGGATAAGGGTCTGGACCATAGTTGTTGTGCTCGTTTCATGGATTTGTGGAAGGCTAGAGGTGCTCCTTTCGGAGGTCTCGATCCTTTCAAATTGTGGTCCGGATCCAGATCCTCGTCCTACGTAGGTTTGGCTTATATTTATTGGTTTCTAAAGCATGGTGTATTGTTTACTAAAGCATGGTGTATTGTATACTAAATCATGGTGTATTTGTATACTCAAGCAGGGTGTATTGTTTACTAAAGCATGGTGTATTGCATTATTGTATACTAAAGCATGGTGTATTATTTCATGGTGTATTGTATACATAAGCATGGTGTATTGTTTACTAAGGCATGGTGTATTGTATACTAAAGCATGGTTATTCTTTACTAAAGCATGGTGTATTGGTTACTAAAGCATGGTGTAATGTTTACTAAAGCATGGTGTATTGTTTACTAAAGCATGGTATATTATTGTTACTATGATAGAAGAAAAAATATTTATTGCATTGTGTGTATCAGGCAGTGATGCTTTGACTACTCCAGCTCATCCCACATATCAATAAAGTTATTTAAAGTAATTGTTGAAATTGACTGTGTGTTGTAGTTTCTTGTCTACAGTACGTAGTTAAACCTTCTGAGGACAATTTTGAGCTAGAGCCTTTTCAAAAAGTACGAGTTGAGTTTTCCTGGTCACACGCAATTGTTGATTAAGATTATTGCGTCAGATACCGGAAATGACCTGAACACAAATGTCTCTGTTAAAATATTAAAAAATCATCATTGCATCAATTTTTTTGGACCTGAAGAACGCTGATGTGTCTGTCAAAACTCACACTATATTAATTTCGCCATAACATGTAGTAAATACCCTAATTTTAAACTGTAATTTACAATAGGTCTCCCGTTTCGGCATAGAAACGGGCCGGTTTTGGACTATTGCCTCAAAGGGGGTAGGGCCAGACGTTATTTAGTGGTGTGAAACCTATAGGGGACACTTTTTCATTATTGCCTCATTTTCTTAATCTTTTGCACTTTACACAATGCGTAGTTATGATTTTTGATCAAATATACGACTTCAAAGTGGTAAAAAACAATGAAAGACATTGTGCGCCATATTGGCTATGTCAGTAGAAAAGTAGATTTGGTTACCATGATCCTCGTCAAAAAGGCATACGGCACTATGCTAATCACTTGTTGTAAAACATTTTATGTTTTTGAAATGTTAAAAAAGGCGCTTTTGCAAAAGTGTAATTGAAAGGCAATATAGGGATATTTACAGCTTTTGTACCCATTTTGTGTGTAAGATAGGGTTAAAATTGCTGAAAAAGTTCTTGAAACATTTCAAAAGAGGGGTTATTTTCTACTGAATCGTAAAATTGGCTAGGACTGGAATCGTTCCTGCCTCATCCACCCAGACGAGGAGACGGGAGAAAAGGATGAAGGGAGATGAACTTAGGCAAGCCACGACGCTCAGCTTCTGCACTCACTTTGGCTTGGTTTAATTACGTCATCAAAATCTGTCAACACATGCCCTGGGAGATAGGCTTGGGAGTGATATTTAGTGACCACTAATAAAATGATTCAGCTGGCGCTATTATTTTGTTGTATGTAAAATTAAAACTGCCCTCAAATAACCAAATTCCATGCCACAAAAATATAGTGTTCTACAAAAAAGTTCCATCTCCATTCGGCCCTTCATCATGTATAAAGTACCGGTAATACTTCCTATAAACTTTGTCTGCTCTAAACAGGTTCAAGGGCAAATAAACACATCTATCAAAACCTTGTAAGTGATCATGCCCCTGAACATGTATAAAGCAACACTTCCAATGCATAAACGTTGGGCAGTTTTGTTCTATACATGCTGAAGGGTCGTCACCATGTTAGTGCTCATGCCCCTGAACATGTATAAAGCAACAATTCCTATGCATAAACATTGGGCTGTTTTGTTCTATACATGCTGAAGGGTTGGAAAAACAATGTTTTAACAGAACAGCGACGCTATGCATATCTTACAGTATTCTTCCAATGTGCTCATGCCTCAGTGCTATCTCTTCCTTGGCTATTCCATCTGCATCTGACAATGTGTTGAGTGCATTCTTGCAGCATTCGTGCATCTTGGTGTATTCACCAGCCTGAAATAAGGAGCGGTTAGAAAGAATTTCAGTATGGAGGCTGATCGGTTAAAGGTTAACATGGTTATGAAAAAATAAATTTCTGATTTTGATATTGATAGGTACCTCACAATGTTGGACAATATCTAGGCTATCTGAAACTGCATTTAAAAAAATTCAAAATGCTGTACGTTCGCGGAACAGTCCATTATTGTCCAAGGGGTGAAAACAAGATGCGTCACGGACGGACATTTTAGTTCAAGTTCATCATGCTATATTTTTATGTTTATGTAACATTTTCAGAGTTTTGGGATGTAATATTGATAGCTGACACACTTTTCCATCAAATAAGATAAATATTTGGGAAAAAAGTTCTGGGGAAGTTATATCGCTAGACTTGCGTTAACATTTTGATGTTTTGCTGTCCGTCCGTGACACAAAAAAAGTTTATAAGTTTTTTAACTAATTTCAAGGACAAAGTAAAAAAATAAAAACATTGTGAAGTATCTCCCTTATATGTATTCTTTCCCATGCAGGAGTATTAATTAATTAGGGCAGGCATAAATTAGTTAAATCTTTAATTAAAAGTTGTCACGGACGGACACAAATTTTGTCACGGACGGACACTGTTAGCTACTGTTCAGTTCTGAGCACACAAGCAAAGCTGAATACCACCCCTCTTACCATTAAATGAACTAGTCCATACAGGTATGCCCTTTTTGTAAATGATTAGGTTTGCTACAGCAGTGAGCACATGTTATGATGCTCACCAGGTGCACTGTAAAATTACTTCAGTCAAATCAAGTCAAATGAAGTCATTTGCTTATTTGCGCATTTGTGAACCCTCAGCAGATCTTCTTTGGTGAATCTGTAGTATAGCTTGCGCTTGTTAACCTTACTGCCTGTACATGCTGAAATAATGCTTGCAAATAAAAGGGGTAGCATGAGATCAGTTAAAAGACACTGTTTAAAATTGCCCCATATAATAAGTGTATGTAAAATAAAAGCAAGTAACAGCATTGAAATCAGAAAGTATCATTGGAGATGTTAGCACAAATTTAATTTTAAGCATTGCACTATCAAAAGTTGCAGGCTTTTTCTTCATGAAACTTTGAAAAACTCAAAACACGGTTGGATGCCTACATGTATCCATTATCACTAACCTTTAATTACACAATTAATTGAACAAAAACTTATCAAAGAAGGGTCCAAATTGTTTTAAAAAGTTGTATCACAGCATACAGTCTTTTACACAATTAATTGAACAAAATTTATCAAAGAAGGGTCAAAATTGTTTTACAAAGTTGTATCACAGCATACAGTCTATTTATATGATGCAGCAGGTCTATCTCTTGCCATTTATGGTAAGAGGGGCAGGATTCAGTTTGGCATTTGTACTCAGAACTGAATAATGTCCGTCCGTGACAAAATTTGTGTCCGTCTGTGACAACTTTTAATCACTGATTTAACTTATTTATTGACGCCATTGTTAAGTTTCATTTCTACATGAGAAAGGGGTATATAGGGGAGATAGCTCACTATGTTTTTATTTTTTCTCTCTTTCCTTGAAAAAAGTTGTAAAACTTTAAAACTTTTTTGCGTCACGGACGGACAGCTCTGCATCAAAAAGTTATCACAAGGGCAGGGTAATTACTTCCCAGAACTTTTTGTCTAAAATATATTTCTTATTTAATGGATAAATGTGCCATCTATCAATTTTTAATTTAAAAAAATGAAAATGTTTCATTAACATAAAATATGGCAAGGTCAACTTCTACTAAGAATGTCCGTCCATGACGCATCTTGTTTCTACCCCTTGGGCAATAATGGACTGTTCCGAAAACTTTTCCGAATTTTTTCTTCTTTTCAAATGCAGTTTCAGTTAGCCAAGATGTTGTCCAATATTGTGAGGCACATTTCAATATCAATATCAAAAAGTAATTTTTTCACACCAATGTGAACCTTAAACCGATCACCCTCTGCTATCAAAGTGCCAAAAAAGACTAATATCTTGACTGCTTTTTATTACTAAGACTGAAAATTCATGAATTTCATGACTTAACATTTTTCTTACTATTTTGTAAGTATTTGATACCATTTTGTCATACTAAAGTGTAAATAAGTGGCAATTTCAAAGTTTGTTATGTAGTTAACATTTGCGTCCGTCCGTGACACTCAAAAATGTCCGTCCGTGACAAAGTTTGTTACCCTACCCCTGTGAAAAATAAGAAATATTTTCAAATGCTGTGTATCAGATATTCAAACCATGTATCTTACTTGCTATTTGACCTGGAAAGCATTGAGGAATATGGAGTTGACTAGATAGAAATTAAAAAGAAGCACTAAAAGGTAGAGAACCCTATTTCTATCTAGTCCGTCCGTGACACAAACATTTCCGTCGTTCTATTTTTAGTAACAAACCACACCTTAATTTTTTTTTTGTATTTCAATAAAGTTGATGATTCTCTATAACCTTAAACATAAAAAGTTGAATAAATGTCAGTAGTTACTTTTTACAAACTGTTTTTCACTCATGTTTTGCACAAACGTCCGTCCGTGACAAACCGATCAGCCTCTATGTCATTCTCACTTGTATTTTGTCTCAGATATCCGCATTATGATTATTATACCCCATTTCACTTTCACGAGATAGTGACGTCACCGAGTCATCCACTGATTGTAGTACATGGGCGCCTACTGAGGCGCTGGCGTTTACACACATGCACAGAAAGACGGAAGATACATACGCGTGTGCAACTTTTGCAGCTGTAAAGTTATGTCATTGTCCAGAGGTAGTGAAATAGACAATTATGATGTAATACACAGTGGCACCTACCCACCCATGGAATGGGAAAGGTGAATATTGAAACTTGAGAGTTGTATAACCGTGGTAGAGCATGCTGCATTACAGTCATCGTCAGAATCCTACACTAATTGGTGCCATATTTTTACTGAGCAAAACTGATCAGAATAAAAAAGGGAAGTGGTATATTTTCCAAATGAGAGTAAATAAGTTGAGAGTGAATTAAGCTGCATAGAATGGTAATGATGTATTTTCAGTATTTTCATGAAATGATACATTAGAGACAGAAGCTTAATATCATATAAAATTTGAATAGACCCATTTACCCATTGATTTATGAATATATAGTAAACTGGGACGATAAGCAATATTCCAGTTTTATTTCATGGTGGCTCACAAGGATGTAAAAAAAAAATTGTAATTACAATTTGTTTTTTACATCCTTGCATATGCATATATGCAAGTTTTTACAATTTATTTATCCACAAGCAATGCAGCAAAAAAATTAATGATTCCTTTAGATATTTGCATCATAAATATGATGAAATGAGCATGATATGAGCCATGCCAAAAATGCCACAGTTGAATCCCATGTAATGCTGCGATGTGATGAGTGGGTAATACTTGAGAATCAAAACCCATGGAGTGGCTGGATCGCAAAGATCTCATACCACTGCAAGTTTGATGCAAAGTCAATTCATTCTATGAGTGATCTTTGCTATAGTGATATGTTTGACCACAGGGTAATACTTGTCATTACATTGCACAGGGTCAGAAATTTGAGGAGAATCCGAGAATCCATTCTCGCAAAGATTCCCGCTGGTAAAGTTGCGAGAATCCAAGTTGATTCTCGTTGAAAATCTGTCTGACACACTATTTGAATGGAGGAGAATCTATAGATTCTCACAAAATCTTTTGCAAGAATATAAATGGATTCTCGCAACCTTTGACAAACTTCTGACCCTGTTGCAAATCAACCAGTCATGTGCCAATCTTTCTGAAGTCTATATCTATAAACTCGTTTTAAAAGGATAATTGCCAGATTTATGTTCTATGTTGGTGGTCTACACTTAATTTGGGAATTGTGTTAACTGCCCCCTGGACAATTCCATCATATAACGAATGACCCTTAATCTCTGATACAGATGGGAATAGCTTAGGCAATCAGATGATGAGGTGAGAAGTTTATTTAGAAGATGATGTTTAAATTACCTGAAAATCTTGAAGATCTATCATTGACACCGAGGACATGGCATTCAAATTAGTCTTTTTAAAAAAGCAACAGATTTGATTAATAAAGCTTAAATTATTGAATTATAAGACTAAATCTATTTTCATAATCTCACAAGGAATGTGCCCATTTAAACCAAAATATTTATATAGTGCTTGGTTTGCTCTGAATTAATTGAAAATATTGAACACTAACAGTGCAGTTTGATCTTGTTCTCCTAAAATCTGTTACACTTTCCAAACCAATAGCGTGGAAAGTGTTAAGGTTGTCCCCTGTCCTATTAAAAACGAATGGTTCAGAATTAAAATGGACTACTTTACATTTAAATTGGGACCATATTGTTTGGAAACATTGTTATCAATCTTTTGCCAGTGTAACCAATAGCTGTAGGCTATAATCCTCCTCATTACAACAAATGTTTCAGAAATAAAACGGGCCTACTTAAAGGGAATTGAGAGATATGTATGGGAGTGCACCCTCAATTATCCTGGAAATCATTTTTTTGCATCAAAGTAATAATTAGGCATATACTCACTACCATCTGAAACAGTTTACCAACATTCGCCGTTTATCATATAAAATTTCATGATTTTCTTAGTTTCGATATGATTATATCGAAACTAGGTGCTGAATTAGGAAGTAATGCTATCGTTTTACATGCGGCCTTTCGCGGCAAATCTCAACCAGGAAGTGCCGTTTTACTTTTTTGGCATGAAGGCGATGTCGGAATTGTATGATATTTTGGATTTGGGCTATGTTGATGATTATCTTTACGTTATGGATACATCTCTCAATGCCCCTTTAAAAAAAAAAATTGGCAAATATCTGCAAAGATTTGTTCTTGTGAAAAGATTCCTAAGCAAAAACTTACTCCTTTCCAAACAGGTTTCAACGATGGATTGTGCTTGATCCAGAGGAAGATTTGTTGACTGAAAGATGTTTGATGACGTTATCATTAGATTTTGATGATGACATCCTCTGAATCAGCTGTTTGTAAAGTTGGCTAAATTGTAAGTCCCTCTTAAAATGTTAGCTTTGAACACTATTGGCTTGTCTGCAAAAATCTAACATTATTACCAGAGACGACCACAGCCCTTTTATGGCAAAAGGATGTATCGTAGATGTACTTTCCTAATGATATACTTTCTTTTAACATGGATTGTGTTAACTTGGTTCAATAATCCTCACTTAGGAAAAGGTTGCAACTTGTAAAGACAATAAAAGTAATATACTGCCTTTTACCACTACATGATTTATGGAGAAAAAAGCTAACTTTGATCATGTTAAAAGGAAGTATACTGTTAGGAAACTACATATAAGATACATTCTTTTGCCATCCAATGTGACACCAGATGGATAAGAGTAGCCAGCTTGATAGCACAATACACCGAGATAGACCACAGATCGGATCATCGATACCCAATTGGAACAAGAAAAGACAAATGTTTCATAGGATTCCTGATGAAACTATTCAATGGGCTAATATATGTTTGCAACTGTCATGTACTCACCTTTCTCCAGTATGCCAAGAGCTGTGAGCTGTAATCCTCTTCAAATAACCTATCAAATATAGGCCATTCTGTCAGACAACGTGCCAGTCTGTCCTTGTCTCCTATCTTAACTAACTGGTAGGGATATTCCTGAAGATAACACGACAGACACAAAACATCTGATTAGCAGTTGTTATAAGATAGTGACATATTCAAAATATTAAATGACAGGATAGCCTTGTTATGTCTTTCATGTTTTATTGTCATGTACCTACATTGAAATTGTTAATATAATAATAATAGTTTACAAAACCAGTGAAAATACAGGGTGACCCAATAAAAAGTTTACCCAAAATGAAAGTGATATTTTTCCACTTCCTGTAATTTGATACCTGTGTTTTTTATTTAATTATAAAGAATTTGTAATGGAGCATCTACCCTGAAAAAATTATTTATTTTGGTTGAGTGGTTTTCAAGATATGGTCTATTGAACATTGCTTTAACAAAACAGACTTGTCCATGGAGCAAAGGCATGCTTGAACACAAGTGAGACATCAAAACTTGATTATTGCCGGTTCCAAACTTGATTTGTGAAGCTCCGTGGACAAGTCTGTTTTGCTGAAGTAATGTTCAATGGACCATATCTTGAAAACCACCCAACCAAAATGCTGCTTTCGCTTGATATGTCATACTATATATGTCCATTGCTTGCTTGCCTTTCCGTAACTGTTTGTTATTTTCTGTTTGTTAATATTTCTGTATTGAATTTTCTTTACTATACTGTATTAATTTGTAGTGTTTAAGTTTTGATTAAGGGGGTGCAACAACGTCAGGCGTTTGCTTTTAGTTGTTCCTCCACCATCATATAAATTGTATATTGTCATTGAATTTTGTCTTGGTATGATGGAAAATAAAAAATTGGAATTGAATTGAAAAAGATGCAAGGGACAGCAAGGTTTATACTGAGGGTTTAGCTGCCAGATGTTATATAGGAGTTGTTTATTCGCTGAGCAATTTATAAAACCTAAATGTAACTCAGAGCAGCTATTGCAAATATAATCTTTTTATTCAGATACATAGTTTCAATGCACTCCACATATTTTAGTTTCTTGTTTTCTGATTGGTTTGACGTTACTAAGAGTGTATGAATTTCTTTTCATGGGGTGCAATTTGTATTTGACCATGACTTGAAACTAAAAAAACTTAAAATCACAATTTTGCACCAGAGTTGAAACTTAAATCAAAATAAACATTTTTTAAAAATATTCCAGTGACAAATTGCAATGTGATACAGGAACATTTTGAGATCTAACTAAATGTGAGCTTTATGTTTCATTTTTAAGATTTCACTTTAAAGAACCCCCAAAACAAAGCAAAACCAAAGCTAAACAAACCACTTCCAATGTGCGCTTTTCTGAATCTTTTACATTAATGACCCAAGGAGAATATATCACCTGAGAAAAAGAATGTGTGTTAGAATACCTTTGGAAAACCAACGGTTTGGCTAATTTGGTTAGGACACTGTGTTAAAGTCAAACATAAGTCAAAACATTTGTTGGTGCTACACAACCTTGGCTAATACACCTACCTCCACTTTCCTGTCCAGATTCTGTTCATGTTCAAAGAAATTTGCTAGTTTTACGTGCCACCATGCGCATATAGGGTTGTCTTCACTTGTACCCTCACCAGCTTGTAAACCAAAATACCTGGAGAAATAAAATCATGTGTTATAATAATATATCGTCGCTATTCTTTCAAAACCTTGTATCTCCAATCCAGCCCTTCAGCATGTATAAAGTAATACTTCCTATGTATGACCTTTAGGCGGTCTGTTCTAAACATTTTTAAGTGACAAAATGTCCCTCTTCTTTCAAAACCTTGTATCTCCATCCAGCCCTTCAGAATGTATAAAGTAATACTTCATATGTATGACCTTTAGGCGGTCTGTTCTAAACATTTTTAAGTGACAAAATCACATCTATCAAAACCTTGTAAGTTCTCTTGTCCCGGAACATGTATAAAGCAACTCTCCCTATGCATAACCGTTGGGCAGTTTTACTTTATACATGCTGAAGGGCCAGAAAAAACCTACGAGGTTTTGAAAGAATAGCGACGATCAAGCTTCGCGCTAGGCTGCGTTTTTGCGTCCCGGACGCTCCAAAAGCAATTCTCACGCACGAAATGTGTCAAAGCAATAGGTTCATGCGTCCCACGGGACGCAACTCAAAATTTGTAGGGAACGTCAACAAAGTAGAAAGTAAACACGAATAACACCATTCGCACGTGTTATTTCTATTCTATTTTTTATTACACAAATTTCGTTTTCGCATGTCGGAGGATGGCTGAAATTACCGCGATCGTTCATGTTTCATCTGGTGTAGAGGTGGATTGATTGATTATACTCGTGTAAAATACACATTACTCAGATCGCGTATACTACAGCGAGCGATCGTCCGTGTTTCATCTTGTGAAAGAGGTGGAAAAAAAAGATGGCCTGCGCACAACCAAGAATAATTGTAATTTAAACCGACCGCGCATCCGCTTGTAAAGGTATAGGAAAATGGATAACTCGCTCTCTGATTTGACTGACGAAGCATTTTGTCAATAATGGCGGACCCCCTTTGTGATTGTGATTTGTGTCTGTTCAATTCATTGAAGTTGGTCATGCATTATTGTAATGTTCAATGTTTATTTATTTAATTTTGCACGTTAATAAACTCTTCTGCAATTGAATCAACGCTGACAGTAGACAGGAAGACAGCACAGCAGTAGCAGTACTAAAGTGGGTACTTATTTAACAACATTAAACAATAGTAACAAATGCAGCATCAAATAACGCAATGCCATGCTTCGTGCTTGATAATTTGATGGGACCCCCAAAATTTGTGTGGGACCCCTCATTTTTGTATTTTGTGCATGCTCATGAGTCCCATGGGACCCCCAAGATTTTTGACCCAGCGCTACCCTTGGCGACGATATGTACAAATGCATATACTTATTCTGTATACCAGTGTGAACAGTTACACGGTGGGACAGGGGTAACATTTAAGTTATACACTTTCATTGCTTATGAGCCAATCAGATATTCAAGAGACAAAAAGACACAGGGTGAAATATGTTTGGTTCACTCTGTATCAATGTCATAAATGTGGTCACTCTATTCTATGCCTCATTTTGATTTATTGTTGCACATATAGCATGGTTGTGCTCATTTTTGCTTGTATATGTAAACATCATATAATCATCTTGATAACCAATTACAGTTTTGCTTGTAAAACCCTTTATGCTAATCTTGTTGAAAATTGCAATTATTATATCGATGTCTCTGATTGGAGCAATATTTGACACATTCTAAATTTCAACCAATCGGCAGGTAGTTTTCATTAGGTTAATAAAATTCTTAAATTTGCACTTACTTTTGTCTGACAGCTTTACTGAGTGACCTATGATAAAAATCAAGACGCCCTGCTCCACTCTCACCAAACGGCCTCAGGAATGTCCGCAATGCACGATAAACTGCTGCCCACTTTGCAGCTGCAAGAGGGCGCTTTTCTACTTTCTTTTCAGATTGTTCTTTGGAGCCTGGAACACAATTAACAGTTAAATCAAAATGTAAATTG
Organism: Ophiura sarsii; assembly: GCA_035610835.1. Taxonomy (NCBI): domain Eukaryota; kingdom Metazoa; phylum Echinodermata; class Ophiuroidea; order Amphilepidida; family Ophiuridae; genus Ophiura; species Ophiura sarsii. The sequence continues at coordinate 38,501,683 of CM069446.1, forward strand.
AATATGATTTGAACTGGAATAAACCTGTAGACTGGATCCTCATGTCTTCCCTATTTTACACACGGCCCCTGCGAGGGTGCTCAAATGTGAAGACTGGAAAAAATACAGTTCCAAAAGTGTGCGCTGATAAATTCGTGAATAAATATGAGCTTATTCATGCACCAGTGCGTCGGTAGTTTAACGCGGTATTGTACACCGCGTGACGTGATAGGGCGCACGTGGTGCAACGTGACGATCGTTCGATGCACTGCCTTTTAATTGGACCAATCGGATGCTATTTCTGTTGTTGCTGTGTACAAATGCGCTTGCTCGGTATTGGTATGAATATTCATATATGCTAAATACTCGTGGAATTCCACGAGTAACCGCACACTTTTTGGACATACAATTTTCCCAGTCCCTCTATTTGGTCTGCCATTTTTAAAGATGGCGGCCATATAGAGGGACGCGGGGACCCAGTCTAATAAACCTGATGGAAAGGCCAATTCTGAAGTGGCATTAGACTGGGTCCCTATGCTCCTCTATTTGGCCGCCATCTCTAAAAATGGCGGACTAAATAGAGGGACTAGAAAAATAAAACATGGCAAAAGAGTGAATGGAAGTGTCATGGACTACTTCCGGTCATTTGTAACTTAAAGGAGGTGTCCCGCAAGCACAGCATTGTGCATTATATGTTAGAAAAATAATCATTGAGCCCAAATTGCGTAGTTATATAGAACATAACATCATACTTATCACAAAAACGAATACACTGCCATCTCTATCAACATGCAATTTAAAAAATGTGTGACGATTGAAAGTCCCGGTGTCGATGACGTCATATTTATTATCTTATGTCACCAGTTTTGATGACTTGACTCAACTTGAGTCCCTGAGAGCAATGACTTGATCTGTGACTCAATAACACTGACGCTTACCCTTTTCAGTATGATCTTTCTCGTCTGAAGGCATAAGGCTGTCCTCATCACCAAGGATACTAAGTAACTCTGTCTCTAGCAGACCGTGAGATGAGCATTCTAATAGGCACATAGTTGCTACCAGAAGATTGCCACCATTCTCTTGCTCAAATCTGGACAAAACTTGACTCAACAGGCTGTAATATATAGATAGACGATCAGATTGCAATGATTATTACTTGTTGATGAAATAGATTTATTGCATGTCCATTCAATGTTCACATCCAACCACTCCCAAATCAAAAATATGATGTTGTGAAGACATGATGATCAGAACCAAGACGCATCTCTGTTCATAACATTAGCAGGTACAACGATTGCGCGATTGATAAAGCTCTTATCTAAGTCTCCAGATAAATCAACAGTCAAACAACAGACAGGCACCAAACAGAGGGTTAGGAAGATCGAAAAAGATTGTGGTTTATACTAAAGACATGTAGTCCAAAAGATATTAGTGGAGGGGTCTACATACAGTGGACAGATGAACTGACTTTGAAAGATATTAATTGTCGCTGCTGCGTTAAAACCTTGTATCTCCATCCGGCCCTTCAGCATGTATAACAAAATACTTCCTATTTATAACATTTAGGCAGTCTGCTCTAAACCTGTTCAAGGGCCAAAAACACAAGTATCAACATCTTGTAAATGCTCTTGCCCCTGAACATGTAAAAACAACACTCCTGATGCATAACCATTGGGCAGTTTTACTTTATACATGCTGAAGGGCCGGAAAAACATATGAGGGGTGTTATATTTTACAGGTAAAGAGTTTTACGTGTTCCCCACCAGGCAATTGTCAGGTTTAGCTCGGATTTCTTCAGTATCAAATTATTAAAAGCCTCTTGTCCATGGAGTATTATTATGAGAGTTACCCTTCATACCTTATGGTGTTAAAGTAGTTGCACCGTTCCTAGTGACGAAATTGTTAGTTTTGAAAAGAACTGATCAAATGGACTGCCACTCTAGCATAAGAATTGGTACACATCTTTTTGTTGATTGTTGTCTTACAAGTATAAGATGAAATAAACATAACTTACTTAAGCAATCCATCCGATAGTGAATTGATCTTATCACTGACAGTAGAGAAATCTCCATAGACCCTGAGTTCTTCACACGCAATAGCGAGCCATAACGGGTTCTGTGACGAATCTTTACTCAAAAGGCTTGTCATCTGTTCCTTGTCCAGACGCTTCTGGTATTGACCCAGAAGTTCTTTCACTATTTCCTTTGGAGAAAAACAACAGTACCGAATGTGGATTTTAGAGGGACGAGCTACATAGTCTATAATCATTTCTTGAGTAGTGCAGTCACTTGACATAATATGCCGTATTTATTTGGGGATATGCCATATTTACATGCATGGTAAACATTCTTTTGTTTTTAAATCTCCTATGTGAATGCAATCAGACATATGCGCACAAGTTTCAAAATCCAGCACTTGTCAGGCTACTATAGACCATTTCAAATGTTTGAACGGTTCCGAAACTTAGGTGAGTGCTTTTGGATGATTTATGTTCACAGAAAGATGAACGTGTTTCACTCAGTGTCTTTAATAACCAGTGTGTTGATTGCACTGGTGTTGGTGTTGTCTTCATCACAAAGCTGTATTTTGCGGTTGACATGACCTGTTTTCTGAAGTATTCCGATCTCGATTTGAAATGGTCTATCAGAACGTAAGAGATAAATAAAACAATTTTTTTGATTGCTTTTTACTTTCAAAAAGGTGAGAAATTAACCCTGCAGTCTAGTGCGTTAATAGATTTAAGATTTAAGATTACCCTGGGGTATATTATCACAGTATCACTAACCTTTCTTGACTCGATATCCAGTGGTGTGACTTCAATCTCGTTGGGTTTTACCGTTCTCTCTCGTAGCTGCTTGTGAGGATTGGTTTCGTTGATCATGGAGAAAATACAGCGGATCTGAGGAGCTAGCTTCTTTGGTAACCAGCTCAATATGGAAAGTGCTTTGTCCTCATCAAACTGTGTGTGTATTGGTGGATGGAAGCAACAATAACATTAACAAGCAAATAGTGTAAACGTTAGGAAGGAAGAAAACAAAAAGTTGGCCTCAGACTCAAAACCAAGAACTATGTACTACGCTTTAAACACAACTAAAATATCATCATATGTTTGACCTATGGTTTTCCTTTTTTCCTTTTAACTTTTATTCTGAAAATTTAAAGGTGTGTTATGTCCTTCCTGATCTAATTCATTTCCCCCATCAAAACTGAGATTTTGGGAAACAGATGAAAGCCAAAATTGTAGACCTGAGAGATGTTGTACTTAAATGCTACAAGCCAAAAGTAGTACATCATCCCATGTTGTATACTTCACCAGCAGTAAGTGTACTGTTCTAAGAGAAAATTTGAAATAAAACTTTGCTTGTATCTTTAAAACCACTGGAGTGATTTCACTCGCCTTCACATGCAGTAAGTGTACTGTTCTAAGAGAAAATTTAAAATAAAACTTTGCTTGTATCTTTAAAACCACTGGATTGAATTCACTCAAATTTCGAAATATGACTGTGCACTGCGCACATAGAAAATAAAATATAAAACACAAAATCTGGTCGTCCACTGTAAGTTGTTTAACACAGTTACATGTAACATGAGTGTTTGATCTATGTGAGCCAAACTGAAAACTATTTGAATACCTTTCAACTAAAATGTGATAAATGGCAAGATAAGGGAAAGAAGCGCAAAGTGACTCCATACCTGATTGAGGGCATCTATGATAATGATTGTAGGTCTGGAATTTGAGTTGGATAATACTCCACTGGCTAGCTGAGCAGCAGCCTCATAATCCTTGGGCATGTTAGAATCCTAGAAAATAACACAAAGAACCAATATGCTTATTACTTATATAACAACTGATACGATTACTTTATTATTTGCCTTCTTTGGGGCAGTGATTTTAATGTGTATTGTGATTGCACATGTGTAATCACAGACAAGTCACAACATATCTGAGTAAATGACATCACTATATCTTAATGATATTCCTGTACAATGACATTTTGTTCTGAAAGAGGCGAAGGTGACTACACTTTATACCAAGTAGTTATTGAGTTTCAGTTTGGCTACTAAAACACTGCTGATGGACAGTTATAGAGGCCATCCATGTGTTGGTCATATTTCCAGGAACTAAACTCTGTTTCAGAGTTTAAAAAGACCAATACCACAAATATCTAAATCTGTGACCAACACACATGCTGATAGATACTCGATTCAAAATAACCTGCCAAATGTATAAGTAAATCTTTGAACAGTAACACTTGTATGTATTGAAGGTTGTGCATTGAATTGATCTGAACAACGAATACTACAGGAACGAAAACCTTTTGTTACAGGCTTGGGTGAGTGAAATGGATACTCTCTATACATGATCTGCTCCAAATTAACAAACCTCCTCACAGAGGCAGAAAAATACAGAGGAACATGGGTGAACATTAACGCAAAAGTAGTCTGCTAATGGTAACACATGCCTGATGTGCGTATGCTTAAATTCCAAGCGAACCATCAAATGACTTTTGCATGAGGAGAGATCTAAAAAACATATTTCTTGCCAATTTCGAGGTGACTAAAAATGACCATTGTCCCTCATTCTTAAACAGCTAAGAAAGTTTAAGCAATCTCATTGGTTCTCAGAGAAAATCGGCGACATCTAGATGAGACAACTTAACACGGGGAGGCGGGGCTTACGTTTTAACAGTGCGCCCGACCTTCACAATGCGTGGTTTGCTCCATAACGCGCACTTCTGCAGTGCGTCTTTAGCGCTTTTCCTGCGTTTATGCCAGCGCCGCGACGCTTACGCATGGTTTACTCATCGCATGTGATTGGATGGAAAGTTTGTGGGTTATTCGATCGTAGCAGGGGTAAAAGTTGTCAAATGTGGACAATAAAATGTACTTATTTCTTTGATTTGATAAATGTCTAAAGTATGATTGTTTAAGAATGAGAATAAAGGTATTGTTTTTAGACCGTACCCATGTTATATTGTCTGACATATATGCGTTCTATAGTATTATTTTTTGCGTAGAACAACTCTGCCTGCGGCGTCGTTGTTCTACTTAAAATAATACTATCGTCCGCATTTATGTCAGACAATATAACACGGGTACGGTCTAAAAACAATACCTTTATTCTCTAATTACAACACATAACAATATGTTGACTTACATTACAGACTTTGAGTTCCCTGAGAAGTCTTTTCAACATCTTCTCAATGTCTGTGGATCCTGGTACAGCGCCAACAAAATGATAGAACACATGCCAACCCTGGTCACCACCACTGAAACAAAACACATACAATTTGTCACAATTTTGATGTTGTATTGATAATAATAAGATTGCACATATTATACATTTCTTCTCAATGTCTGTGGATCCTGGTACAGCGCCAACAAAATGATAGAACACATGCCAACCCTGGTCACCACCACTGAAACAAAACACATACAATTTGTCACAATTTTGATGTTGTATTGATAATAATAAGATTGCACATATTATACATTTCTTCTCAATGTCTGTGGATCCTGGTACAGCGCCAACAAAATGATAGAACACATGCCAACCCTGGTCACCACCACTGAAACAAAACACATACAATTTGTCACAATTTTGATGTTGTATTGATAATAATAAGATTGCACATATTATACATTTCTTCTCAATGTCTGTGGATCCTGGTACAGCGCCAACAAAATGATAGAACACATGCCAACCCTGGTCACCACCACTGAAACAAAACACATACAATTTGTCACAATTTTGATGTAGACAAAGTTATTGAAATAAAGAAGACACTCATACACGTTCAACACAGTTGCATGTTCTTATTAAATCATAAGCTCGAAGTGTGCATGTCAAAAGCTACATACAGAATATTATGTACAGGCTATATACAGGCTATCATAGATGTGTAGTGGTCAAGTGCTGCCACCAGAATGACTCTGATCCCTGGCAATTTATTGCCCCTTTTATAGGTTTTGGTCCCACCCACAAGTGTTACCCAAAGTCAACAAGCTACACTATCTCCACACAATCTGTGAGAGAGTTTGCAGGCTTACTCTACACAATCTGTGACACATTTTTTGTAGATAAACAATGTGCATGAAATTGCGGGCTGGCTCTACACAATCTGTGAGAGATTTTGTGTGTGAGGGATTTTGCGTAGATAAACAATGTGCAAGAAATTGCGGGCCCCTGTGAAGAGGTGAAGTTGTTATTCTGAAATCTCTACAATATTATACATTTCTTTATCATGAAGATGATATTAATTGACTTATTTTATAATCTGGATTATGAAAGTGTTTTGTTTTCCAATTTTGAATATGTACTTGTACAATTTGTCTAATATGGGTCAAAGAAGATTTCTTGATGCTCCAAAGCATGCTTAGCGCTCCTACAATACCAGCCGCGCTTACCACCAAAACAAGCAGTGCCACACATGTGTTAAAGGCACTAACAGCTGGAGGTCGTCTGGACTTCCACCTTCTAATACATGGTAGAGATAGGCATAACTTGGTCAAATATATGAAAATAAGTTGAATTCCAATTAAAACATACCTACGTGTTATTTAAAAAATAAAGGGTCTTTAAGAAAAACAAGAAAGGACTGAATTGAAGTCACATCAATTGTACTACTTGCAGAAGGATTTTCTAAAAGACCCTCGTTTGACCACATTATAAGCCTTTCATTGTACTGTAATGTCAATGGGAACTAGTAGACACTAGTGGCAGAAATCAGTAGGTCATGCGATGAAAATGATGCATGCTGGGGTGCATCAAAAAATCTTCTTTGTATACCGGTCATGGTATTCTGAATGAAATTGTTCATGAGAAATCCTGCGTGTATTAGTGACTCACCCAGGTATATTACCGCCTAGAGCTGCCGATACTGCTACATCTGATACTCTTGCCATGATAGATGATTTACCAGACCCCGGGCCACCGAGTAATATGACAGGCACAGGGGAAGCACCTATTTCTTGGACATAATCTTCAATCTGTGAAGACAAATGATGGATCAATTATGTCACTATCAGTAAATATGACAGGGCAATAGGTCAAACTAAACTAAAATTGCACGTGCAGAGAAAGTAGACGCTCAAACACGAAAATTGATGAAAGTAAATGAAGAACTATTATAATGCATACACATGTTATTATCTTGTTGAAGGCCGGTTTCAATTTCCAAAATTCTCTTTCAAAAATCAACAATGATACACAGATTGGATATAACAATCCAGCGCCACTTAAACACTTTCCACGCGGCAGTCTTCTCCAGACGACATTTCAAAATTGCACCAAATGTTTCACAAATGTCAACACTATTGACTACAATTTAATTACCATATTGAATTGAATTGAATTGAATTGATTTTATTAACATTTCACAGTCGTGGCCCTAAGGCCAAATTGCATGAAATTTACATGATAAAAACATTGAAAAACAAGACAAGGAACTTATTCATTAATATAAAAGAGAATATTGCACATTATAGATAAAAACATCAACAATATGATATGGTATAAAACATTGAAAAATGCCGAAGAACAAGGCAAGGTAATTATGTGATTAATTAATATAGAAGAGAATATTGCACATTATAGATATTTTTTTAAAATTGCATTATGTACATAGCAAATACCATTATAAAAATAGAAGTGGGTGCAGAAGAAAAATCCTGGGCCTATTTATTTAAAAGCTGCACAAAATACGGCACAGGACTGTTTTTGAACCTATTAGTCCTGGCTGGCAGCTGAGAATCACCATGAGAAATGCATTACAGTAAGTACAAACATGCCTAGTATTGGTTCAATAACTCTTGAGATAGACCTTGAAAGTTGGGATAAGTTTCTGACTAATCTGTTTTGTAAATGGTAAAACTAATAGCCACATGGAAAGTGTTAAATTGAAATTTTTATGTGAGTGAAAATGTGTTGATTTTGAGAAATTATCTTAAGAAATGAAAACCATTTTACTTTAAGATATGTGTACCAATTCTTTTTTAAATCTTGTGGTAGATTCTCACCTTTTGTAGTATATCATTCCTGCCGAGTACCACCTGACTTTTACTCTTCATAAATGCTTCGTGTTCCTCTTTCTGCGTCTCATAGGGGTCTAATTTGATGCTGTCATCTAATGGATACTGCTTGCAGATTTGATCCTTGAAAAAGTTAAATATCTGAGAACCAAAAAATATGCAAAATATTTCATTACAAAATGTGGCTCAGTCTGACTTTTAGGCGACGAAAAAAAAAGAAACCCTGTCTACGGGCAAACGGGCCACTGAGGATGGGTCGGTCAGTCTGGTCTTTTTTATTTTATTTAAAATTTAAAAATCCCCCCTTGAAAACGACTGTAAAAATCAAACAAATCTGTAACAATCTTGCCATATTTTGACAAGCCAAAACACTTATTTGGGTCGGAATTAATTTGCACATGAAATTTAATTTAATTTTAATCAAGATTTTACCCACCAATTAAAAAAAATAAAAATGGGTCGGTCGGGCTAGTAGAACAGGGTTTCTATTTTTCGTCACCTCAGCCCCCAGTATCACCCTGATTTACTTCATATGAAAATACTTTTTTTCCCCTCTCCAATGAATGTACGTTGTGTACAGTAATGCAGTGTTTCGTCTAAGCAACTTTGACACAATTGATTGCCGAGTTGACGCACTGCAATCTGACAGTAGCAATGTGCACAGTTCGACTTACTGAAAAGACTCTTAGAGGAAACAAGCAGTAAATGTAGGCCTTCTCTTTTCCTTTCAATGTAAACATTGTAGATCAAATGTATTGGAGTACATTTTCTATCAGGTTAAATGTCAAAATATCATTTCTGTTTGATTGCACCACCATGTGTGGTGAATAGTGGCCCAACATTTTGGTTTTAATGGGGCCAAAAATAGCCTAATGCCAAAATTGCATTTCTTAATTTTCACTATTTTTTGTGGCATATTTAGTTTCATAATACATACACCATATGCCATGCTACAAAACACATACAAAACAAATATCAGCTTTCCAATTCTATCTGCACTCTGCAGGTTAGTATACTTTGATGGCTTAATCATATAATCTGACATCATGTAAGATAGTCTTCTTAACAGATTAATGGATGCATGTCACAGTAGGATGACCTTGCATTTAAATACGGGAGGTCAACATACATCTCAAAATAGTCAAACAGACATCTGTGGTGCGCATCATGTAAGCTCGACCTATCCTGCTGATTGGTTCCAGGAATTGTGTAAGTTTTCAAGTTTGCACAGTAGGCTGATTGGAATAAGCCCATGTGTGTGTCTTACTGGCCAGGGGGATCATTGATCCCCCTTCACTCTACTGTCATCTACTGTAAAAGTGGAAATTATCGCGCTAAAATCAGCAAGTGCAAAAATAAAAAAGAATATATTCATTTTATATGTAGGTCTATGTAAGGAATCTCAAAACTTTGAAAATAAAAACAAGCAAAATTGTTCAAAATTTGCAAAACGCGAAAATTTACATGCCCGAAAATTTACACTTTTACAGTATAAAAACTTACCCTTGTTTTAAAGTTCTCATCTAATCCTTCCAATGTTGGTTTGCCTGTATCTACATCTATTCCACCAAATGTACAATGGTATTTGAATACTCTGCCATCCTGTAACAAACAGTGCACACAAAATCAATTATAAACATTGCTTTATCATTCACCAATCTATATAGTTTGATCAGTTCCAAATTGGCAAAAATCCTTTAAGCAGCGAATGAATACAGAAGGACACATGCATGCATGAAGGCAAGGGCCCACCATATGTGTGATGTGTGTGTACAGCAAAAAAACGCTTAGATTACTTTTGCATGCGGAGAGATAAAAACCGAATATTTCTCGCCAATTTGGAACTGATTCAACTATAGTTATTAATCAGTGTACATGCATCGAGTACAAACTCTCCTATATTGAGCTGAAAACACAAGTGCACACAAAATTGGTTAGAAATTGTTTGAAAGTACTCGCTTTTTTTACCACCAATTTAGTTAGTTGCCTGTGTGCATCTATATAATACCAAATTAGCAGTGACATTTTAGTACTCTACCATCATTTAAAAATGTAGGAGTAAACACAGTCAAGTATAATTTGAAACTACTTGCTTTATCATCAAAAATCTAGTTATATTAGTTACCAATAATCCAATATAAATGGTTGCATGCAATTTCACCCTACAGATTAGCAGCATATTTTCTGTTTGAAGCTAGGGGATTGATTTACAAATAAGCAGATGAATTTATATATAGATTAAAGGACATCATTCTCAGTGGAAAGTGCTTTCATAATGTGAAGGGGATATTAATTCACATGTTATCCACCATATTTCAATTTCATTATCATTCGAGAAATGAAATAAGAAGCAAATTGTGACTAATTTTCAGACGTAGCAGAAGACTATTCGCAAGGGCACTTGGGAGATACTTCAGGGATATCGCTCGTGCTGCGCATACGTCATGATTCTAGCGATATCCCTGAAGTATCTCCCAAGTGCCCTTGCAAAATGTCTTCTGCTACGTCTGATAATTAGTTCATAAATTGCTTCTGATTTCATTTCTCGAATGATAATGAAACTGAAATATGGTGGATAACGTGTGAATTGATAATCCCTTCACATAATTAAAACTCTTTCCACCGGGAATAATGTCCTTTCAGTTTTCAGTTGGATGAGGGAGGGAGGGGAGGGAGGGAACGAACGAACACATTCTTATGAGCATGATTTCCACCAATGATGTACTTCAGGCATATCCTGATATCCACACAGCTGGAAAAATGACATTCCAATTAGGGTTGCAGGAACTAGTCACCATTAGTCATAATTGCGACTATTACGTAATATACCTATCACTTGCTTTAACCATCACCAATCTAGTAGTTTAGTACCCATAATAAATACAGTGCTGCATGCAATTTACCAGCGGATGACTACTGGTGTGTGGGGGTGTGTGTGGGTGGGGATTCTTTTTCTTTCTTTTTTTTTTGGGGGGGGGGGGGGGGAGACACATCATTTTGATGAGCATGATATCCACCTATAATGTGCTTCTGGCATAATCTGATATCCACACAGCTGTACAAATTACATGTACAAATTACATTCCCCAAAACAAAAGTCAACGCTAGTATTGTATTGCAAAAACTAGACGTGAATGGTGTTAAGATGCTCAAATGTGATGTCCTCAGTTTAACTCATATCTCAGAGGGGGGGGGGGGGGGGGGGGAGGAGTAAACATATCCTCAAATCTCACATATAATTAGATGGACTCACAGTAAACCAGTGTTTTCACTCACCCAATATACAAAGGGAGAAATACCCTTCACTATTAACTTTCACCATTAAAATGTTACTCAAAAGTGAAAAATATTAGAAATTACATTGTTTTAATGCCTGAAACATTGCTCTAGCAACAACTTTTGACATCATTTTGTTTTTTCACCCTCAAGATTTTTACCCAGTGAAATCACTGAAGACGAAACAAGAACACTGCCATTCATGTACAGAAATCTAAAAACCTGGCAAGCACAAATCAATGAAAGGCCCAACAAAACAATGGTAAGATCAGTACATGCACATGTGACATCACTTTATAGAGGCATTATTAGAATATGTGGTAGTTGCCGAAGGATGGGACTGCATACAAGTTTAATACATGTGTCACATATTCCCAAATAGGCACATTGGCAAATGTTAGTGAATCTCAATTTATATATATATACAGTACAGCTCGAAATAGAATGGAAAATGTCAACATACTTCATTGCAATCGTCATTGCAATGTCAGTGCAATGACATTGCAATGACTGCACTAATCGGGTTACATCTCAAGGCGTCATTGCAGTGTCATTGCAATGTCAGTGCAATATCATTGCAATGTCAGTGCAATGTCAGTGTCCATTCTATTTCGAGCTGTACTGTATGTGTGTTTAATATGGTAAGTGATTTTTTTTTTTAAATTTAGCTGCAGTGCTTTATCCATATTCAGAAGATGTTAACATTAGCAGCATGCTGTTGGGTGCATACATCATTAAATCATTAAAAAGCATGCATTTGCTGGATATAGGCTATTTCAGGCTGGACGAATCGATCTTGTGCTAGAACTTCATCATATAGGGTCTAGGATTTAATGATAACAAGTCAGACTATAACACATGTAAGCAACGCTCATTCCAAAGTTTGAAATGGACTGTTATTTTGGTTTATGGTGCAAGACTAGATGGACTTAATGGACTTAGCTGAACATTTGCTTTTCAGAATCAATAGATTATCTAGCTTTGTTCTGTAACAGGGTTTTTACGCTAGTCTAACTCATGATTATTTTACAACAAGGATACACCTTCACTTTGCTGCTTCTAGTGAAAATTGTGCTGCAATGTTAAACAATATCCTATCATAAAACATTGGAGAATGGCATTTTGATCACATTAGCTTGAAATTGGGATCAAGAAGTAAAAATTGGAGTTAGGATAGGAATCATTTACATTTGGATTAATAATTCAACGAAAACACATTGAAGCAGCCTTATGCGTATATTGCGTGAAGCGCACACAACCATGAGCGTGAAGATTTCGGGTGCGATCATCTTTGTGCTGCGTGCGTGGTGTCCGTTCAATTTTTAATCATACTATAGTAGCAAAGACCTGAATTAATAAAAGACTATACTCTGTGTCAGCTTCAAGTTGGGAGGTGACCATCAACACAAATCCGAGTGATAGGCGCATCACATATTGTAACATTCTTCTTTGCACATAACGATATCATGATACGCTCACTGGAAAATGCGCTGACGACTGACGCAGACCTCCCAACCAAACTTGAGGTGAAAGCAAAAGTATTGCAAAAAGATCTTGATCAAGACCCTGCCCCCTTAATAATAAAATGATTACAAAAACATGCATTATATTCCCTCATTAGCTGGGTATATCATTATATTCCCTCATTAGCTGGGTATATGTCATGCAGGCAGCAAGGCATCATGCATAATTCCTCAGTAAATAATTATGCGATACATACCAATCTGTTACTCCTGCCTTCTCGTAAGGCTAGTAATTCACGGGAGAATTCCTGTGCACGCACAAAGTATATTGCAAGTATTTATTTCAACATGCAGGTTATAATACTATAAGACCTTAAACCAACAAACCAACATACAGTGTTCCTACAATCTTATTTCTCCACTGATTTATCATTTTACTAGGTCGTGTGTAATAAATAAGCAACTATTTATTTCTAAGGCGACAAAAGAAACGCCTTGTTTATCAGGCGAACAGACCTCTCGGGTCTTTTTATTGCTTTATTTTTGGTTTGTCAAAATTGGCAAAATGTTTGAACATTTTCCACAACAAAAAAAAATCAAAAAAATCAAACAATTTTCTCAAAAGATTATTAATATTTTGAAAATCAAAAAACAACACAACTCAAATTCAAACAAATACATGTAGACCTGGCCTGAAGAACAGTGTCCCCCTCAACATTAGGAATCTCAAATTAAGAAATCAATGAGTTCAAAGTGTTCTTTGTTATTTTCAAAACAAAAATCCCAACTTACTGGAAATCGCTGTTCTATCATCTCCTTCAACGTCTTTAATTTCTGTGATGCGATTGGATTGATATCAACAAAGTCATCCTTGTGAATCTCTGGTAAACTGGCAAGAAACGATGCGTCTCTTATGGCAAACAGACCTATTGAATAAATGTAAAGAAGAATAGACAGAAAACATTGAAAAGTATTGTCATTCCATTGCAGTGGTGGCGCCACGTGGGGGGAATTTTTTCTGCCTCCCCCAAAAGTCCAATTTAGTTAAAATTAGACAAAATTTGACAATTTTAGTATAAAATGGCAATGCGCGCGAATTCTCTTACCAAACTAGGTTAAACTAGACTGAATTTGACAATTTTAGCATAAAACAGCTACATTTTGAGTACAAGCCTGCATTTTCATACCAAAATAGTTAGAATCGGACCAAACTTGACAATTTTAGCGTCAAATGGCAAAATATTTTGCATGCTTCGTGCACATCTACTTTTCTTCATGCCCCCTTTCCCCACCATCCCCCCAAAAATCATGCTGATGGCGTTGTCACTGTTCCATTAAAATGTCTTTCTCTACCAACTCTCAGGCTCTCATTTCTACTATGGTAACTTTTCGTATTTTACCATGAAGCAGGTCAAGAAGTGAAAATCAAAATATCTATCTAGCAATCAAAAGATGATATTTTTTCAAGAAACAAGGAGATAGATAAATTACGCTCCTGAAATATTGTCAGAAGCCCAGAGGGGCACTGGAGCTAGATCTCCTTCAAATTGAACGTCTCAACTTTTGGTTTATCCTTGGCGTAAGACACCACGGCATTAACCTAGCACAAAATCCTCTCTATGACGGATTAAAGAATTATCAGCTGTATTCCGTAATGGGGTCTTCTCACTTGTCTAACTTATGACTGTCTTACACCAAGGATAATATACCAACATTCTGTAACACACATGGGTTTATTATAGTGACATATAAATATGACTTAACACTACCTAATCATTCTCTGCTACATACACATAAAATGATAACGCTGTAACAAATAAAAATGCAGACCCTGTATCTATTGATTATCAGATGCTAATGCCACCCCTATCCATCTCTGCTACACACACTACACATACAAATTCTACCTTTATAACAAATAAAAATGTAGACCCTGTATCTATTGATTATTAGATGCTAAATGCTACCCCTATCCATCTCTACTACATACACTACATTTACAATTCATTCTACCTATAACAAATATTATGTAGACCCTGTATCTATCAATTATCAGATGCTAGTGCTACCCCTATCCATCTCTGCTACGTACACTACACTCACAATTTGGGTTATCAATCCTGTATGCCCCATGCATGATTTCCATCTCTGTAACAGAAAGACCCTGTATCCAGCGATATTCAGACGCCAAGTTACTTGGTACCTCACTTCCATTAGGTATCCAACCACAACGTTCACTGCAGATGAGATAAAAAATAAAGAGTTTTAATTAATACAGACCCAAAAGCTTTATTCATCTCTAGGCAGTCTGATATATTTGAATAGGTTGAATAAATATCTGAAATTTTGTCAGAATATACTAAAGTTAAATGTCTACCATATTAGACACATTTCTGACAGAAATTGCTGACTTTAAGGTAAAAATTGTGGATTCCAAGTTTGACCAAAATCGTTGGTTTTGAACATCTTTAAAATCACTGACAATGTTCAGCAAAAAGCTAATTTTCTGTGTCTTTTTTAATTTCCACTCTTAAGTTTATTGACATTAACAGCTTGTGACATCCAGCAGTTCTTATATAGTCGTAAAGCCACATGTCACCCACCTAAAATATTACAGGTGACATGTTTTTAACATCATACTGGATCATTTTAGTTTAAATTGCCAATTTGTGCCCGCTTTGTGTGAATTAGTTTCATTGTTTCAAACTTTCACCAGCTAAAGCTTTTCTACCCGTTTCAACATTATAAAACAACATTTGGGCCCCTAATCTCTTTGCTTCTACTGCCACTGCAATTTCTAACCATGTCATATTGAGGAAGAACGGCGTGACATAATCAGACATGTGAATATCATGCTACAACCATGTGACTACCACGATATACCCATGTGACACCTGTAATATTCTTATTCACGCAGTAAATGTACACAAATAAATATGGGAGCCTCACTCAGAGAATTACTTGTAATCCTTTATTTCTATTCTAAGTAACCATTGTATAAGCGTCTTATCTTGACCACGCACTATAGAGTTCTGCCTGTCCACGTGGCTCGGACAATCATGTCAAAGTTCAAGTGTCTAGTTTCAGATGCCAGGTATCATCGTCCGATACGTGGTGTTCGGTAACATGAGGATACTACAACACCCATAACTTCTTACCTTGTCATATTGAGAAAGAATGGTGTGATATTATCAGACATGTGAATATCATACTGCAACCATGTGATTACCATGATATACCCATGTGACACCCATAACTTCTTACCTTGTCATATTTAGAAAGAATGGCATGACATTATCAGAATAGCACCTGTCTATCTCACCAAGACATGTCCTTAAGGTCTCCTCAGTCGTTGTGTCTTTTGGTACACCCTGAACATAAAACAAAGTCAAGATGAAATATTAATAATAATAATAATAATAATAATAATAGTGACAAGGCACATATCCACTCTTAATAAGAGCGCTCAAGGCACAAACATAAAATACAATATAATAGAAAACGATAAACAACAACAATAAAACTACTTAATTATTACAAAATGTCTCTGACATCATCTGTTTTCAACAGTTTTTTGAAGATTGTAACAGTTTTTGCAGTTTTAATATGGATAGGAAGTTCATTCCAGAGACGAGGAGCTGCATAGCAAAAGATCTGTCTCCCCAAGAGCGCTTATATATAGTTTCTTGAAGAAGTTGCATTTGTCCAGAACGAAGAGTGCGAGTTGGCACATAGTTTGATAACATTTCAGATAAATATGATGGGGCAACATATTGTTGATACATTTATATACAATAAGCAATAGTTTGAAAACAATTCTCTGAGCTACAGGGAGCCAATGGAGTCCCTTTAAAATTGGCGTAATATGGTAAGATCTTTTAGAGAATGTGAGAATGCGAGCTGCAGTGTTTTGAATTTTCTGAAGATGATAGAGTTCATTAGCTGGTAATCCATAAAGAAGAGCATTGTTGTTATCAAGACGAGAGGTTATAAACGAATGAATCAATTGTTCTGTAGCATCACGACTAAGATATTTGCGGATTCTGCTGATATTACGTAATTGAAATGATGAGCGACGAATGACATTGGAGATGTGTGGTTTCATAGTCATGGAAAAGTCGAAAATTGCACCCAGATTCCGAGCTTTGGAGACTGAGGCAATTGTGGAGTCACAGATATGTACGTGTTCAACGTTAGCTTGAAAAGGATAAAGGAAAAAGTGTTCAAAATCGATTGAGCTTCTAATGGCTCTTTAGGAAGAATTGTTATTTTGATGGAAATAGTAGTTTATAACTTTTAGCAGCCAATCCCATCATCTGAACTGAAGTTCATAGCCTGATCAGTGCCAAATAGATGAGTCTCATTGTTTTGAATGGAGGTTAAAACTACTATAGGTTTGATCAAACAATACAACACATCTATGCATAAGACATATACCTAGTGGGACCTCAGAATCTGGTCTTTATGGTACTGAATGAACTACAAATCTCTATTCTTCATCTCATTTGTGATCTACCTTCTGACAAATAATGTGATAACGAAAAATACTATTTCAAACTCACTGCTGACTGCAGAAGTCAGAGATATACCATTGAATAGTCATCATCTGCATACCATTTACCTGGCCACCTGTCTCTTATTCTGATATAGGTCACCACTGAGTGACGTCACATGCCGTTGACCACAAAGGTAAATAAAGGCCTCATCAAGGACTCTTACACAGCGTACACAGCGTCATGCAATCCCTTGGGTATGGGCGAGTAGAGTGTAAAACTGATAGGTAGTTAAATCGTCTGGTTTGTTGTCAACGGCAAAAGGCACAAAGTACCCGGACGACCTATATATATACTTTATTTCATCAAGTCACCCTATTTGATGAAGACTTCTATAAATTGCTTACCCATCTCAAGTCACATTCCACTAGATGAAGACGTCTCTTCTCACACCATGCACGAAGATCAGGAAACACCTGTTTATTGATAGATATACCATTAATAATTATACAGTCGGTCGACCATATTGTTAAAAAAGTTGATTTTTTTTCCCTTCAAATTTGAGTATACAGGGTGTCACACCGGAAAGAATTGTATTACCTCGGTATAGAATAGATCATTTTGGGACACCCTGTATCATCTATAGACTATATTATTTAACAATCTTCTATTACAATTTACAAATGTTCTGGATTTTGTTTATAAAACCCAAAGAATGACAATTTATCAAACCACAAGACTGGGAAACGTATGCATTCACTTTCAAAACTGTTATGCCGAATGTTGCATGTCTTTTGTGTTGAATTGCATTTGTCTTGTCTAACACATTCATCTCTAGTGTCTTATTGCCTGCGTAATAATTACATTTAAAATTCAGCTTATGTCAACATATCAAACCTACCTCTTTGATGAGCACATCTCTCTCAGCGTAGAAATCCCTGAATGTAGACGACACAAATATTCTGATGGTCTTCCATCCCACCCTCTTCACCACAAAGTTTGTCTTCCTAGACTTCCGATCTATTGTCTTCTGTGCATTCTCCCATTGCAGAGACACTTCATACTCTGCACCCTGTTGTGCATTAGAAGCTCCACAACCCATCTTGTGCTGATACCGGTGGGATCACTGGCTTGGACGATATTACACAACTTATATTGTGTCACCCTGAGGAGGTAAAACAACAATTAACTTGTAATTTGAAGTTAAACTTTTGATCCCAACACAAAGATAAACATACATGGATTGAAATCTACAGGTGTACTACACCTTTCATCAACAGATTTATGGTACTTGGTACTTGGTACTTGGTAGGTTGGTCCTCCGAAACACTCGTCTGAGTTTTAACTGGAGGTGCGGATAGGGTGGACTAAATTGTAGATGGGGGGGATGACAGGGCAGTTTTGAATTGGGCAGGGTCAGTGTGGATGACAGTCTCTGGTTGAAGCTGGTTCCAGTCGCGTACTGTTCTCATGAAGTAGGAGTTTGCGAATGTGTCTGTTCTTGCGTGGGTTTGTTGGAATTGGTTGTTGTGTCCTTTTCTAGCTCTGGTTGGTTTAGGTTGGGTGTAGTTTTGGTAGTTTATGTCCAGTTTGCCGTTTATCATCTTGTGGAGACAAGTGAGACGATGTTGTTTGCGCCTATCTTGCAATGATGGCCAGCCCAGTGAGGTGAGGATATTACTGATGCTAGTGTCTTTACCATAGGTGTTTGTCACAAACCTTGCAGCGCGTTTTTGGACTCTTTCAATCGATTTTATGTTTTTACCAGTGTGGGGATCCCAGGCCGCCGTTGCGTAGTCCAGGTGTGGTCTGACTAACGTTTGATAAAGTTTCTCCTTCACATCAGGCTTAGCGTGGTAGAAGTTTCTTCGCACAAAGTTTAGTACTCTAGTTGCTTTACCCGTTGCGAACTCTGTTTGTCTGTTCCACCTCAGGTCTTTCTGGATGAAAATCCCAAGATATTTTGTCTCGGCTGTTTCTTCAAGAACTGTGTCCAACATCTTGTAGTTTGTTTGTCCTGGATGTCTGTCTCTGGATAGACGCAGCGTGCTACATTTGGCTGGGTTAAATCTCATGCCCCATTTTTGGGCCCAGCTAACCATTTGGTCGAGGTCTTTTTGGAGTACCGCTTCGTCATCAGGTGATTTGACAGTGTTGTAAAGTAGGCAGTCATCTGCGAAAAGTCTTGTGCAGCTCTTGACATTTTGGTGTATATCATTTATCAGTACAAGGAACAGGTGGGGGCCCAATACCGTGCCCTGCGGGGCACCACTGAGTACGGGTTGCCAGTTCGATGTCTTGCCGTTTACCATTACTCTCTGTTGACGTTTCGTCAGGAATGAACGGATCCAGTTTTGGGTTTTGTTTCTGACGCCGTAGTGATCCAGCTTGAGAAGGAGCCTGTGGTGGGGCATGACATCAAATGCCTTTGAAAAGTCAAGTACTGCCATGTCTGTGTTTAGTTTGTCGTCTAAGTTTTTGGTAAGGTCGTGAGCTGTAAGTATGAGTTGTGTCTCGCATGATCGAGCTTTCCGGAATGCATGTTGGTTCTCGGCGAGGATGTTATGTTCAGTGAAATGGCGCATGATCTGGCTGTCAATAATGTGCTCGAGTAATTTGCAGCAGTTGCTAGTCAGTGATACTGGTCTGTAGTTTGCCGGGTCTGTAGTGCTGCCCTTTTTGTAGATAGGGGTGATATTGGCTCTTCTCCAGTCCAGTGGGAGGTCTCCTGTATTTAGAGACTGTTGAAAAATAAATTGAAGGACAGGGGCTATTTCGTGGGCGGCTATCTTTAAGATCTGGTTTGGTATCTGGTCTGGGCCGATGGCTTTGGATGTGTTGATCTTTAATAGGAGCTTCTCAATACCTTCAGAGGTGATTTTGAAGTGAGGCATGCTTGGAACTTCACTTGGTGGTAGAGTTGGCATCGACGCGGGATCAAGGTTTTCCCTCGTGAACACACTTTGGAACTGATGGGCTAGGGCTTTTGCTTTCCCGGCATCGCTGGTGATGAGATTTCCATCTACCTTCAGTGGTTGAATTCCAGTGGTATCTTTTCGTCTGGATCTTACATAGCGCCAGAAGTCTTTTGGCTGGTCAGAGTTGATGATGGATTCAACATACTGGTTGTGGGCGTTGCGCAGTGACTTATCAATTTGCTTTCTCACGCTGCAAAACTTTTTCCACTCTTCTTTCTTACCACTTCTTTTGGCTTTGATGTAAAGTTTTTCCTTCTTGCTGCAGAGTCGTTTTAGCTTTTTGGTAAACCAAGGAGTATATGAATGTCCTTTGAGGAGCTTGTGGGGTACACAGTCTGTGACAATTTTATTTATTGTATCTCTAAACCATGACCAATTTTCTTCCACACTCTTCTCATCGGGTTTCTCAGTAAAGAAGTTGTCTCGCATGCCAGCAGTCTTTTGTTTCAGATCATCGTTGTTAGCTTTCCGCCAAAGTGGTACATTTCGGGGTGGTTTTGAGGGAAGTCTTACTTTGCTGGACATGTCTGCTAGGATGATGCAGTGATCACTAATTCCAGCGCTAGGTCTTACGTTGGTCATGAGTGATGGGTGCGTTGTTAGAAGCAGATCCAGTGTATTTTCTGTTCCATTTTGGTCACGTCTGGTTTTAAAAGTCACAGTTTGTGTGAGGTGGTTGTCATTAATAATCTGGAAAAGTGAATTCTGGAGGTTACCACTTGGTACGATGCTTTCTGGGTCTTTCCACTCAAGGTTGGGTACATTGAAGTCTCCACCCAGGATGATGTAGGGTGACTTGGTGACATTTGTTATCTTTGACAGGCTCTCTCCAAGGTTTACTATGGGAGTATTTTTGGCTTCCGGTGGTCTGTAAAAGCTGCCTATCAGTATGTCTTTGTTGGGAAGAGATGCTTGACACCACAGGAGCTCCGTATTTTCAGCTGCAAGATCAGTACGCTCAAAACATGGGATGTTTTTGTTTATGGCGATAAATACACCTCCTCCATGGGTATTTCTATCCTTCCTGAATACTTGAAGGTGGTCAGGGAAAATTTCTGAAGTGAGGATGTCTTTTTCAAGCCAAGATTCGGTGCCAATCAAGATGTCAGGATGTTCGATGTTAATGAACGTTGTAATCAAAGCTGCTTTACCCTTGATACTCCTGCAATTAACAATAGTCACTTTCAGGTTTCTTTCGAACTTCCGTCCTTTATTGTTGTTACATCTGGTTTTGTGCTTTGTTCTTGCACTCGATGGAGGGCGTGGTTGTGGTACCTTATTTTTGGTAAAACTATTGGCGGTAGGGTTTGCAGTGCTGTTTGCAGAAGCTGTGTTTGATTTACCGGATTTGCCTACAACTGTCCACTCATTTTCCACTCTTTTGAGTGTGATTGGGGCCGTAGTTTTGTTAGCAAGTTGGTTCTCGCACTTCCACGTATCGCCACATCTAGAAAGTTTTATGGGAGGGACTTTTAGTTTTATGGGAGGGACTTTTATGAGAGGGATATTGTTTTTGATAATTTTAGTCTTGTTTTGTGTAGACTTGTCACGTTTCCATGTCTTGTTTACTCTCTGCCGGGGGGCCTCAACAGGATCATTAACACTCATGTCGGATGACGACAGGCTTTCAAAGGGATTGCTCACATCAAGGCCAAGAGAAGAGTCACTGGCTGAGTCAAAAAATGAGCTCGTAAAGTTTGTTATGTCACAGGCGGGGCACAACCATATTGCATTCGGGTGTTCATTATGGAATCTCACTTCTTCATTTAAGGTGTCGCTGCAATTTAAGTGGAACCATGCGGTACAATTTGTACACTGAATACCAGTTGATTTGACAGCGTATTTACATAGGCCGCATGGATATTTTGGTTTACGACCTCGTCTGGATCGTTTTCTGGCAGTAGTACTCGTACTCGTAGTACTAACGTTACTTGGATCAGTAACTTCAGTTGTTATTGATTGCGTTGGTCCTGGATTTAGGCTAATGTCGCCAGCTAATAAGTTCACCAAAATGAGCAGTGGGAGGCGTCCTCGTGGGAGGCCCAGAAAGGGAGTGCTGGTATGCTTGAGTCCTCTACCTGGGTATGGTTTTGTGGCGCACGAAAAAGAAATTATGTAGGCGTTTGACAGGGTAACTTGGTTGGGAATTTCATTTCTTTGATTTTGAGTCATGTTCGGCAAAAATGTATCTGGAGATGGTTCAAATGAGGTATCAAAAAATGGTACAATCCTACCGTACTTTCTCGTCAGATGTTGGTCGTTCTCACATTCCTGGTATACACGCAATCCAAAAAGGTACATAATAATAACAAACAGTGGCTGCAAGGCTGGCTTCGACTTTCGGTAGCGGTGATTTCCAATTAAAAACAACATGGCGATTTCAGGCTCGTTCACTGGGTTTAAAAAACTGACTGAGTTGCTAGGTACGCTGGCGTTTCAATGTTAAAAATGTCACTATCAAAAATACACGAAGAATGTCACAAACATCAAGAATATGATAAAAAGATGATGGCAGGAGTTTGATAATTAATTAAAAGTACACTTGTGTACGGAGTATCAAGATGGCGAATTCCGGCGACGCCCTGTAGAATTTCGATGTATTGGCGCTGAATGTAGTCACAGGTGTCGAGTGGCGGGAAAATTTAAAAGTCTCTAAAAATCACTGGAAAAGCTGAAATACTGCACATAATTCGCTGAAAAATCCTTCTAGTCCATGTAGAACACTGACCCATGATAACTCATGATAAAAACTGCCCCAAATATTGACTTATAAAATAAAAGGAATATAAAATCGGGAGAGGATAAAAAAAACACGTCCACCCTTCACGCTGCTCGTCAGCAGATTTAATATGCCCAGATTTAATAGTGAATTTGACCTTCCGAGATGCAAATTCAGAATTATGTTATAGACGCTCGAGGTAATTTGTATTGGCCCCAATCTGCCCATAGAAGATCTATGTCTTGTACAGTCCATCATGCTTAGTATCACTACAGTGCCCACAGTGCTTTTTGGATAGCTTAATTTAACCAATGAATTGCTACTTTGCAGCCCAGGAATTTCATAATGGTCCAGGACTTCCATCAGTAAATATATAAGCCTGCCATTTGCAATGTAAAATGTAAATGGGAACTACAGTCAGAGGAGATTAAAAAGCCACTGGTCATGTGATAAAAGTGAGGAATGTTGGTAACACTGCTTGGATGAACGTGAGTTTTGCCATTGGAAGCTTTTAAAATAATTTAGGCTAAGCCTAAAAAATGATGATAAAGGTTGAAAGTAATAGTAAGTAAGCTTACCGGCCATTCCTTCCCTAAAAAAAGTAAAATAAACATTTATTACAGGCCCCAATTTTTTGGTAATAATTACAACGATTATTATGCTAAATATAACATCCATTAACTAATATCAACGAAAAGAGTGCCTGTGAAATTATTCTAAATAGATGAAAATACCTGTTTTCCAGGAACTGCGTCATAAAAACCGGAACAAAATTTCGTCAATCGCTGGAAATGTGGTTGACAACAGCAAAACACTGAGGTGTCAAAGTTCACTCGTATAGATGTATTTTCACATCGTGTGTAGAGGACGCAGCTTTATTGGGATAACTTTGCCAGGGCTTTGTGGAATGTTCTTTGAACTTTGTAATTTTATGCGAGTACTGCTCTATTTTAGAAGCGTCAAACAGTGCAATCAATTATCGAGATCGAATTGAATCCACCTGCAAGCTATGCAAACTGCAAATGAACCTGTTGCATTCACCAGCACTGCAGTGACACTTTCTAAATAACTTGTAAACATCAGTTGAATCAAAGGTATACATGGTTATTTAATCTGACTTTGCATACCGTTTCATCGTGATAACCCCAAAAAAGTTTGATGAAAAATGTTGTAAATCAAAAACAAAAAAATTAAAATAAGCTTATTTTATTTTTAAGAATACTACATAGTAACATAGTAGGCCTACAGGCTACAGTTACACTGACATGAGTATGACAGTTACTCATCATCAGTTCTAGTAAAGCTCATGGCAAGCTCTTTATCGGTTGAATAAGGTGTTACATAATTAGTAAAACACATCTCTCTGATTGAAGCTTCCAGTCTGCTACTCTCTAGAGATATCTATGCAATAATATGATTAAAAATTGAACGAACATCACGCACGCAGCAAAGATGATCGCGCCCAAAATGTTCAAGCTTTAATATGCTTATGGTTGTGCCACTACATGCAATGTATTGTATGCAAAACGCTGCTTTAATGTGTTCGTTCAATTATAAATCGGACTATAGTGCCCTTATTATTATTAGCAATTTGTTAGACACGTCATATCGCGCCATATTTGGGCGTCTGACTGATGCAGAAGATGGGCGTGCCAGAGAAAACTTTACCTCGTATCATGTATGGGGGGGGGGGGGGGGGGGCGGTGCGTTGAGCTTTCAATCAATTTGTATCGCGACATGTTTATGAGATAGCTACTCTTGACTGGTACTCGGAAGCACATTGCGCATCGGGGAGTAATGTGACCCATCACTAGTAAATGAGGAACAATAAGGGACAATAAGGGACATTTGAACACCGTAAAATTGAGTTATTTATATCATGAAATTATATTTATATGTTTTAGAGGAACATTTTGTACCAAATTCAATGTTATCACATTCCTAACCAAAGTTAGGGGAACTGAGATACGTATGGGAGTGCACCCTCAATTTTCCTGGAAATCAGGTATTTTGCACCTACAATGTAGGCCTACATATTACTTGGGCATATTATACTATAACTACCATTTGAAACAGTTTACCTTAATTCGCTGTGTAATATGTAAAAGTTCACGATTTGGTCATTTTGATGTACCATATTATCCCTATTAAGTGCCTGAAGCACCCAGGGGGCTTAGCAAAATCATTTTGGGTGGGTGCTTATTAAGTTTATCTTTCATTTATCTTTTCACTTTTTTTTTTAGTACAATTTGTTTGAGTAATGTACACTTTCCATTCCTTGCGTGCACACTTAGGACAAGTGGTATATAAGCTTCCCCTCCCTGCATTCTCAAAGAGGACACAATGTTTTATTCTTTTAATTTTTTTTATTGATGACCTCATCATTTGAGTTAGCGCGTCATTTCAATCCAGTGGTATATCCACACATGTATTACAATTTTCTAAAAAACCTTAACACAATTTGTATATTATTATATATATTTTTCTATCATACTGCAGACAGATGACATGGGATAATGGCCAGCAAGTTTCCTCTTGCAAGAGGAGCACCCTCCCCTGGGGTAGACATAATCCAGGGTAAAGGACTGTCTACAACTCATAAAGCAAATCCACCATCAAAACTGACTGGTGTAAGGTAAACCAACAAACATAATGTTTAGGGAACACCATTTAAGGCGACTAAAATACTCAAAATCTTGTTCTACGTTCCTGACTGACCCATTTTTGTTGTTGACAATTTTGGGGATTTTTTTTTGAAAATTTCCAAAAAAATCCTGAAATATTGGAAAAAAAAGAAAACCTGTCTGAACGACCGACCCTAGCTGAGAGGTTCTTTTCCTCGTAGAACAGGTGTGGTTTTTTTCGTCGCCTTATATAGGTTAGAAAGTGGAGTCAATTTAATCAAATAAGTCAAATATATCTTTATTAGTCAGTTCCAAATTGATGAGAATTATGCACTTTTTTATACTCTCTATTATATGCAAAAGTAATTCAAATGTAAACACACAATTTTAAAAAACACACACTTATCACATGTTGCCCAGTAGCCTATTATGGCCTTGTGCACCGTTATCCCTCTTTTTTATTCATCTGTTTTAAGATTGAGGTTCGACGAATTGGAGCTGATTAATCCTAAACCCTGGCATGATTCAAACTGTTTCATGAAAGCAGTGGGGAAAGATAGGACAAAGAAACTCAAACTAAGGGAGTGTTCAGAAATACTTTGGGGGGGGGGGGGGGGGGTTGGCCAAAACGAGGGGGGGGGGGTTGGCCAAAACGAGAGGGGGGTCTAAAAAGTTTAAAGTCTCAAAAAGGGGAGACTAAAAACCCTCTGTGCGTGTCTTTGTGAAAACAACGTGCAGACAGCAGGATTTGTTATACAAAATGTGACTAACCAGTGTCCACAATTTTTACTTCAGAACTGTTGGTAAGGGTGATCAACAACAGGATACAAATTTTTGGTCGCTACGCGTGATTTTGAACTCATTTTTTACATTTTGTATAGCAAGTTGACCACATTTTTTGTGCTCCGCGCAAATCTTTGTGAAAGTATTGTGTAGATAGAAGGACTTGTATACAAAGAGTAACTTTCTACAATTGGAAAAAATAAACCGTTTTTAAAAAGGCTATAACAATTCGGAGGTTTGAAAGATATAATATGTTTCAAGTGAATTTGAAATGTTGCAAATTGATTGCCAGCTATACACAGTTCTGACTGTAAGCATCATAGAACTTGAGTCAAATGTCTATCTACATCTGACAGTAGGGGGGGGGGGGGTCAAAAAGGTTTTTCACCCTGTTAAAGGGGGGGGGGGCGGTCAGAAAAGTTTGTCAATTTGTAAAGGGGGGGGCGGTCAAAAAAGTTTAGACACCGACAATTTATTTTTGGCCAACCCCCCCCCCCCCACCAAAGTATTTCTGTACACTCCCTAAGTCACACCAGTAATTGAACCCAGGATTCTCAAATGGCGGGTTGATTTAGTGGTATGCTCCCTTATAATAAGTAGGGCACTGCATTTAGTAAATATAACTCAAGACATGATTGCGTGTTAAAATCCATGGTTAAAATGGGGCTTGCAGCAGCAACAGCGAGAAAAAAGAGGAAATTACACGAAAAGCGGGTATTCAATAAGCAATGGACTGAGGATTATTTCTTCATTGAACAAAACAGTGCATCTCTATGTCTCATTTGTATGGTGGTGTCTATTGAGAATGGATCTCAAAATCACAATGAGGCCCGGGTGGTAAAAAAGGTTGCACATGCTTGATTTATACCCTCCCATGAAAATATAATGAGATAGACCAAGGAGGACCCGGATCAAAGCACCATGCCAGTGTGGTATTTTGTGGTATAAATCATGTTATATCTTTAAAAATGTCACTATTATTTCCTCCAATGAACTCAGGATTTTTTAAAATTTATGTTGTCTATATTCTGTTTCCACCATTCTAAATGTTATCACCCAGTGAGTATCTGGTACATGACATAGCAAACAGACTAGGCGGGATTCAAATTGCCGAAACACCGGACCACGGTCGATTCCCAATTGGCAGCCAATCGTGGGTCAAAACCCAGACCACGGTCATCAATATCAGGTGCTCATGTGGCAACATAGACCGGCAACCCAGCAATCAACATGGCAACTCGGCCTCTGACAGGATCCTCCATTCCAGTGATGAATCTTCAGAGGATGAATCCGATGATGAAGGATTCTCATTGGAGCATCTTGCGAGGATACTTACATCACAGGATAGGGATGGTCAAGGAGCCTCTAAGAAGGGAGGAGCAACATTGAGAAATCTGGTCAAGAGTTACACCTGTGGAGATGATCTGGTGGCAGAGACCTCTGTTACACAGGTATTGTGATCTATTGCAATTTGAATTTACGGGTTAAATAAAAGACAATGGAGTTATTTGCAGTTTTTCACTTTGACTCTATAACTTTGTTTGTTTACAATTTGTTTTATAAATAACTTCATTTTGTTTACAATTATTTTTACAAATATTGATTTTTGTAAAACGTTTTTGAACATTTTCATTTTTTTTGAAAGTTCACCAAAAGTAAGCAATATTGGGGGAAGAACCCCCCCCCCCCCCAATAAAACATTTCCAACCAATCTTACCTGAGAGGTCCGTTTGTAGAACAGGGTTGGATTTTTAAAGCAATGTGTTATACATGAACATGTTTCGTCAAATTCAAACATCTTGGTTTTTTACCAGTTGCTGAATCTGACACGCAGTGACAATACAACAGTGCAGGAAGCCGCCTTGCTTGCCTTGGCCGAAGTTTGCACCTACAAATCTAATGCGGAGAGACTAATACTATGCAAGACTGTGAAAAGACTACTATTGTTACTGAAATCCAGCACACATTCAGCCGTAGTACCAGCAGTAGCACAGGCATTACAACAGGTATGGGAACACTACTGTTTATGGTACATTTACATCAAAAGCAGGGACTTTGCAGGTGATGTCAATTTTGAGTTTATTATGAATGCTCTCTAGAGCATTTTCTAAGCTTTAAAATGACACCATATCAATCAAAATTGATTGAGTCATTCAGATTTTACGAGTGAAAATGACTTCTAAATTCTTATCATTTTCGTTGTATTTTTTGTCTGTTTTATAGATATCACCACTGGGGTTTAAATATGCATCAATCAAGAAATCACCTGCCAAAACTATTTGAATGTTTCAGATTTCTGGATTTTGTCCCAATTCGAAAATGTTTAAAAAACAACAGTTTTTTTGTTCTATTTCAACAGATATCTATTTAACAGATATTTCTATTTAAAGGTAGATGACCCGATCACATTTTCGTAACACAGAATTATTTAGAACATACGGAGATTTTCATATCATATGAAAGCTCGTATTTTTCTCATCATCATACTGAAATTTGACGGCCTAAATCTGTATAATTACGGAGAAATCGATGAAATAACGTCGAATTACCGCGAAAGGTGGTAACCACCAATATCGTTTGTGTACAACTCAATGGGTACATTTCACGGCATCTTTTGCGTCTAAAATAAGAACCATAATAGAGTTATGCAACTCAAACTTTGGAATACGACTTTTTTAAGGATGACCTTTCATGTAGAATAGTAAACTTCAAGTTTAAAATCGGAACATCTACCTTTAACTCAAGTGCTACCTTTTATCATAGCAAATTTAGGGTCTAGCTGAGTCATGGTTAGAATCATTGTGCACATTTAATAGGAGGAATTTCTTGTCACAAGTTCGGGTCAGTGGCTCTCTTGAAATTTATGATTTGTGTCAGTACTTGTTTTCCTTGATGAAATATAACACTTCATGTAATTTGTTTTCTACACAGTTAACAGCTCACAAAGATATGAAGGACAATTGGTTAGAGCTCATGATTACGGACGGTCTGGGCATCATCATTGGACGTCTACAAGGGTTGCCTAGCGATGAAGGTACAATGGTCTCCATGGTGAACCTACTAAGTCAACTAGCAGAGTATTGGGAAATATCGGTGATGATATTGGACCATTGTATGTATCATATAATGGCTACATGGAAATCATATTCTATATTGAAGGTACTTGTTAAACAGGGATAAAATGTGGTCATTAACCTTGAACTGTATACGTATATGTCATCATCTTGTTGGGGTTCTGTATAAATATATGGGAGCTATACTGTAAACATGGACATTTTTGTGCTCCATTAATTGTTCACGTTTTTCGCGCTCTAATCAGCTACCGCGAAATAAAAACACCGAACATATTTATTTTGTGCAGAAGTATGTGTAATGAACTTTCAAATCGCGTATTTAAAAACAAGCGAAATGGCTGAAAACTGGCAAAGCGCGAAAATGTAATCACGCGAAAAATACCACTTCTATTATATTTTGATATCTCACTAATTGCTATAGGTACTTTGTTTCAGTGTTGACATGTTTTATGTCTTTATTGCACCAACCGCATGACAAATCATAGGCAGCAACTTGCCAAAAGTCGCTACAGGTCGCAAAGCTCTGAACTACCTGTACCCTACTGAATCGCTGCAGCTGACTTCCATCCAACTATTGCGCTACAGTACTGATAATTTGATCTATCAAGTAGTTGAGAGTGATCTGTGTTTCACGGTCCACTGGAGCGACTTAAAATTGACACTACCTGCGAATAAAAGTTTGTAATCGGCCAAAGAAGATTTTATTTTTAAAAACACCACCACAATGCATTGCGTTTTTTTCTAAATGCCCTAATTCTGGTCTCCAATTTGTCTCAGTTCCCATAGATACATGCACACAATCATGGCTTCATAGCACGTTCATAGTTGGAGCTCTTTAAGGTTCTAGTTTACATCAATGAATAAATTAGTTATCAGTGTTCCTTTT
This sequence comes from Ophiura sarsii, assembly GCA_035610835.1. Taxonomy (NCBI): domain Eukaryota; kingdom Metazoa; phylum Echinodermata; class Ophiuroidea; order Amphilepidida; family Ophiuridae; genus Ophiura; species Ophiura sarsii. The sequence continues at coordinate 38,531,989 of CM069446.1, forward strand.
TCTTGTTACTAAAACTTAAGAGCTCCACAAATGCATCATGTGAAAAAAGCCTTAGTTGGCTGGTGCTTCCGCAATGCATTGTGGGATATCCTTAAAATCTTCTTTGGTTATCGGCATAATGATATTATACAATGACAGTATCATATCTTCAGCATTTGACCATGGGATATGTATGTTAATATATTGTTTATTTGTCATTAATAGGCACCTATGCTTCGTTTGTTTGAGCATCTCGTATCACACAATGATCACACCATTTCTGGCGCATTGGATCATGGGATACTTCACTACACTAGCGTGATTCTCAAGGACAGTGATTGGTAAGTCAAATTGACTCATTTGAAGGGGAACAATTTTGTAATTTTCTATGAACTTGATAAGGTATTACAGATTTCTGTACCAATTGTCTCAGAAAGTACTCAAGTTCAGGTGAAATTTGAGTTATAAATCAAGAGGGAGCTTCATTAGCGGTAGTAACGGTATAATAAAAATGTATGTTCTCTTTTGTAACAGCAGGTAGGATATGTAAATAACTTAATTCAAGTAAAAACAGAATTATTTTGCCTTGCCTAACATAATTCTGCTCATCATGCACTAGGATTGCCAGTGCGTTTTCTGGCTTTACAGACGGCCTTTGTTATGATATTTTTGACCAATCCTAAGTCGGATTCGCCAGCCCGCGATATTTGCTTTGTTGATCAGCCCGTATCCTGTCCGATATAGCCCTCTTGCCTTGTCTCCATCCAGGAGTCATATCGTAATCTGCTTTCATATCAGAAGGATCATATTATGTAATTATACAAATCATGAAGTACATTTGACAAATGTGGAACTATCAACTCCATTTGACAGGAGTGTGGAGGTGTTTCTTTTATGACAAATATTAAATGTATTTCTGGTATGTGGCAGATTCATGCTCCACATGAAATGTCTGTGTGAGAGTTCTAACTATTTTAATACTAGTGTCTGGCAGCAATGAATCATGTTTGCAGTATCAATGAGCTCAGAAAGAAATAGCAACTAATTTTTTTCTTCTTGTAATACCTACATTTGTATACACTAATAATGTATGTGAACTGGATTCAAATGAAATAACCAATATAAACTCCCATATAATTACATATCGTCGCTGTTCAGTTAAAACCTTGAATCTCTATCAGGCCCTTCAGTATGTATAAAGTAATTCTTCCTATGTATCACCTTTGGGCACTCTGCTCTAAACATGTTCAAGGGCCAAAACTACATTTATCAAAACCTTGTAAGTGCTCTTACCTCTGAATAAAGCAACACTTCCTACGCATAACCGTTGGTCAGTTTTATACATGCTGAAGGGCTGGGAAAAACGATACGACATTATAGCTGGACTCTGTGATATTGTTGCACAAAAGAGTCTGATTTGAGAAGGACTTGGCTTTTTAGGCATCATGGCCTTTTCAAATGATGAAAAATAGTATCTAAATTTGCCCTATCACATTCTTTTTTATCCCCCTGGTTTTCCCCTGGTTTGTAAAACCAGAAGGGGATTTTGTCATCATGTCAATGTGCGTATGTATGTATGTGTGAAGGCGGCAACCATCTTTAATTCTGAAGAGATGCGTTGAAATTGCGGAATAATTCGCACTGTGTGTAATGTACTCCCACAATGTACCTCCTGCGGGTAGGGGTGTGCCTTTTGGTTAGCATTTTTCATGAATCTGTATCTTTTGAACGGATGGATGATTAACTTCAAACCTTCATCGATAGGTAGGCCATGGTAAAAAAAATGGGGCTGCTTTTTTTGGGTCTAATTTGCATAGGTCATCTGAGGTCAAAGGTCATCCAGAGGTCAAATCGTAAAAGTTGCCTGATTGACGTCAAACTTGGAGACAAGAAACATGAACACCGGGGGGGGGGGGGGGGGGGGGGGGGGGGACATGACCCCTATGTGACCTTTGACCTTTAGTTGATCTCCCAGCCAGGGGGATTCGCAAGTCGTGACTTGCAGTATTTTTTATTTCTGTGCACAGTGGTTGTCAGTCGTCAGCTTTAAAGCTCTACCTTCAGCTGTGCACTTCCTCTTATGGCCTATCAGCTCTACTAGAAGAAAACAAATTATCTCTTGCCATTAAGGTTGCTATGGTAACACACTGCAGGTAGGTTATAGTCTGAGTTCAAGTAATACATTGTATGGAGAATCTATATTAAGCTAAATATGATGTGATGTACTCATCCTCTATGATGGATGCCAGTAGCTTAAAAACAGTAGTAGACTAAGTTGCCAGGCAGATGAGAGTGGTGACCAGTGGGGTTGCTAAATACTGTTAAAGTAAAAGTGGAAATTTTCGCGCTACATTTATTTTCGCGCTTTTCACGCTAAAATCAGCAAGCGTGAAAATAAAAATATATTCATTTTATATGTAGGGTCTATGTACCCTACAAAAAACGCTCAAAAAACGCAAAATAAAAACAAGCAAAATTGTTCAAAATGAGCGAAGCGAGAACATTTTTTCGCACGAAAATTTCCACTTATACAGTACCATTTATTTCAGTGAATCTACGAAATGATATTGGTGACAATCAAGAAATTGACAAAGTTAGGTAAGCAGAACTCAGCCTAAGTATATCAAATTGAGAAAAAAATCTGGTAATAAAAACCAACTTGCCACATACGAGGGGGTATCAAAAAGTTTTAGAAATCACCCAGAAGTGAAGGAGCCAGAAACTTTATTTTGATACGTAATCCTTCAGACATCTTTACATAGTCCCTGTGCAAAGTTACACATTTCTCCCACTATTTATTACCTGTCCACAGACCGCCATTGTAGAGATCCTCAGATTGACCGCCATTGATTGATTCTCAGATTGCCTCAGATTGTGTTATTCCCAAAACAGCAATAAATAGTTTAAAGTTTTGACAGAAAGGGGTCAAAGGTCATTACAAACAAGCTTGGTGACAATAAACTTATGGGTAACATGGGGTGTGCACAGATTGACCTCTAATGACCCCTACATGACCTTTGACCCTTTGTGTCAACACTTTAAATGATTTATTGCTGTTTTGGGAATAACACAATCTGAGGCAATCTGAAAATAAATCAATGGCGGTCAATCTGAGGATCTCTACAATGGCGGTCTGTGGACAGGTAATAAATAGTGGGAGAAATGTGTAACTTTGCACAGGGACTATGTAAAGATGTCTGAAGGATCACATAACAAAATTAAATTTCTAGCTCCTTCACTTCTGGGTGATTTCTAAAACTTTTTGATACCCCCTCGTATTTGCTGTATTTTACCGGATTAATACTTAAATTTCATTTGCAGAGAAGTGCGAAAACTTGGACTACAAACACTAGAGAAGATCCTTGAACTAGGGACACCCAGTCAGATCAAAGAACTATTGCTTCAAATTGCAGACTATTTAATAGAACAAGAAGCAACAACTTCTAACATCTCCAATGGTTCTATGAATGGTGTACAAGCAATTGGCAGGCCATTAGCCAATGAGATGGAACCTTCAGGTTTGGGTGGTAAACATAAACATTCGCAAGACAGGGTGGAGAAAGGATCCAGATATCTCAGTCAACTTCTGGTGCATTGTCTTCGAAAAGAAGGTATTGATTTTGTTGTATTTTACTCCCAGCAAATATAAAAATCCAAAAGGATGTAAAGCCACTGCTGTGTTTGTATATGATTCCAATGAACGGGTGTTATAGCTCTTGCTGCATTTGTACATCCTTCTATATATAGTGGTCACTATATGCCATTCAAAGATCAATGGCATAAGATGGTATCACATAGACTCCCATAGTCGTATCCACCAAATGTCTCTCCTGTCATCCCTTGTGAGGATATTTTAGTGTTGTCCCATTGATCCCTCAGCAAACGCCGAGTTCATATTTCCATTGTTCTGGAATTTGTTGTATGTAATTTTTGTTCATTTTCAGTTTCTTATCTTCCCCCATCACATACCATCTGGTGCAGGTTCTGCATGTTTCATATACTGTAGTTTCATCAGTTCCAAATTGGCTAGAAATATTGTATTTTGATCTATCCGTGCGCAAAAGTAGATCCAAGCGTACGCCCGCGATTATGGCCACACGCACACGGTTTTGGTAACACATGTCACACATAGGATGCACAGTGCGCTAGTCACCTTCATTTCCGTCCTTCTGTATTCATTCGCTGCTATAAGGTGGCTTTGCCAATTTAAAACTGATCACACTAAACACCTTTGATATCATTGTCTATATTCTGTGTTACCTCAGCTTAGGAGGAGATGTCAGCGCCTAATGTAGTCTCATCATTGCCATGCATCACAGGGGGGGGGGGGGGGGGGGGGGGGGGGGGGGGGGGGGGGGGGGGGGGAAGAAGGGGTCCTAAAACAATTGAAATTGTTAACTTTTAATGTCAAAATTAGCTTAAAATTGGTCTGTCTAATTCAGACGAAATGAAGCTAATTTCAGGAACTGTGTATATTAAAAGCCAAAGCTTTCACACGCTTCTTGCGCATATTGTCCAACTCCCCCAACTTTGTCTTTCCCCCTGTTTGCTTCCCACCCCAATTGTTGATGCTAGTGCAGCCACTGGTCATTAGAGTTGTGCATTGTGGTATTATGGTGCGATCACTCAAATGCTGATGTCAACCCTTCATCTTGAGGTGACAAAAAGAGTATTGACATAATGTGTCCAATCCTTAAAGGCCATACTTTTTTGGCCTGGCCAAAAGAAAAGGGAACACACATGGGTGCAGTATCAATTACCCAGCATAAAACAAATGCCTGCTGTGTCAAGTGTTTATGGGATAAATGATGACAACTTGACAGCTCACATTTCAAGTCAGGTTTGTGGTAAAATGCAAGTTCACTTGAATCAATATGGCACAAAGTCTGTGTTACTTGAAAACACCCAGATAATTATGAATATAACTTGTTTTGTCCAGTTTCTATAGTATTGCAAACAATAATTCTAATATTATAAATTGCAATTTTTTTTAGTAATTCTATTTCTATTTTAATATAAAACCATAGACACTGTGCTGTGTGTATGTTGGCAGTGTAGGGTTACCTGGTCTGAGCTGTGGTTACTTGTCACTTATCACCTCTCTCAAGGTGATCATAAATATGTCGTGGATATAATTCCCCATTCCTCATAATGGCAGGCACACTTTATGTATACCAGATTTTCAGTATGGCCTTTAACAGGTTGCTCAAATAATGACATCCTCATCCTCATCCTCATATTTTCTTTAATATCACAGGTAAAATAAGCCAAGATTGCCATGGCGCTGTACAATGTGTGGGTTTCAAGCCTACTATAGACAACTACACATGTCTATCCCATGCCGCTAAATGTGTATATTACATGGCAACTCTACCTGTACATAGACCTCGTACCCGGACATCTAGCAATAAACAACCAAATACAAGGTAAAATAATTGATCAATCTACCTGCACTCCCGGCCTTCCCCCAACCCTCCCCCAACCCTCCCCCAACTCAATACAAAAGTTGGTTACCATGATTGTTCTAAATATCGTTGAAATACGGGGTATTTTATATGAATCAAATCGCCATGAAATTAGATACAAGGGTTATTTTCTTATGGATTTTGTACACAGTCCAAGGCTGCTCTACCTGGTATGGTTTTAATTATTTTATTGGGGTATATACACATGTTCATAACAGAGTGCCATATATAAACACCTGATAATTGAGAGCAACATTTTACGTATGTATAAAGTGTCATTGAAAAGGTGTGTTTGAAATTCTAGTAATTGAAAACCCAAAAATAGAGGGTATTTTTTTACCCCAATTACTTTTGAAAAGGGCACACATCACAATGTACAATGAGTTATTTACAGTATTTGCACTGCCTTCACATCTCATTACAGAACAAAGAAGCGGATTCCAAACACAACTACTATGCAATATATGATTGAGGATGATGTTCTTTGTCTCATTCACATCCTCCATAAGTACACAACCCATCTTACATCTCATGGAGTCCTTCCAACTCTCAACCAATCCCAAGGATCGTCTACGCAGCAACATAGAAACCTAGATGTACTGTATCTTAAAGCCACAATGAAACTATGGCAACAAGAGGGCGCTAAACTACACACACGCAAGAGGATGCGTGACATCTTGACCACGGGAGAGATCAATTTCTTGCAGCAGGTCCTGCAGGCAGTTGAGGTCCTTGCAAGATGCTGTGCTGAAATCTGGAATCAAGATATTGAAGATGAAATAAAAGAGGACATGAAAAGATATCAATCGTGGGAAGGGGCGGGTGACGCAGGCGATGCCTCCCCCTATCAGCATGTAAAGACCATTGATCAAGCGTTCCATTCTACAAGCCATAATGCTAGAACTAATGTGGGGAGTCAGTCTAAGAAAGTTGCCTGGGGAGATAGTGGAATAGGAAGCCCTAACAAGAATGGAACACATAGTAGCAGTCGATCCAAGACACTCACCTGGAAGCAAGATGAGGGTTACCATGGTAACAACATCATCAATGGTAGTGGTGGGAAAGAGGAATTTTCCTCGAAGAAAAAGATGAGAATGCGGATGTACAAGACTGGGTTGTGTGCTTGTGCTGGGTCGCTGTTGTTGAGTGGAGACGTGAGAATACAGGTAATTTTGTGAGTTATCTTTATTCTGTTTAGGTATTTGTGACTAACATGCTTTTGCAAAAGGAATCGTAACAATTGTCTCTATAACATAAAAAAGAAACTTATTGTTAGTAAAGTCATGTTTGACGCATTGATAACTGGCATCTATTGTCATCCGTATACGTTTAAAAATGTACAGGCGATGTGTCCTATCAGATTCAAATTCCTAATCAGATTCAAATTGGCGAGAAATATTAGGTTTTTATCTCTCTGCACGCAAAAATAATGTAAGCGTACGCACACATATTTGGCAATACGCACAGGATATTGGCCAAACGCATGCGTCACGCATATGATGCACCAGTGCGCTTGTATCAATTCCCTGCTGTAAGGAGGCTTCACCAATTTGGAGCTGTATCAATTCCCTGCTGTAAGGAGGCTTCACCAATTTGGAGCTGTATCAATTTGCTGCTGTAAGGAGGCTCGCCAATTTGGGGCTGATCAAACTATAACATGTTTTTGCAAAAGGGATCATCAAAAGTGTCTCTGTAACTTGCAACATTGAGAGAAAAGTCATGTTTGACTCATTGATAACTGAAATCTATTCTCATCCGAAGAAGTTTTAAAATGACCCCCCAAAAAATGTAGATGAGATAATCCTATCAGCTCCAAATTGGCAAGAACTATTCGTTTTTTATCTCTCCGTGCGCAAAGGTAATCCAAGCATACACACTCTATTTTGGCAAATGCAAGCCAAAATGTTGCGAGAATCCATTTAGATTCTTGCAGAGGATTTTGTGAGAATCTATGGATTCTCCTCCATTCAAATAGTGTGTTAGACAGATTATCTATGAGAATCAACTTGGATTCTCACAACTTTACCGGCGAGAATGGATTATTGGATTCTCCTCGAATTTCTGACCCTGGAGTCCCATGTTTGATAACATTATTTAGATTTTTCATATTACCTTTTCTGTTGTATTTAGGTGTTAGCTATCGGTATACTGCGTTGCATGGTACAGCCTTTGTGTCAGCAAGAAGTGACAGAAATGCAGAAGAGCAGTCAGAATGAAGGAGGACTTCCCAAGATGCCATCCAAGTATGTTAATATTTGCAAGATTATCAAATAGTTTCATATTAAAATTCAATATGATCTACTCAAATGAATAGGGGATATAAATGTAGCTATGCCTATGATCAGTATCGAGACAACCCATTACAACACTGTTCTTTAAAACCTTGTATGTTTTTCTGGCCCTTCACCATGTATGAAGTAAAACTGTCCATCAGTTATGCATAGAAAGTGTTGCTTTAGACATGTTCAGGGGCAAAAGCACTTGCAAGGTTTTGATAGATGTGTGTTGGCCCTTGAACATGTTTAGAGCAGACTGTACAAATATTGTACATGCTGAAGAGCCGGATGGAGATACAAGGTTTTGACCGAACAGCGATAATAAGGTATTTTCAGTATTGCATGAATTTGTAGGAATAATGAATTAAAGAATGAAATTGCTCTATCATGCAAGCAAAACATGAAATAAGCCACAATTCCAGAGAGTCCAGCGCAGGTATATGCGCTTTGATGTATCTTGTATACTATAGGTTTTCCCAGTTAGTTTAACACTTTTTTCATTATATTTCATATCTCGTTAAGTTAGAATTCGTCTCCAAAATCTGACTTACGCATTTTGTTAGATAAATTTCGTCAATGAGCATTATATTTCAAAGTATGACCATTTCATTTAATTTATTGGTCATTTCTTTTCGTCAAGGAAGGATTGAATTCGTATCACCTGATGGGTAGCAGGTCTATGCACAAATATAATTCGTCTTTGTTCATTATTTTTAATACTTTTATCACATATATTCGTCAGGTGTTAGAAGAATAGGCCTACATATCATTGCAGGTTAGATTAGAACCACCGACATGTGTTCGTTTGCCTTGTTGGTGATATAAATCATATGAAATAAAAGAAAAAAAGAACGAACGAACAAGAAAGAAGAAAACTATATATATATATATATAAAACGTATAGGCCTATAGCTGGATTTTACATGCTTCTAGGCAGGACGTTCCACATGGGACGAAATAAAGTGAACTGAATATGAAACTATTTGATCAAAGACGAAATAAATGTATACATTAGTAGGTTGCCGCTGTATCAGACGAAATGGAAGTGTGTTAGGACGAAATAAAATGAACATTAAATGAAATTCATTGCGCAAAATATGAATATACTTGACCAAAGACGAAATTTACTTTAACAAATGCAACCTTCAAAATTTTAGGACGAATTAAAACTTAACGAGATATGAAATATAATGAAAAAAGTGTTAAACTAACTGGGAAAACCTATATTAGGCATTATTGTGCTGATGCATTAAGGGGGGGACTCAAGGAAGTCACTTTATGAATTTTGTGAGTGCTGTTATTATTGAACTATGAATCAAATGTGTATAAAAGTGTACATTTTTGGAAAGGAAATAGGTCAGAGAATCCAAATTTTGCGTCAATTTTGACTAAAAATGTTGATTTTTTGAGAAAATTACAAAAAATTGCTAGATTATGATGAAAAGACATTAACAATTTTTTTTTTTAACCTAATCCAAATTTTTTGAAATATTGAAGAAAAAAAGTTTTAAAAAAGTGGGAAAAAAGAAAAGAAAAGAAATCACTTTTTTGGTGCTCTTTGGTCAAAAATTCAAAAAATATTAGATCAGGTTTAAAAAGGTGATTTCCTTTCCAAAAATGTATACTTTTATATGCATTTGATTAATAGTTCAATAATAACAGCACTCACAAAATTCAAAAAATCAAGTCAAAAACTTCCTTAAGTCCCCCTTAAGGGGGGACTCAAGGAAGTTTGATTTGATTTTTTGAATTTTGTGAGTGCTGTTATTATTGAACTATTAATCAAACGCATACAATACAATACAATACAAAACGCATGCAATAGTTCAATAATTACAGCACTCACAAAATTCATGAAGTGACTTCCTTGAGTCCTCCCCCCTGAAGATCATTCATAAGAAATATGTGGGCTTTAAGCAGATCGCCATTTGAACCCAGACTCTCCCTATCTATAGCATTTGTGTGCAAGCTTATTATTTTCAATGCCATACTGGTTCGCCTTCCATCTACCGTGTCATAAGCACACTTACATGGTACTCTCTGATACTCTATGGCCAGCCTACAGTGGCACTCGCGCATTCGATTGGGTATCAGGGGCTGTGGAGGAATGGACAATATCAATTTGAATTTAATTTTTTCATAATCTATCTTGTCACTCAGAGCCAGTTTAGCAGAGAATCTTGCCGAGAGAGATCGTATCTTGAGTATGGTGCTCCAAGAGATGTCCAGCAGTACTGCCAGTGTTGTCCAAGATGCACTTAAGACTAGCAATAAAGAAGGTAAGGTAGACTACATCCCCCAGAATGCTATACACTGTACAGTTGTAGCGATGTGTTATTGTGGTTAACAAATATAGAGGGAGTGTGAGGTAGGCTGCAGTCAAGTACAGAATGGTCCCTCATAAGAGATCACTCTTTCAAATAAAAATCTCTGTAAATTCAGTTTTATTATTTTCCTTCTAAACTGCAGTCATGAGAGATGAAAATAGTGCACACAAGAAGGATGAAATTAAGATTTGTGCGGTGAAGTTTAAAGGGAAAAATCTATAACAATAATTAATAGAAATCACCACTATCTTTTATACTATACTGTGATGTGTCTTTATCAGATAACATTTAATGTTGTGCAGTGGGTAGAGTATGACTTCCATTTTATCTTTATATCTTATTGATTCAGAAGCTCGATTACATTTACTTCTCTAACCTAATTTCAAAATATAATACACATTTTCCATTTCAGTTCATGAAACTAAACCCTGTCCTACCAGTGCAACACGTCCAAAAACAAATGTCCGTCCAAGTAGTGCAAAAACGAGCATCCGTCCAACTAGTGCAAAAACCAGTATTCGTCCAACTAGTGCAAAGACCGCAATCCGTCCAACTAGTGCAAAGAACAACATCCGTCCAAGTAGTGCAAAATATCCATCCACCACAGTTAACCCAGTACTCACTAAGAAGCGACCGAGTAGCGCCAAAAGTGCCACCAGTGTTCATAGTACTAACCTTCCAGATACCACCGCCACCTTGCAGCTGTTGACTAATGAGCCGATATACTGGCAATGCACAATGGGTATGCTGGAGACGTGCGGCCATCATTTTGTGTACATGCTCAGTTGCACAGATGTTGCGGTTGCTAAGGCGGCCATGTTGATGCTGTATGACATGGTGACATTTGGAGAGGTGAGTGTTCGGTATGTTAAATAATATGTGACCATCCACCGCAAATGAGATGTAAAGTCGGCCTAAACATATTTTGAGACATTTAAGGGGGATGTGCACCTTCGCATAGCCTCCGTAAAACTGCCGTAACTTCTTCATTATTCATTTAATCTTAATAAAAGTATACATTTTTTTGCAGGAAAGGGTTCAATGAATCCAACTATGATCATGAAATTGACCATTTTGGAGAAAATTATAAAAAACATGTTTTTTGACCCATTTTAGGTTCTGCAAAGATAACTCAAAATATATTTTGCCAAATTGTGTCATACTAGTTTTATTATATTCCTCATGCAATTCCCTAGGAATCATTTTTTTAATTTCTTTTTAACTTTATTATTTTTTGAATTATAGACCAAAAAGTGCTAAAAATCATGATTTTTAACCTCCAAAATCGTGAAAATCATGTTTTTTGGTAAAAAATCATATTTTTGGGCACTTTTTGGTCTATAATTCAAAAAATAATTAAGTAAAATTAAAAAAACCCAACTGATTCCTAGGGAATTGCATGAGGAATATAATAAAACTAGTTAGATAAAATTTAACAAAATAAATTTTGAGTTATCTTTGCAGAACCTAAAATGGGTCAAAAAATGTGTTTTTTATCATTTTCTCCCAAAATGGTCAATTTCATGATCATATTTGGATTCATTGAACCCTTTTCTGCAAAAAAATGTATACTTTGATATAGATTTAATAAATAATAAAGAAGTTACGGCAGTTTTAGGGAGGCTGTACCTGAAGGTGCACAGCCCCCTTAAACAGGGACTGTTTTTCTGTTACACATCCATATATAAAATGAGTGTTTTAAAAGTAGTACACAATCATTAAATCCAATGAAAATACCTTGGTTTTATACTATTTATTGAATTGTTCAATGGGCCATATTTTAGTACATGCTCTGCCGACTTTACTGCCCCTTTGTGCTGAATGGTCACATATGGTCAACAGGCAGACTACTGAGTGATGATTGTGTGAATAGTTACCAAGCTATGACATTTAATAAGTGAAAGATAGAGGTTAGGCTTTCTCAACTAAATCTGGTGATCACCACAATTTGTAAGATATATCAAATCACAAAACGCCCCTTTCCCAATCCTGACAAATATATGTGGGTCAAAGAGCATGCCTTTAGGATCCTTACAGGGGTCAATTTGGAGGGGGTTGCCCCATTGAAGCTATTGAATTTCAGTCATTCATAAAGGTGTAGAAGGGCGTTTCCAGCACTCATTTATAAATTGTGAATACATAAACTTCCGCAATAATATTTGTTCTGACTTAAGGCTGTGCACCACTTGGCATGTGCCAATGCGCAACAAGTGGCGCTCGAACCGCCAGTTGAGAATTCCTGGTGTACTGTAGGTTTTATTTGAACTCTTTGCACCATTTGAAATAATAGCAACAAATATGTAGAGGTTATATAATCTGGTTACTATTCTTACATGCAGGAATTTGAAGTGATTTTCTTCAAAATGTCACACCAAGATACATAAAAATACTGTATAGGATATGTGATACAGACATTTAATTTGTAATACTGAAAAACACTTATGAAGATAAAACAAGCACTTGTTTACTAAGGGTTAGCTATCTATGTGTTGGAAATTTCACCAGCAATCTCAAATTTGACATTGCATTTGAGACCAGATATATGAACATTGAATTAAATTGGAGACCATACATCGTTCCACTTTTGTTAAGTTGGTGTCTAAACAGAACAGTTTTGGTAACAGTTGACATCTTTTCTCTTTCTTATGATGACAATGGAGCAGAAATGTGACATGTTAGGCCAACAACACAAAAAGTTGGTCTCAGAAGAAACCTGAAAAAGGCTATGCAAAATGTGTTTAAAAAAGAAAGAAATGCTATGCTAAATGGGCTATCTTTTTAATTTTTTTTAACATGAGACAGGCTCTATGAAGCAAGGAAATGAAGCTGATATGGTGGTACTTTACAATTTCAAATTAGAATTTGAAGAAGCATGAACTGGAGTCAGTTGTTTTACTTCAACTTAAATACTGTTTTGATATCGGGAAAAAAATCCATACAGTCACAACTTGGCTCACACCATCATTTTCAAAAGTTCATGAACACAATGAGAAGAAAAAAAATGTAAAAGGACATTATTCCCAGTGGAAAGAGTTTTAATTATGTGAAGGGGTTATTAATTCACATGTTATCCACCGTATTTCAGTTTCATTATCATTCGAGAAATGAAATAAAAAGCAATTTGTGAACTCATTTTCAGACGTAGCAGAAGACTTTTCGCAAGGGCACTTGGGAGATACTTCAGGGATATCGTTAAATTTGTGACATATGCACAGCACAGCTATTATCTGAGATGAAAATCTTCTGCAAGGGTATATGATAATGAAACTGAAATATGGTGGATAACATGTGAATTGATAACTCCATTTACATAATTATAACTCTTTCCACCGGGAAGTCCTTTAACTCTACCGCTTTCTCATGTTTCAGGTGATAGTTCATATGAAGCTAGCCTCGCTGGGTGTCATATCAACTCTAATGCAAATCATCAGTCAGCACATCGATAACAAAGACTTGTCACTCCTAGGTAAGGTTGTCCAGATAATGCTCAACTAAATGTATCATCGATCACATTACATACTGTTTATTTTCTCGAAGTAACACTTTCTTTTAAGAAATAATGATAAATAATCATGTTATTTATAGATCCACAAGTTCAATACCACATTTTAATCAATTTTAATAGATGATTTAGCATACAACGTCAATAGCATGTAAACTTTCAAATGTTTTCTTCATACAAGATACAAGTACCCTATTTATGAACAATGATCTAGTACTAAGTAAAGAGCCAATTCAGAACATTGCAACATGTAGATACATTGTATATGATGTGGCCATCTGCAATGCAACAGATATGCATGGGCAAAACTACAAGGATTGAAATTTTAGTATTTGCAAAATTTGGCAAATTTTAGTCCCATTATTTAAAATTAAAATTTGAATAATTAATTGTTGGTGAATGTTTTAAAAATCAGCATGTATTTACTTCTCTACTACAAGAAGAGGGCTCATGTCTCAAGGGAAAATGACAAAATTCCCTATTATTTTCGAAAACATTATAAAATGCACAAGGCTGGATTATTATTTTTGAAAAGCACAAGTTGACACATTCTATCCCACCTTACGCATTTGATAAAACATTGATAAACCTTTTTCATATGGCCAATAAAGAGAAATTTGGACTAAGGGACACTTTTAGAGTTCCAATTTATATTTTATTTATTTATTTATTTATTTGAACATACACTTTTACAACAGTGGCACTCGTCTACCCGACGGTGCGTTCATAATATATACATACAATAATTGACAAAACGAAAGAACATTAATCATGTTAATAATTATTATAGTCACGTATACAATAATACAATAGTCCCAATAAAAAGACTCACTTTGAGTTCATGATATTACATCTAACAGCCCACGCACGTTTAAGGTATGTTTTGCAGAATTGGTCAAGGATAACATATGCATAACAGGCTTCTTTAGTGTGTATTTAAGGCGTGGTGATATTAATTGGACAACCGAGCATTAAATACAATTTTGAGTCCAGATTACTGATAATAAATTCCAGCCCAACATCACTAAAACCATTGTTGCATAGGTTATTTTTGAGTTTGAGATGTTCCTCGACCCTTATCTCATTCAGTGATCTCCATGTAAATAAGAAGTGTCTTAAGTCTTCCACTGAATCATCATTACAAATCATACATTTACCATCCTTATTATTTGAAGACCATTTGCTGCGTGTTCTATGTTCCAATGGAAGCGTGTTTGATCGCGCTTTGAATTTTAGACTACAACCAAAGAAATCAGATTTGTCTAAAAGATAGTCTTCCAATTGAACGGTTTTTTTAAACTGCAAATAGTCTTTAAGAGAAGATTTTTCCCTAACAGTGTTACTCCATACATTATGACAAACAATCTTATTAATGTGTTCAAATGTGTTAACCCAGCGTGGACTTGTGGGGGCGTCATTAATAATGTATTCCATGTCGCACCTTTTAAGCGTATCTCTAATCGACGACAACCATTTGTACCTGATTTTGTCCATGTCGCAGTTTAGATTCATTAGAGCATTTAACATAAGTTTTGGCCAACAGTGCATCTCTAGATTAGATAGTCGTGCATTAGGTACTTTATTCTATGAACATCTTGAAGGGAGGCGATGGGGTTCCACCCCAAGTCGCCATAAAGGGCTACGCCCGGAGTGTTACGGGGTGCCTTCAAGATATATCTTGCCATTTGTAGCTGCAAGTTCTCTACTTTGTTGCTATCAGCCTTGCTACCACAGGTCCATACTGAGCATGCATAGTTAATAGAGGGAAGCGCTAAGGATTTCCAAAGAATGTTACCATAGTAAATCCTATTGAAATTGTTGTGACTATCAACGATCGATTTAATATACGCGATCAACCTATTGCCCTTCTTAACAACTTCATTGACATGTGTGTGATCAGACAAATTTCTTGATATGTGGACCCCTAAGTATTTATTTTTAACGTTGGCATTTTCATTGTCCTGATATACAGCTGTGATGCTTTTGGCTGCCAAACTTATAAACAAAAGCAGCTATTCATTAATAAAACTCTCCATTTATAATACTTGCAGGTTTGATGACACTTGAGCCACTTGTATTCAGCGAGTATCGCTTAAAGCAGCTATTCATGGGACAAGAAGGCAAGCAATTCCTTGAGAAAACCGCACAGATATCCGAGGGTGCTGTCCGAGCTCACATAGATCATTTCTTAAGCCTGCTGTTACAAGGTTAGTGTGCTATAGTTAAATCAGTTCTAAATTGGCGAGAAATATGCGTTTGTATCTCTCCGTGCGCAAAAGTAATCCAAGCGTATGAGACCTGTCACCACAAAATGAGCATTAAGTCGCCACAGTACATTAGGAGAATATGGTCCAATGAACATGCCAAAAATCAATAGAAAACAAAGGAATTTTTCAATTTCAATTCGATTTTTGACCAGGAAAACATTGGGAAATTATGACATGTTCCATATCATTTTAAAGCTTGTTTTCTGAGCATTCTGAATCTGAACAAACCTCAAAATTAAATTTTCTGACTTAATAACTCTCATTTCGTGATGACAGGTCTCATATGTACACAATTTTGGCATACGCAAGCGTTAAGCAAACGATTCGCAATGGGCCATGTGAGCGTGTCGCCTGCTCACTCTCTTCTGAATTCATTTGCTGCTGTAAGCAGGCTCGCCAATTTTGAACTGAACTTTAATTTAAGGAGCCACACGTTGTTACTTGACTTGACTTGGTCAACAGTTGTGATGACTTGACTCTAGTCACTGAGAGCAATGACTTGACATGACTTGTGACTTGGTCTTCAATCTTTTCAAAAGACTTGACTTGACTCGAGTCAAGTAACTTTTCTAAAAGCCTTGACTTGACTTGACTTAATTAGTCAAGTGCTAAACTAACTTGAGCAAGTCTAGATACATTTTTAACTGCCAAAATGAAGTATGCTTTAACTAAGGTTTATTTTAAATACTGACCTGATCATCTTCACAGGTAATGTCAGTACATGAAGCTGATAATATCGTGTTCAATATGACTTGATGCGACTTGAACAAAATCAATGACTTGACTTTACTAGAGGTATTTCGAGAAAGACTTGACTTGTTTCGAGTCATAACAATTTGTGACTTGACATGATTTGTGACTCAAGATTTAGGGACTTGGTCACAACACTGAAAACTACAATCAATCTTGGAAAAAAGTAGCTATGTCTTATCAGTGGAAAACTACCACCTCCTCTCCATACATTTTTTAGAAGTGCCAATGCCGTCATCAGCTATTCCAAATGTGCCAACATTGCTTGATGACAAGAATAGGCAAGACATATCATAGTTTTTTGGTTTTTTCTGTATATAAAGCGCAAATGTGAACAATAGCCCAACAGACATCAACAAGGTTAATGACCAGAGTGATTAAAAATCAAACTGGTAACGCTCGAAAGAGAGCTCTGAAAGGCCAATTAATTGGTTCACTGCAACTCAGTTAACACTGTCCACGCCGCAAGTGTCTGCAGATGACGACATTCCAAATTTCACAAAATGTTTCCAAAATGTCAACGTTATTGAAATTTATTACCATATTTGGAAACACCATGAGAAATGCATTTAAATAAGTACAAACATGCCAAGTATTGGTTCAGTAATCCGTGAGATAGAATTTGAAAATTGGGAAAGGTTTCTGAAAATTCTGTTTTGTATTATGGTATTAACTAATACTAAATAGACGCGTGGAAAGTGTTAAACATGTCTTGTACAGCTCTTAGCATAAATTGGAAATAGTGTACTTGAAGTCCCACACATATGTTTTGACCGTGTAGTTAATGCATACCTGGGACCTAAAGTACACTTTATACCAAAATGTCCACAAAGTTTGTAAGTTATAACAAGGACTTTTAAGTTTTAAATTTGAAATTGGTCCTATATTTAATGACAATCAAATTGTGAATTCTGAATAAATTCATTTGTCGTTAGAAGAGTTCAAAATAATCTTGTGATTTATGTTAATTTTTATGAAACATGGCCCAGGGATGTATTTCATAATGTATTTTTCTCTCTCGTTCCTTTTTTTCCAAAATGTTTATACTTATTTTATACTTGTTTTCCTTTGTTTATGTTACATAGGTGGACCAGGTCTCTATTGATTTTGGAATGGACCTACGCAATCAATCAAAAGGATATAATTCAGTCTTCCGTAATGTGTGATCATCTAATAGACATTATCTACAAAGAAGATGCCATTTGTTAAGTGAAATAAAAAATGTGAGGTTTTCTTGGTTGTTTTAAGAATTGATCTTTCCCAGAGAGCTGATTTTTGATAACATGCTCTTATAAGTGTTTACCTATGAGTAAGCTATCACAAATAAGTGTAGTCGTAAGTATTCCGACAGAAGCAGAACTTTTGTCCCCATTTTGAGAAAAATGAATTGAAGCAAAGGTTTTACAAACAAATCTGACGATCTGGGATTCAGCACAGAACCTTACGGTCCCAAAGCGAATGTCATACTACTAGACCATCTAGGCTGTCGGTGCAGAGGTAGCGAGTTTAATTCTGCAAACTTTGTAGGGTTGCCTATTAGTATATGTATTGCGGAATAAACCTGTATAACTCATACAATTGTAGTCTTTGTGCTACACTAATTTTTACTGTAAAAGTGGAAATTTTCGTTCATGTACATTTTCGCGCTTCGTACATTTTGAACAATTTTGCTTGTTTTTATTTTTTTGCGATTTTTTGAGCTTCTGTACATAGACCTACGTACAAAATGAATATATATTTGTGGGTTTTTAGTTTTGCGCTTGCTGCCAAAAGCGCGTAAATAAATGTAGCGCACAAATTTCCACTTTTACAGTACTAAAATGTAAGGTTTTAGTGGAATTGTGAAAGGTGTGTTGACCCAATCACATTCACTTTTCCCCATAAAATTTGAGATTTTGGAATTAGAAGCCCATATTTTTCTCATTACTCCTTCAAAATGTGAAGCCTATGATATGTTTCTCTAAGATGCTGATCATTGGCAGTTATTTCCCAAGTTCAAGATTACTAATAACATTGCGCATACACATTATCAAGTTGTTTACCTTCACTTGATGCCAATAAAGGCTGAAATAATGTATTCTATCACCAATTTTGCAAATAAAATGTCAAATTATTATCGCAATTAAAAACAGAATTAAGGTTAATTTAGATTAAAAGAGTAATGGTAATCTATTTCCTCACAATTAATTGTATTGCTTTTGTTTTTCGGGTTGTTATGAGTGTTACCATTGATTACTCAGTCTTTTGAAGATATGCATTTATTACAGTACTGGCTAATTGAAAAGTGAATGAGTTAGGCTAAACAAAGAAGAAAGTCTGACTCTGAATAATTTTGCAAATAAGCTACAGCAATTTTTTTATTTTTTTTAATAGAAAATAGGCTATGAGGTATGCTATTTGTTTTGTTTTTGCTATTTGTTTTGTTGTTGCTAATCCAAGCTTACAGAGAACTTTTTTAACCTTTTTTTTTAAAAGAAAAAAAAGAAGAAAAAAAAGAAGTTTTTAAGCCCTCAGCGCATAGACATACGCGCCATAGCTCATTTCACATACCAATGCGGGCGGGCTTCTGAGACAGACCTTCTTCTTTGTTTGGCCTTAGTAACCACCTGCACAAGTGAAAATCTGTAAAATATGCAAACTTGGATGGAATTAGTGTTCCCTGACTACTCTTAAGTGGGTTTGCACGAGAAAACCATGCAGACACGGGAAGAAGGGGGTCGGCCATTTTTGTTCATATTGTGGCCAGGGCATGTATATAGTGTAACAACTTTTATTTTTTGGTAAAAAAATCACAGTGTTTCTAGATGCTAAATTATCATTACTTTGAAATCACACCTTTTTACCACAAATACTCCAAGATTGATTTACATGAGTATTTGTTTGCATACATGTAAAATAGTAAAGCTTGAGGATTTTAAACTAGTTTTCGTTTCAGGAACTACTAGCAACATCCCCTTTAGAATGCATGAAAAAAAGTACCAGTAGTGTTCCTACTTTAGGAAAAAAATACATCAAATTGTCTCTAAAAAGGCGGTAAACTGGTCAAAAAATGGGTTTGAACGACTTCATTGTTTCTTGTTGGACAGCAGATCCACTGATTAATTTCATATGTACTGTGAAGCTAACACCTATGCCCTACCTTAGAAATAATAAAACCATTGTAGTTAAGTTTCTTTAAACTAGAAACACTTATCTGTTTATGACAATATGAAATGACGTACAATAATTAGTTAGGTGTATACAGAGGGTTACCGTGCATACACACACCCAGGACTCCCTCAAACCAACTTTGTTGACTTACTTTCATGATCCTAAAACATATTCAGGATGTTACCAAAAATAATTTTGTTATGCTAAGGGGTTATTCAAGATGGCGTCCAAAATGGCCGCCTAAACTGGTAAAATCTCATAAAATGACATATAGCAATCAAAATGAATGGTGAAATATATAGTTTAAATAGTGGCATGTATGCATTATACCACTAGACACTCATATCCAGAACTTTTGCTTTGTAAACACAACTTAATCCAAGATGGCCGCCAAAATGGCCGTCTAAAATGGTAAAATTCCATAAATTGGCATATGTGAACCAACATGTATGATCAGAGTATATAGTTTTAACAATGGGATGTATGTGTTAGACCATTAGAAACTCATATCTAGTATTATTGCTTTGTTATCATACTTTAAAACCAAAATGGCCGCCAAATTAATGGCCAAAATCACATAAAACAGCATAATATCAATCGATATGTATGGTGAAAATATAATTTTAACGATGGAATGTATATGTTAGACCACTAGTTTATCATCCTCAGTTTTTGTTTGCTTTGTAAACATAGTTACAAATCCAAAATGATTGCCAAAATCGTCCCCACATTGATCCCAAAATGGCTGCAAAAATTGCGAAATTTAATAAAATGGGATAATATCAACCTAAATGTATGATGGAAGTATAGTTTAACATTGGGATGTATGTATTAGACCACTATTAACTCATATCCAGTATATTTCCATTGTAATTACATACTTTAAATCCAAGATGGCCACCAAAATGACCACTGTAAATGTAAAAATAGTCCACATGAGTGTATGATAATCCAAAATAGATATTGTAAGAGTGTATATTACAAATTATAAATATTTTTAAACAGGTACGCCGTCGGGGTAGAAAAGAGACAATAATGGGAAAACGATCTCGCCCGGGAATCGAACCCAGGATCTGTTGCTTGCTTGGCAACTGCCTTAACCACTGGGCCACAAGACCTCGCATGGTAAAGCATCTGAAATTCAAACCTGTTTAAAAATATTTATAATTTGTTTAATACCCGTCGTATATGCCTATTATTTATAAGTGTATATTACATCACATTCACCAAATAGTATGTTCTAAACTGCTAAGCTACTGCTGTTAGATATAAAGCCCACCTCTGGGACAATTTTGATTCTGTATCACTTTCCAAAATAGCTGCCAGAATGGTTAAGTTGATGTTAACAATTGTTTTGTAATGAGATTGGATCAAGACTATTCTTTTCTCATGTCCGAAGGCTGACAGCAAAATTGTTAACTTTATTTGTTGGTTATTTGTTGGTTTAACTTTATTCTTTTCTTCCATCTTTTCTGGCACAAGCATTTTGCTTGAGTTTGGTCCCTTCAGGACCCAAGCGTGTGTCCGTACGGACTGACCGTGTAAACGAACACAAATAAACAAATGATACTATGTAATACCCAATACCCCCAAATATAACAGGACAGCATTCAATATATTTCTATGGTAAAGCCTAGGGGCTGTAGATCTAGTTTGAGTATTTTAAAATATCCAAGATAGCTGCAAAAGATTAAAATAACTGAAAAACAGTATTAGTTTATTGTTAGTGTTACAGTAGATATGACCAAATTATTTCAAACTAGATCTACAGCCCCTAGGCTTTATCATAGGCATATAACTGTTGCATTCAATATATGCCTATTATAAAGCCTAGGGGCTGTAGATCTAGTTTGAAATAATTTAGTCATATCTACTGTAACACTAACAATAATCTAATACTGTTTTTCAGTTATTTTAACCTTTTGCAGCTATCTTGGATATTTTAATTTTAAAATACTCAAACTAGATCTATAGCCCCTAGGCTTTACCATAGACATATATTGAATGATGTTATATTATATTTGGGGGTATATTGTATTATATTGGTATTACATAGTATCATTTACAATACAAAACAATTGTTTTAGGTAATTTTACATCAGCATAACCATTTTGGAAAGTGATACAGAAACAAAATTGTCACAGAGGTGGGCCTTATATCTAAAAGCAGCAGCTTAGCAGTTTAGAACATATTAGTTGGTGAATGTGATGTAAAATACACTCTTATAATATCTATTTTGGATTATCATACACTCATGTGGACTATTTTTTACATTTACAGTGGTCACTTTGGTGGCCATCTTGGATTTAAAGTATGTTATTACAATGCAAATATACTGGATATGAGTTACTATTGGTCTAATACATACATCCCAATGTTAAACTATACTTTCATCATACATTTAGGTTGATATTATCCCATTTTATTAAATTTCGCAATTTTTGCAGCCATTTTGGGATCAATGTGGGGGCGATTTTGGCAATCATTTTGGATTTGTAACTATGTTAACAAAGCAAAAACTACTGAATATGAGAAACTAGTAGTCTAAAGATATACATTCCATCGTTAAAATTATATTTTCACCATTTTCACCATTTCGGTTGATATTATGCTGTTTTATGTGATTTTGTTTGGTTTTAAAGTATATTAACAAAGCAAAAATACTAGATATGAGTTTCTAGTGGTCTAACATATACAGCCCATTGTTAAACCTATACTCTGATCATACATGAAGGTTCATATATGCCAATTTATGGAATTTATCATTTAAGGCCGCCATTTTGGCGGCCATCTTGGATTTAGGTGTGTTTACAAAGCAAAAGCTCGGGATATGAGTGTCTAGTGGTCTAATTCATACATCCCACTATTAAAACTATACTTTTCTCATACATTTTGATTGCTATGTCATTTAATGAGATAAAACGAGCTGCATCAAATCATATTGCTAGGAATTTGAAAAAAAATAATGATAAAAGATAACATTGTAAAAAGAGATTGCAGAGGCCCAACTACAATGATTTTATATTTTCATAAGAAGGGCTCATATCTGACCTTCCTCTGCATATTAGCAAAAAAAGTCAAAGTGGCTGTCCAAATGAGTAATGGTTTCTCAAAAAATATCATTATTTTGACCAAAAATGAGTAAAATTGCCAAACTTAAGATTTTTTTTACAGAAAACCAAAACACTTCCAGACGTTTGGTTAATGTCACATTATGAGGTAATGTGTCATACATATTGTCACCAAGAATTAAGTTGGTATCTGTAGGTATGCTCTATTCCAACCCTTTGATGCCAGAATGACTGTTTTGAAAATAGACGTTTTTTTAGGTAAATGTCTCATTTTACCCCTCCCCATATAATTATATCTAGAAACACTGTGAATTTTTAATACACATTATGAAGTATAGCTTATACTAAGGGATGTAGACAATCAGTATGGTCGAAATTTTCCGACCCCCTTCTTCCCATATTTAAAGAAACTGCATGGTTTTCTCGTGCAAACCCACTTATCAAAGGCGGTTTTCTTCAAATTATAGAATTTTCTGTTTGAAGCCTTCTATTCTGGCACTTATTAGGAAGGTTATATTCACTTTAAGTCACATTGTAATTTTTATTTAGAACCCTGTACAAAAGTGGGGTTTGTGCTTATTTTAATGCCGCCTTCATAGCCTGAAGGGTTGAGTCAAATTCTGAATCCTTTTGCACATAAATATGTGGCACAATATTTTTGTCAGGTTTATTAATTCCCTTCACTTAATGGACTATCTTTATAGACTATCGTAATAAATGTCTTTAAGGCAACGAAAAAACCTAAACAAATAGGGTCGGTCGATCAATGGTGGTTTTTTTAGTCACTTAAAGGGTGACATTTTTGGACAGGGCTTTTTTATAGGTGTGTATTTTTGGTGACAATAGTGATGTATTAATATTTGGTGGACAACTTTATGTTATTTTGTGTGTGAAAAATAATTGTAATTGTGCAAAATAATGAATTGTATTTGAAAAGTGTGTTTAGTGTGTTTGATAAAAATACACTGCATTGTATGTGAACTTTCAGTGCTAACAATAAATATGCTCCAAAACTATAGCTCCAATATAAAATTATGAAATTGTGAAGTATTTTTTATTTTGATTTGAGATATTGCAAGTGAAGATTAATGTTGTATATAATAATAATAATAATAATGTG
Source organism: Ophiura sarsii (assembly GCA_035610835.1). Taxonomy (NCBI): domain Eukaryota; kingdom Metazoa; phylum Echinodermata; class Ophiuroidea; order Amphilepidida; family Ophiuridae; genus Ophiura; species Ophiura sarsii. The sequence continues at coordinate 38,555,897 of CM069446.1, forward strand.
GATTTATAATGCGCACTAATCCACCAAAAATGGTGCTCGAGGCGCGATACAAAAAATAACTTGCATTACAACATACATTTTAAAGTACAACTTAATCTACAATAATTTAACTAAATACAACTTAATAGTATAATAATTATGTCAATATACATCATGCAAATGAAAGATGGTTTTTGATACATTTGTTAATATTCAGTCAATATTCAATTGCAATATCTCAAATTAAAATTTAAAGTGAGGAAGTTTCTTCTCAATTTTGTAATTAAGCATGTTTACGGGGGATTTATAGTTTTGGAGTTTTGGAGCACATTTTGTAAGTTAATTTTGGGATTTTTTTGCAGATTTTTTTCGAACATGAATAACAAAATGAATGCTGCCAACAGAGGGTGTTCTCATAGTACTATGATTTTTATTTAACAAGACAGTCTTGAACATACTGGGGAAAGAGCCTTTCCACAGATTTGTACACATAAAGCAATGTCTTATACATAATCCTTCAATCAAGTGGCAACCAGTGCACTTTAGTTTAACAATTGTGGAACATGCTCACATCTGGGCTTAATATATATCAATCAGGCACGCTTCTGCAACATTTACAAACGTTTCAGATATTTCTTAGACATACCATTTAACAAAATATTAGAAGAGTCAAGTAGTGAAATCATGTGATATTACAATAGTCAAGTTATGAAAGGACAACAATTGCAAGTACTTCTTTTATAATGTGTAAATAATAGTAATTGTGCTGTATGAAATGATATAATTTGTATATATGAAAAAGAGATAATTTATAATATATTGCATTGATGATTTGAATAAAACAAAATATTATCATGGAAATTTAATATGAATGATTTGTTATCCCTCTAAGATGGTCCTCAACAACACTTTTGGTCATTCCTTTCATTGATGTCTTGACGTCACAGGTGTCCAATCCAGTGTCTTGCTTGAGAATGTCATTAAACGTCAGGGCAGGTCTTCCAGGTTTTCTTTTGCCATGTATTTTAAGGAGAATATCTTGTCTTTGTGTCAATACCAACCAAAAAGCCTAAATTATTTAAGCTAATAAACGGCACAATAGCATCCTATACCCACTGAAACGACTGCAGTGCTATAGCGCCAGCTATAATAGCTTTATTATATTTTGCAGGTGAACTTGAGAATCAAATGCATATTCATAACGAATGGTGATGAATAATGTAAATCGTAAGGCTAAAATACACTGCTACAGGCAGACTTATAACCAATGAGGTCCTTATCTCTGGGGTAATTGATAGGGTGGTTTTATCTAATTACTTGAAGATGAGTTTATATTAAGTAGGGTTAGAAAAGACCCCATACGGTTGCACACCACCAAATACATCTCATAGGCTTACACGTGAAATGCACAATTTTAAAATGGATATTTCTCGACGTTATAAGAAACTGGTATCCAGTAGCGTAGCCAGTGGGGGGGGGGGGGGCAGACTGCCCCCCGGACACCTAAAATGGGGACGGAGAACCGGAAAAATGGGGGCGAGAAGAAGGGGAGAAAAGAGAGAAAGAGGGGGGAAGGAGAGAGAGAAAGAGAAGGGAAAGGGGAAGGAGAGGGGAAAGAGAAGAGAAATGGGGACGAGAAATAAGTTCATGTAGTACATTTACTGTGCGATTTTCTTTGACTGTGCGATTTATTTTGGACTGTGCAAAATTTTTTGACCTCACCCCACCACCCCCCACCCCACCCCCACTTACGTGAAATTCATGATGTAAGTGACTAGAAAAAAAATTGGGGCAACCTTTTACGAAAATGCTTAAAAATAGGGACGATATTGATGTTTGCCCTCCCGGAATGACAATGCTGGCTACGCGCCTGCTGGTATCTTGAAATTTGGTTTCAACTTGAAGATGAAAGCCACGACTACTAACTCAACAACTCATATATGGGGGGTAACCGGCATATTTTTGAGCTAGAGCCTTTTCAAAAAGTACGAGTTGAGTTTTCCTGGTCACACGCAATTGTTGATTTTAGATGATGGCGTCAAGATACTCGAAATGACCTGTACACAAATGTCTCTGTTAAAATATTAAAAAATCATCATTGAATCAATTTTTTTGAACCTAAAGAACATGTCTGTCAAAATTCACACGATATTAATTTCGCCATAACATGTAGTAAATAGGCCTACCCTAATTTTAAACTGTAATTTACAATAGGTCTCCCGTTTCGGCATAGAAACGGGCCGGTTTTGGACTATTGCCTCAAAGGGGGTAGGGCCAGACATTGTTTAGTAGTGTGAAACCATACATTATTCATTTCTTGGTTATGAATATGGAAATCAGGGCGGGGCTAAGACTGTTAACTAGAAAATCATTGCAGGAGTGAAACAGTGCCTAGGGAACTGGTACACGTGGAGACATTCCTCAACTGGACCAACCAATGATAGCCAAGCCCTCCAATCCAAGTATAGAAGCTTCGATCGCCATGACGCGTGTTGTTGAACGCCCCGGGTTGAACGCGCCCGAGGGATTATCAGATCCTACGTGCTGCACGATCTCAAAATTGAGAAAGAAGATGCCATCAAGTTCCTATGAAGTTCGTCTGTGAAGAAATCTTACCAAGACCTCAGCGACTCAGAAGTATTAAAGTATTAGAGTAACGGTAAACTTATAGAGAGAAGACCGATCGTGACAAAGTAAACAAATATGGAAATTGTGAAATTTCGAGAAACGTGTGTAGAGCAGTGTTGGGAATTCATTGTTTACTGCTTTCTTATCAATTTTGTTGAAAGCCTGCAGGAACAGCAAACTGTTTCCAGAAAAATTAGCTAGGCCTCGCGGCAAGATGTGCAAACCACTGTACTGACGTAGAGAGAAGGGACTCCACTGAAGGCATGTAACTTGTCAAGTATCACATTCTGAAGTACTCAGTTTATATGAAGGGACTACTTATGTATATGGACATATGTTGACAAGACTGAAAGCCGGGAAGAAGAACTAGAATTGAGTGGGACGATTCGAAGAGTATTGCCAGAGATGATACTATAACCATGATAACATTATTACCCCTTAGATGGATTCAGGTGTGTCAGGAGAATAGCCCCTGTAACTATAGGCCGTAGACTCTAAGTCCAAGGATTAGTGGTCCGGGATGATAGTCTACCGGACTATAATTTCTATATAGGAAGGTATAAGTCCTCCAAGTAGGGATAAAAGTCCGAGGTGGACTATCACTCACTTAGGAATTAGTGTCCAAGTCCGAGGAGGGCCATTTACATATTGTTAATTTTAGATTTCAAATTTAGATGTTCATCAATATGGTTGCCAATAAATTTAGCATCAGACACACGCCGAAAGGCACTACATCCCGCTACACTGTAAAAAGAAGCGTTTATATTTCTGATAACACTTAATAAACACTTCAACACGTTTATTTTTATGTTTTACGTGTAAAGGTAGGCTATAGGAGGCATTGCACACGATAAACGTTTGCATAAACACTACAACACGTTTGTTGTCCTGTAAAACATACAAAACCATGGAAGTAACTGTTACTTCCATGATAAAACCTAGTGACAGTACTACTATCCGGTTAGGGCTGAGGGAAATTCGGGCTAAGAAGACCCTGTCCCTATAGAAGCCATATTCTTCTGTGATTTTGTGATCACTATCTAGACTGAATTTTGGGGTCAACCTCAGTAGCGCTCCGACTATATTCAAGTACGTGACTGAGCCAATGTGACTCAATAGCGTACATCATGACCAAATATATTCGATAAGCTAAATAAACGTATGCGATTTACATGACTGCAATGTAAACATAGGCCCCTACTCATCATATGAAAATGCACCAATGTAAGTTGAACATTGAAAAACATTTTAGATGTTAGAAAAAACATGTTTTGATGCTTGAGTGTTGAAGACAATTACAGCATGTTTTGATGGATTAATAAATCATATTTGATTTGCTATGAATTTAATATAGTGTGATGAACAAAAAAGAAGAGAGAAAGAAAACAAGTTTATTAATATATTAATTATTGGTAAACTATGCATAGGTAAATTAAAACATAGGAAACATTCCTATTATACACATTTTATCTATTAATAATAAAATATAATAGTATTATATCTATTTATTTATTTATTTATTTATAAATTAAAAACCTAACATCGTTGTTGTTGCTGCAGTTTCATGTGACCCTATCGGGGCACAATCTTCAGACAAGCTGATGCTGTTTGTACAGTACTGTCATCCCTTTGTATCAATGATACAATGAATTTTATATTTTGATAAGCTTTATGAATTTATGGAAAGGCGAAAATGTAAATCTTTTATTTCAAATATGTAAGAATGTATGTGTGATTGTTTTGAAGGAAATAAGTTTTTGATGAATACATTATTTTGATATGTGCAAGTATATGTGATAAGTAATGTTAACAATAAGAGAATGTGTAAATGGTGAATGATTTTCTAATTGAAAGATAAATACTAAAAGAGGCCCATGTCAGTGAATTGCATGGTTCTTCCCTTGCCGATATGAGGACCATTTTACTGTACTATATCGCCGATAAAGTGTTTGAAGATGACAGTAGGCCTACTCTTTGGATCACCCCCGTTCACTTGTTAGCACAAGCAGTGCAATGCCAGTCAATCAACTACAAACATATTGTTAGTGGAAATGTTTGATTATTGATAACTAATGAGTTTACCCAAAGACTTGTTTACACGAGAGCGAATTTTGAACTTGTTTATGTTTACATTGGCTTGTGTTGTGTGACGAAGCTCGTCGTCACAGAAAACCAGTAGTATGAATGAAAGAAACATGGCGTCACGCGAAGCCCTACGTGCAAGGTAAGTCCAGAAGTTATCTTATTGTAATGTGAGATATTTTATAGGTAGAACCTTATAATCAATGGGTGTAGTACTTTATGAAGAGATACTGTTGACCTGTACTATAAAATAGGCGAGTAAATTGTACTACAACAATCAAACAGTATTTCACAGAAGCCAATGTCCGGATAATAAATCACAGGGTAAAAACAACAATCCACGTTAACATGTAGGCCTACGGCAGAGTTGGGTTTTATCTCTGCTTTGTTTTGCCCTGAAATTATTTGGTGCCATGAACCATACAAATCGACTGAGATGAATATAATTACAAGAAGTGGATCAACCCAACAGCATTCTGTGCGGGGATCAAATTATACGCTCTCTATGAAACAATTTGATAACTATGTTCCCACTTCCTTAACACTTTTGGACCTGTGATTTTGACATTTCGCCGGTAATAAATCATCCAATATTTTGTCAACCGATGATTATGTGGTCTACTTTCAGGGTTATAAAGTTTAGCCTAGTTTATGCCCTTGGAGCATAATTATTTCTTTCGCAATCTTTTAATTGGGCCACAAAGTGGGAAATAGACACGTCCTTATGATTTAATACCAGCAAAATGTCAAATCACAGGTCCAAAAGTGTTAAGGGAGTGGGAACACAAGGTGGAATATAGATACAAGAAGTGGATAAACCCAACAGCAATCTGTGCGGGGATCAAAATACGCTCTCCATGAAACAATTTGATAACTATGAATACAGATACAAGAAGTGGATAAGCCCAACAGGCATTCTGTGCGGGGATCGAATGATACGCACTCTATGAAACAATTTAATAATTATCTATGAAACAGCATACTATAGAGAAACCCCTGGCAAATCAAGAAGCAAAATACCGTCGCCCGGATTTGAATCGGGGACCTCTGGCGTAATATGCCAATGCCTTATTGGCTGGAGATGTATTGATTGATTTAACCCTCATGTTTGTGGTAATGTATCTAATATCATGAATGTAGCATAATAAACAAAAGGCTAGGTATTTCTTTTAAGTTTGTAAGTAACTTTATAGGACATTAAGAGAGGTGTTCATTGATCTGAGAAGTCATGATCTTAATTTTTACTTTCAAAATCCCAAAACAATCTAATAACCTCAACAGGTTGATGGTTGGGTTCTCACTACTTTGCATACTTTCGGTGGCGACTTCAGAGATAATCCAACTCGAAGGTTTCCATGGCATCATAACGTCACCCAATTATCCACACCAGTATCCGATCCATACAGATATAACTTGGAATATCACCGTACCCGAAGGTCGCCGGGTCAGGTTAACGTTTACGGAGTTTGATCTTGAGGAGTCCTGGGAATGTGAATCCGACGTTGTTACTGTTAAGTATACTTATTTTTAACACTTTCCCCACGACGGGCGTCTGCAGACGACATTCCAAAATGTCATAAAATGTTTCAAAAATGTCACAATTGTTGAATTTCATCATCATATTTGGAATCACCATAAAAATGTATTGAAATAAGGTCAAACATGCCTATAGTATTGGTTCAGTAAACTTTAAGATAGACCTTGAAAGTTGAGAAAGGTTTCTGAAAAATCTGTTGTAAAACAAACGGCCGCGTGGACGGGTGTTAACATGTAGATCTCACAGATTGTAACAAAACATTATACATGTATGTGATTTAGGAACACTTGGTACAAATATCTGTTCATGTCATACTGATCTTGAATTCATTTTAGAGGTTATCCATGTAGACAGGCGGAACGGACAACAAAAGGGATTCGCACCCGACACATTCTACATTCTAGAGTTGGTGCATGAAGTCCAATTCATCTTCTTTCTAGTTTAGTATTCCCGACAAGATGGCTACTAATCCATTACAACATGGATAACCTCTGTACTCAGTTTGTACTTACTATTCAGAGTATAAACTAATTGCAAAACCACTTGGGCCGGGTTATGCTCAAAAGTGTCAAAATCAGTAGTAAACTGGAATTAGTGGAACGTGCCATAAACATGCATGGAATTGGTCGCCGTTTAGGGGTGAATAATGGTGCATTTCAAAATATTTGGTTTCTAAGCATAACGTAACAAAATAATAGATTTCTATCAAAAGATAACCCATTTCTAAAACAGTAAAAAACAAGGTGTTTAAGAAATAGGTATCCCTCTTATGTGCCTTGCATGATGATACCAAACCAATCAAAAGCTCCAAACACAATCGAAAAGAGTGAAAAGTGGTCCAACACATTTTATGTCAACCTTGTTTGAATGATCATTTATCCTATTTAAAAATATTTATTTTACACATAACCCACAGTAGCTTTTCTTTTTTTGAGAAATAAACGTAACTCTATAATGTTTATGGTTACAATCTGTAAGTCACTGAAAAATTAAGGAGGATGAAATACGATTTACAAAATTGAGACTCAAAGAATGAGGATTCTGAGGAGAAATAAAGATATTAACACTTTCGACGCTTTACCATAAAAAACTAATTTTTCAGAAACCTATCCCAAACTTTCAAGGTCTATTCAAAGGATCGCTTAATCAATAATGGGGATGTTTGTACTTATTTCAAAGCATCTCATATGGTGATTCCAAATATGGTTATGAATTTAACAATGTTGACATTTCATAATCATTATGAGAAACTTTGGAATGTCGTCCTGCCGCGTGGAGAGTGTTAAGAAAACCATTAAGCAGTGGCGGATACAGGGGGGGGGGGGGGGGGGGGCTTTGGGGGCGGGCGCCCCCCGTAACATTTTACATTAAACTTTTTTTGTGTACGCGCCCCCGTAAAATTTGACAATATACCTTTTTTGTGTACCACTTTACCTTTTTCAGAGACATAGGTAGGTTCCGTCGGTACATTTGCCACTTGTACCCTGCCCCTGCGATTTTTTTTGCCGGTTTTGGGACAACCACATCGCTACCCACCCCCCCCCCCCCCCCCCCCCCCCCACCCCCCACTTAGCTGATTTTCACGAGCTGACGGCCAACAAAATTGGGGCCCTTTTACGTGTTTTTTTTTGTCAGCCCCCCGTAAATTTTAATCCTGGATCCGCCACTGTTAAGGATGCAAGTTTTCTTTAAATATACAGTTTAAGCTCGGAAAATAGTGAATATTTTGGCATCAAGTAACTATAACTACGGTTATTTGGTGTAGGGTATGAACCCTCAATTGTAAATCAATGGATTCAAACCTTCTAGCATTGGTAAAAACATCCACAGACAGCTCAGTGGATAAACCCACGTTAACAATATAACTATTGTAGTACTCTCGATGGCTGCATTAGTGAAGCAGACAGATCAAAGGCGCAAGGAAGGTTGTGTTATATTCTTTAAGAAATACTATAGTATTTCTTAAAGAATATAACACAACCTTCCTTGCGCCTTTGATCTGTCTGCTTCACTAATGCAGCCATCGAGAGTACTACAATAGTTATATTGTTAACGCCAGATAAGTAGAGAGGTTTCTAGTTAATCACCGATCTTTTTCCGATGCTTTTAACAATAGAACGAAATACCGTTGGAATATCGTTGTAAAATCGCTAGAAAAATGCTTTAAAATCACTGTAGAGTTTGGATATCGCCCCTTAATAGATAACCTATTTCTAAAACAGTAAAAATCAAGGTGTTTTAGAAATAGGTATCCCTCTTATGTGCCTTGCATGATGATACTAAACCAATCATACGCTCCAAACACAATCGAAAAGAGTGAAAAGTGGTCCAACACATTTTATGTCAACCTTGTTTGAATGATCATTTATCCTATTTAAAAAATATTTATTTTACACATAACCCACAGTAGCTTTTCTTTTTTTGAGAAATAAACGTAACTCTATAATTTTTATGGTTACAATCTGTAAGTCACTGAAAAATTAAGGAGGATGAAATACGATTTACAAAATGGAGACTCAAAGAATGAGGATTCTGAGGAGAAATAAAGATATTAACACTTTCGACGCTTTACCATAAAAAACATTTTTTTTTCAGAAACCTATCCCAAACTTTCAAGGTCTATTCAAAGGATCGCTTAATCAATAATGGGGATGTTTGTTCTTATTTCAAAGCATCTCACATGGTGATTCCAAATATGGTTATGAATTTAACAATGTTGACATTTTATAATCATTTTGAGAAACTTTAATAATTATGTCCTCTTGCCGCGTGGAAAGTGTTAAGAAAACCATTAAGGATGCAAGTTTTCTTTATATATACAGTTTAAGCTCGTGAAATGGTGAATATTTTGGCATTGATTAACTATATAAAGGCACACTCACGGTTATTTTGTGTAGGGTATGAACCCTCAATTGTAAATCAATGGATTCAAACATTCTAGCATTGGTAAAAACATCCAAATCCAACTCAGCCAATACACTGCCGCGCAGAAGTATTTCTCCCCCTGGAAGCTTGCAAGTTATCACTGTGTTGTCGACAAAGTATTAAACCATCAGACCCAATTATTATTTAATTGTGTTCATTGTACATTTTATACCAATAAATTCATGTGAAGTAATTCGTACAACAATAAGGGACAAAATCGTGAACAAATCACATCGCAAAATATACCCTTTGCACGTAATTGATTCAATATCTTTTAAAATCGGAATTCGGTAACTTTTTAATACCCAACCGATTTCCACCGTTCAAAGGGGAAACTATATCAATAAAGCCACGTTCTTTTCATATTTTGTCTTTTAACTTTCCTAAAACAATAAAAGCGTTTGATTTGTTAAAGCATTGTCTTACGCACAGTCAATCAAGATGTGACTATGGCTGGTTCCTAGAGTACATGAATAGACCGCAGCTGTGTAAACAACTGTTATTTGATCAGATATGCAGTGTTGCTAAACCACATCACAAATGTCGCCTAAAAACCTATGCCAACGCCAAAAAGAAGCCTAATTCCAAGAATATCTGTATTTTTGATACAAAACCTGTTTAAACACGCGTTAAACAGACTTTAATTGAATAAAAATTCCATTGAAATGGAATGGGGGCGATCCAAGAGAAAGAAGCATGTTTTGTAACCGTTGCATACCAAACAAAATACCATGGAAATGGTGTATGTATTTTCCATAATCCATAAAATCAAAACACCGCAGTCTAAAAAAAGAGTACAGGAAACCAATAAAGTTGATTTGTGTGCATGGAAGTGGGGGGGGGGGGGGGGGGGGGGGGGGGGGGGGGTGGATACCATCTGAAGAACAATCTAGGTATATATAACAGCCACAACTCACCATTTGTTCAAAGATGTTCTGATTTATTAGGCAACCTCACAACAATTGGGAGATTTCTCCTTAGTCAAACAAGATAAGCTATTATGTCTCTCTGTTGGGAGTCTAATAACATCTCTCTGATTGAATCATCAAGGCTAAACAAATATAGCTTTGACTCTATCACAGACTGCAGGACTGTTAAAATAAACTGCATAGGTGCATGTAATTTACAAAGACTACAAACATGGCGGCCCCCACTTATGTCTAGAAAGACCAAAATGTGTAATTTTTTGCAATCTGATGCTATAAGGGTGGCTTCGCCCCAAAAAGGTTTGTAATAGGTATGCGCTACAGAGAGGATCTGTTTTATGTATTGTGACATACGTAAAACGTAAGGGATTTATTGTCGCATGTAAACCGTACGTAAGATGTCGTTTTCCCAAATGTCATTATCCTGTTTAATCTACACATGCACTTCACTTGATTTTCATACAATATTCGATATAAACACTGATTTTAACAGATTGGCGATAGCGAAGTACGTTATTGTGGAGATGCCAGTATTGCTAGTGCGCCACCAACGTCAGGAGTGATATCCAGTGGACGCAACATGACAGTGGTATTTCACAGCGACCACTCTGACCTACTTCGGTACACTGGATTTAGGGCAATATTCATTGCTGAAGGTAAATAATACGAATCACGTTGAATAGGAATCATGTCAAAACCTATTTGACTCACAAAAAAAGATGTCCATAGTTTAAACAACACATCGTTTGTTATTTGTATTTTGATATAGATATCAATGAATGTGAACTAGAAAATGGAGGATGCGTACACCACTGTCATAATTATATCGGAGGGTTTTATTGTTCTTGCAAAGAGGATTATCTGCTACATGAAGACGGTCAATCGTGCGTAGGTAAGTGCACCATCTCCTAACCACCACCACAAACGCCAGTCACCGCCACCACAACCACCAATACCACAGCCACCATCATGATGTTGAAATACGTATCATAGAGTAGACGTGGAAATGAGGTTTCAATTTAGAGTTATTACACGAGATGACGAAACAATCGAGTATTAATAACCGCTTTATTTCACCAAAGACATTAGGGAAGACATCAAAACTCGACCGCCCGTTGACCGCCGGTTACGGTCGGTTCCGCCCGGTTATTTCAGGTCAAATGTTTTACTGGTATATGAATATTCACGCATGCAACACTTAACAACCGCCGGTTGACTTAATGCCGTAACCGGACCAATTTACACTATCAATCTGTTACTTTGCGGTCGTAATAGCGCACCCTTGGAATAATTATTATGCTCTCTCTATCCTTCTATAAAAAAACCATTCATAGACTTTCGGTATTGATTTTAAAAAGTTAATTGAGCTATAAACAGATTGAAAAAGCCAACCCCAGCGAAAATCAATAGCTATATTGTACTGGTTGTCAACTGAGAGTTGAGAGCCCATTACTTCAAGATTTTATTGCTCACGCGTGTGACGAGGCCCTATCAACCGGTCGTGTTTACCAGAGTGTAACTATTGACCTCATTATGTGTGTATATTATAACAGACAACACGTTTTGTGATAACCGGGCGGAACCGGCCGTAACCGGCGGTTGCCTGGCGGTCGAGTTTTGACGTGATCCCTTACACAATGTCTTTGATTTCACGAATTGTGACATAGAATAATATATTTAAATGAGTGTAATATCTTTAGTGAGGGCAAGTGAGATGAAGGCTACCCTATATCACACCGCCTGGAACTGTAAGTCCTGATAGTTTAACACCCATGAACTTAGTTGACCTCAGATCCTTTTTTTTATATATATGATACTGAAGTCTGGACAACCTTTACCCGGAACATATCACTTGCCAAATCTTAACAACTTCTCACAAACCAGTATAAATGTAAGCTACGTCCAGAGAGTAAAGAGGCTGATCAGTTTAAGGTTAACATATTGTCCATCTGTGACGCAAATATTTAACTGTGACTCTTTTAGTAACAAACCACACCCACCAACATTTTAATAAATGTCAATGAAGTTGATGACACTCTTCAACATAATACATAAAACATTTGAATAAGTGCAAGTATAGTTTGTGTTAATAATCCATTTAAAAATGTCCGTCCGTGACATGTCCGTCCGTGACAAACTGATCAGCCTCTAAATAATGTATAAGTTAGTAAGTTAGTTAGCAAGTTAGCTACTGGTGTTGTAATAACATAGCTAAAACAGCTAAATTGTTACATCATGTGATACAAACATATCTTTTGTTATAAGCTGTTGTTTAGCTTTTCGGCAGATTCATGAACATGCCAATATGTTTGTGAAACCCACTTTTTTATTAGGAATAAGCAAGTTCGGTATAGAATATTTATAACAAAATAACATTTTTCATTTATTTGAAGCACAATGTTCAAACAATGAATTGACCGATTTGACTGGCGTCATCCAATCACCTGAGTATCCCGCCACCTATCCTGGTTATAGCGACTGTGATTGGACCATAAGTGTCGAGGAAGGATACATAATAATGCTGACATTTAGCGATTTTGATGTAGAGGATCATCCTGATGGAGGATGTCCATATGATTCCCTCACGGTAAATATAAGCATGTTTTTGAATTACAGTGTAATAAATTAAGGCCATTCTCGTAGCCCTCCCTCCTCACTTTCTGGGATATGGTCAAACATGTTTTAAAATCAACTTTCATAGATTAATGAGTTTCTAATACTGAAATGTCAATGGTTTATAGGCCTAATTATGAATGAATCAACCAGGCCTCAAATTTCGTCATTTTAGGGGCACGGCCACTTTGGCCTTAAGAATATACCATTTCGAAGGGCACCGAGGCCATGTTCTGGGGCACCAAGGCCAAACCAAGGGCACATACGGCCTCTGTTAAAAATAGGGCACGGCCGTAATGGCCGTGAATTTTTTACTGATCCGAGGGCATGTAATTTGAGCCCTGGAATCAACTAACAGTCACTTTCAAGTGTTTTCATAGAATAGGGGTCTAACCCTCATAAACTTAACATAAAAAAGTGCCTCACCGTTTTCCTTATGTTGCTGAAAGATGCTGGCAATACAAATTTTACATGAAAACAGCCATTTTTATGTGTCAATTTAGTAAAAAAACAAACAAACAAAACGCCCTTCCTCTTCACTTTTCGAAGGCCCGTGCTACGAGAATCTAATAATTAATTTTAAGTGGCCCAACTTCCCAAGTGATATTTTTTAATTATTGTGATGAAATTATTTAATTAAAATATGCCAATATGTGGTGATTCTAGACAATTAAAGGTAGATGACCCGATCACATTTTCGTAACAGAATTATTTCAAACATACGGAGATTTTCATATCATATGAAAGCTCGTATTTTTCTCATCATCATACTGAAATTTGACGGCCTAAATCGGTATAATTACGGAGAAATCGATGAAATAACGTCGAATTACCGCGAATGGTGGTAACCACCGATATAGTTTGCGTACTACTCAATGGGTACAGTTCACAGCATCTTGTGCGTCTAAAATAAGAACCATTAGAGCTATGCAACTCAAACTTTGGAACACGACTTTTTTGAGGATGACCTTTCATGTAGAATAGAAAACTTCAAGTTGAAAATCGGAACATCTACCTTTAAATCACTTTCAGTCATCATGTTGCTTTTATTATGATGTCATTACATATGCTACTAGTAGGCCTATAACGCGTCGGGAACCGATCATATTGGTGAGGTTTGGGTTTAACGTCAATAGTTAAGGTCAAAATATACTTTTCAAAGTTACCCCATACTTCATCACCCGGATCTCGTTGACTAATTTTAAAGTATATCGACAACATTAAATGTGTATGCCATCTACTTTTGACCTTGAACCTAAGGGAATCAATATCTTCAGCACAAAAGTGATCACTATAATCGATTTCCACCTAATTAAGCAGGAAAGTAACCTTGTTAAAGTATAACTTGACTTTAACCGTTGCCCTAACCAACAAACCTCACCAACAAAACTATGTTCAGTTCCCGACGTGTTCTTATGCTATTTATAGATAAAATAATTCATTGCATTTTGATACATTTCAAGATTGAAGTGGACGGTGAGATACGTGGTCCATTTTGCGGCGGAAGCGAGGCTGCTGATTGGCCAGCTGATGTGACTTCATCGGGTCATGTCATAGCGATAAGGTTTCACTCTGACAAAGAACTCGGAAAACGCGGTTTCAGTGCCAATTATAGGGCAATTCGTAAGTTGTGAACTAAAATAATCGAATTATTTAAAACCATAAGTATTTTAATACTTATGGTTTTAAAGAATTCGATTAACCATTACTCTTTCCTGTATACTTACTGCCAACAAGTTAAAGCAGTCCAAACATGGAAATACTTCTACATTGTCTGTTCTAACAAACCATCCGCGTGAACCATTTGAAATTAAGTTAATCCTAAAAGGGGATATTAACTCGATCATTTGCTACTTGGTTTGAACAGTAATGCTAACCAAAAATCATGGTTTGAGTGGGATATCTAGCACTTAATTATAGAGCATACGAATGCACAATTGTGTATAGAGCTCGTTGACCCTTTACAAGCTAGGAGTATATATTGAATCATTTTAATAGTTCACGGAAACGAGTATATTATTTAAACTTTAAACTGTCGATTTAGCAATTCCGACAACTTAAAATATGAGCATACTTATCTTAGATACGCATTTGTACGATTTTAATAGCCAAGCCGTGTGAAGAGATCGAAGCACCAACCTACGGATCTATATATCTAGTAGAGATGACATTCAATCAGGTGGCAACATTCCAATGCAACAGTGGATATGAGATAGTCGGGTCATCGGAAAGAGCTTGTCTTGCCGATGGAACTTGGAGTGGTGTTATGCCAATATGTGAAGGTTTGTCATATTTTTTTGCCGTTATCACCAGTTCACTAGTCGAGATATTGGTTTTACAGATATTTTTTGATTAAAACATATTTTTCAGCAACAGTTTGTATGATATATTTTAATTGTCTGTTTTTAAGTAATGAAAAGTGTTGATTACCTAGATACTCTTGCGTAAAACAAGCCGTCGTATGAACATACTCATTGACAATCATAACGTTATAATCCGTAATCCGGATGTGAGGTTCCATTTAAATGTCAATTTAGTGATCGCTAAAGTGATTTTCTACCTATATTATTTTGTTCTATATTACATAGTGACTTATGGTTGGTGGTATTACATAGTGACGTATGGTAATTAAGTTGGTCAATTTTGTGATGTATGACCTATCGTTTTGCAATATCGGATTTTAATTATTTATGATAAGTTGTATTACACATTTCCTACATATAGGCCTATGTATTTCAATTCAACATAAGAATAGGACGGTACGTTTACGTTTACATCAATCAGGAAAAATAACAATATCAACATGCTCGATGTTGTATACTTTGTGATTTAGGTGTCGACTGTGGACAGCCTGTACAAATCACCAATGGACAAATAAACAGTGCATCTAATAATTTCACCTACACAAATACAATCGCATACCAGTGTAACCACCTGTACCGACTGGTTGGTGAAGAAACACGTGTTTGTCAAGCTGACGGGACGTGGTCAGAGGAACAACCATATTGTGAACCAAGTAGGTATCAGGCTAAATACGCAGGGAAACTAGTGATAAATTGATGCATTTGAATCAAACGGATCAAGGTTATTCGGGCTATTTCTAATTTGAATCCATTAAATGGAATTGTAATCGAGTCAAATATGAGCGTCAGGAATGTTATTAGGTGTGATTTCGAATAGATAGCCTAACTTAGCCAAACACTCACATTATTTTTGAAGTCAATTTCTTGTGATGGAATGTTCTCGTCTTAAGACAACGATTCTGTTCAGCTACAACATATTTTAAACGGCCAAGTGCACCAATGACGGGTAACTTAATAGGGAGGTAAGCTACCTCCCTAGTAGTTATGCTCTAACTGTAGCATAACTTACTAACGATGTAATTCTTAGAGCATAACTGGCGAGTAACATCAGAATACCAACTAGCGAGGTAAATATCCACATTAATCAGCATCGTCCCCTTACAAAATTAATTGGCGCATATGCAAAGTGTTAACCTATAGTTTATTGTAAAATTCTGGGGTGAATGGTCCTCCGTAATATTAAAAACGTGTCGTCACTTGCTAGGTCATAGGTGAGTGTAAATCAAGAATCACGTGGAGTCGACCTGCGATCCGGAAAAAAATGATGCCATTTTATGGCCAAAAAATTCGAAGTTTGTTTACCGCTTTTACAAAAATAAGGACTATCATGACATTACAAACATATTTTGTGCGAGGGGCACATACAAACATTGCACCAAAAAGCACAATTTTAATGACAAACACAAGCACCCGATGGATACAATTATATACAACTATAACACATCTCTTTATACAAATACTTGCGTGGCCTGGACACCTTGTCCTTCGCTTGTTAACCGCGGGACCCCGGTTCGATTCCCGGTTCGATATGCTTTTTTATTTCGTTCTTCTAGTACGACCCTTCCACTCACAATAATGTTGACACTTGGCTTTATCAGTTTTTAATTAATAAAAACAATAATAAGTTTATGTATTTAGCCATTATTTAAGATCCTTGGACAATTAGTACATTTTGGTCAAATATGACCCGAAGTCGGTGCGATTAGTGTTTGAATGGGCAAAAGGAGTTGATCTAAATTTTGACTACAAAAATCACCAAATTGCATGAATGGATTTTCAAAATTATAAAATCTTTCAGCTTATGAGGGTCACATTCTACTTCAAATAAACACCCCCTGGGCATGCAAGCGCAATTGGTCCTTCAGCATTAGCGAATCATCCCCTCCAATGTTCACAACAAATTTACGCTACTGCTAGAATCGACTGACTTGTGGCATAAAACATTATGCCCCAACTTACTCTTGGGTCCGGTCAGGTATAACATTTAACGTAAATTACCCGCCAGTTACTAGCCTAGTAGCTTACCCCGCATTGGCGCTCTCAAAATTTTGGGTTACGCCTCAGTTACTAGCGAGGTAGCGTTATTCTTCATCTACCCGTCATTGGTGCACTCGGCCGCTCGACCCTAACCCTATACCAAATACCACAAAATACCAGGGCAAGCAGAGACCAGCGCACGAATCAACCGAGCCTATAGTGAAGCTGATATTCGCGGCTTACCTATGCGGGTCGGCTGGATGATGTGCGGAGGGTACCCGGTTCGATTCCCGGTCGGGGAGCGGCGATTTATTAGTTCACCTTGTCTCCTCTCTCGTTTAAAAAAACACACCCAGTGTTTCGGGCTAGGGTTAAAGCATTATCGAATGGTAAATATGTTTCAAGGTTTTCCTGGCCACCTAGTGTTCAGGAAAGCCACCACCAGGACAAGATGGTGACAAACTGTCGTATTCATTTATCTGTCGTAATGGACGACGAGCGTTTTCTTGGTATTTAATTATAATACTACACACATTTCAACTCTTTAATAATCAACATTTTATTTTCTCAGTCTGTGGAAAGTCTATTGTACCCCCAAGAGAAGCACAGCGCAGTAGAATAGTTGGAGGTGTAGAAGCAGCACCCGGCTCGTGGCCATGGATGGCATTCCTTGATATTAACGCTGAAAGGTAAAACTACAAAATATGACGTTAAGCGTTTTAGCCATGCCTTCATCATTATTCATCAGGAGGACTTAGACTTTGACTTCGTCGGGGATGGAAGGAAAAAGTCACGAGCTTATACTCGACTCCGCTGAGCATGCTGAGCATGCATTACTACCTCCTCATTCATAGACTGCATTGTGATCTGATCTACTGACTGAGCTGATCTAAACTGTTTTCCGATACAATAACAACCATTGAATATAGAACCGAGACCAAGACCAATTAATTTATGGATCCGTGTACGTGTGGTGATGCAAATTATTACTTTGGCGACTATCGTACAAGTCTTACGTTCCAGTCACTTATACGTATGAACAATACGTACTATTTTTGCAGTGCGACCTTAAATCCTCCCGTATCAACCCTCCAGAACAACTCCACCATTAATCGCTATTTAATTTTTGTCAACAGATTTGGTTTAAATTCACACTTCTGTGGCGCTTCGTTGCTGAACGAAGAATGGGTTCTTACTGCAGCCCATTGCATCACGGGGATGGAAGAGTCCCTGAAATCTCGAGGTCTGTATGGAGCATCAGTCCCTCCAGAGAAAGTCAGCGTCAAGCTAGGAATGCACAACCGGCAAAATTTAGTCGGAGTTACTCAGGTATAGTACCACGAAGAAAGCCAATCTCGGAATTACACTCGTCGAGGAAAAAAAAAAATCATCTTTGCCGCGAATACATAATGTGAAGAACACAAGTTTTTACTATTCTAAACAGCCCATTCATTGATGTTAATTTATTACATTGTATGATCCACCCATGATTAGGTATAAAACTACACCGTTTGAACGTGCTTCGACAGATTAAGAGTAACCCTAGCGGTCACAATCGGAAGAACGTCGTACAGACGTTGTACCAACGTTACAAGTGTGACTTTACAACGTTGGTGCAATTTCTATACGACGACAGTCCCCATTCATAATCTCAAATCCCCACCCGTCATGCTTACATCATTAACTCGTTTTAATCCGTTAATGTTTTTTTCAGAGAAGTTTTGATTACATTCTGCGTCCCTCAAACTACGTCTTGGATCTTTACGACGCCGACCTTGCCTTATTGCACCTTGATGAACCGGTACAACTAAACGAACGAATCCGTCCAATATGTCTCCCCGAAAACCTGGTTGATGACGATGATTATTCATCGGTAGATTTGGAGGACGAGGAAATGGGGGTCGTTATGGGATGGGGAAGACTGGGAGAGTTCCGTATAACATCGGATACCCTTCAAGAGGCTTACGTTCCACTAGTGGATAATGACGTATGTCAACAAGCAAATATTTACACTATTACTGACCACATGGTATGTGCGGGATTTGAGGAAGGTAAATACGATTCATTTTTGATTTTATCCAATATAATTTATAGTAGTTTAGAAGAATAAATGTTAGCTACCAGTTGCTATTGTAAGTTATTTTAACATAATAAATGTCCAAACAAAATCAGCTTCGCATCACCATCGTGTGGGCATTTGAAATTATTGCTTAATCACTAATGTTATCTTCTCTACAAAGCCTCAAACATAACCTTAATTAAGTTTTAGCCTGTTAAATGAAATGCCATAATTCTACCAAATAGTTAGGTTGTGGGATATTTTGACTCGGAAAATGGTAATAAGTTCAATTTCATTCTTTGGAGACCCAGGCTTAGAGAGCGACATTTTCTCCAGGATCATCATAACAAATGTACCGACAAATAAATCTTGGTGACAATTATTAGTGGAAAATAAAAACGCCGCCATGACAACATACTATCCTTTGATATTTTAAAATGGCTGCCACGATATTTGATCGATTCATTTCAGGTGGACGGGATTCATGCCAAGGAGATAGTGGAGGACCAATGGTCATGCCAACAGAGACAGGAAGCTCAACTTACTTCATAAAGGGTATCAGCTCATGGGGTGTCGGATGTGCTCGAGCAGGGAAGTACGGCGTCTACTCAAACGTTGAGAACTTCGTGGATTGGATTAAAGATGCTATTGAGATTGACCGAACTGTTTAGAACTAATGTAGTAACATATGGTATGGACAAAAGATGGATGACTGACACTTTACGCAAAATGTGATATAATGAACTACTGTCCTCAAAAAGTAAATAGCCAGATAGTAAATAGGCTCTTAACTCCGTAACTATAGCTCCTAGGCCTATACGTACACTTTTAAAATTTAAATTTGTAAAAAAAGACCTCATCTTAAACCAAAACAAAGTCCGTTTTTCATTTAACATTTGGTTCTTCTAGAAGGTAGCCTAGGTGTAGCAATAGGCAGATTATTGATTAACTGATAGCGACAACTCACCGGTCGCTAGTAAAGTTGAGGATTGGAGATGGATCGATACAGCTCATTACACCTACTTGTAACACTATCATCGTATCATTAACCCAAATGCGAAAATGAAAGTTGCACTTTGTCTCATTCTTTTCGGTGCAACGCTCTTTATAGACCATTTCAAATTGAGATCGGAAATCTTCGGAAAAACAGGTCACATGGAGTAGGTGCGTTGCGCGTTCTTCGCAACAGTTGATCGCGTTCACAGCATTGCCCTAGTTGATTGTCCGCCTATGTTTACATACACGCGTGCACGCATGAGAAGTAAAACGTGGAACGAGACTATTTTGTTTTTTATCAACAAAGGCGCTGACGGACAAATTCCAAATGTATCGAGCAGACGGTAAAAAGTGAAAATATTACCCCAAATCTCTTTCATCTCACTCGTGTTTGTAACTGAAATGTCGCAACATCAACTTTGTGAGGGATACAATCTATCACCAACACCAGCGCAATCTACCACACGGGCAGACGGGTGAAAAACACGTTGTTTTTCTCCGGCACATGGCCATGACCTGTCAGGACCTGACAGGTCATGGAACCGAGTGTCAAACACTCGGCTATCGGAAACATTCGGAACCGATCGTATATTTTCGGATTTGAAATGGTCTATAGGTCAATAAATGCGTATGGGTTGTCTCAAGAGAAATAAGACAAATCAATGCATGCGCGCTGATGTTAATGTGTGAACAATGGCACAACCCCGAAGGGGGAGTGCTATTGTGAACATATCAACATTTGCGCAAGTGCGTTGATTTGTTTAATTTTTCGAGAAACAAAACATACACATGCATTGACCTAATTCATACACGACACTATACAAATCACAATTCATTATTTGAGCATAATTTTGATCTATGTAATAACGAATAAAAGCATGTTAACAAGTTTGCTAACGCCCGCAGTGAAAATCGGCGAACCCGCGATAACTGAACAACGAATAAAAACAAAGCGCGTCGTGCGCACATTGAACTGCTCGCACGCGGAGTGCATTAGACACTTTTTAGACATTGAAGAAGAGAACTTGATCCATAATTTAGAAATTCACATTTTAAAGTTGGAACTATAGTTTTAGAGTTGTGACGGGTAGTTACTTTTTGAGGACAGTATAGGGTCCTTGCAAATCTTATGCTCTTAGGCGAACTGGTCTCCCCGATATGGCGCTTGTACTATAAGTGACAGATGCATTAACGCTCTTTTTATAACATTGTCCATGGATGACCTCCTTTATTGTGTAAAACTCCCGCCAAATGGCTCCTAGATTTGAGTGGCTGTCATATCGTCCGTTAGCAGTCATTAGTTTTCATTGTGTGAATAGGTTGTCATACATCAAATGTTTGGCAACATTGGCATGTGTATGTTTAAATGTAAAAGGTGGGACTAAAACATTTTAGTTTTTGTTTGTTTTATGTTGTAGAAATTGCTACAAAGTATTCAATGAAACCTAAATCTGTAAATGATATTCGATAACAATATGAAATGGTCAATCTTTGATCACGTTGATATAGGTAGCGTAGGCTACTCGCAGCTAAACGTATATCATTAAACTCGGGACGTCTGACGTCTAAATACATAATGTAAGAATATAAACATGTACCAATGTTGCAAACACGTACTTGTTAATTTGTGTAACCCTTTAGTAGGTTATTAACTAGAAATCATCATGATCATCACCAGTCTGCCATCCTTTCGGGAAAAACCCATGCCATCACTGCTTACATGGCGTCAGATCCCTACTTCCCCTACTTTGCGATCACGGGACGCTGTAATATATGCAGACAAAACATTTCACAAAATCTTTCAAAAATAGCCAGATAATTAAATTTCATTACCATATTTGGAATCACCATGAAAATTGCATTAAAATAAGTATAAACACTTCTAGTATTGGTTCAGTGATTCTTGAGATAGGCTTCGAAAGATGTACACGGCAGTGGCGTAGCTAGGTTTTTGATATTGGGGGGGGGGGGGGGCGAGAAATAAAATGAACCGACCAAATCGTTATGAGTCACAATATGCTTCACGATTTATTTTGACTTTACACTTATTTTGGCACGATTAAGATACATTTTTGCTCTAAACAAGCTTGTTTCAACGAATATTGATTTGGGGTAACATAATATGCGCGCGCAGCGCGCGAAAATTTTTCATCTGTGTACTTTTGACCATCATTATTCCATGATTCCTCTCGTCAAATGAACCGACAGTGCCAATTTCAACCGACACGACGTCAATATTGGGGGGGGGGGGGCGATCGCCCCCTCGCCCCCCTCTGGCTACGCCACTGCTACACGGTGCATCAGCTCTCTGATTGCGTCACTATTGCGTCACCACCGGTGTTTTTATATCAAGTCACGTGGCTTTAAAAATACTTATGTAGGGCCTATAACAATTCAACGAAAACTATATGAACAGTTGTCATTCGTTCGTGACATATTGGCATAGGCTGCGTTGTATTCGCTAGCAGTTCGCTGGGGTCCGCAGAGATCGCTGGGGTTTATGAATTTTTTGAGCATGTTTAAAATTTTAAGCGTGTGTCATGCGTTGTGATGAAACGTTATGTATACTTTGAGCATTCGCCGTGTGAACGTTTCGCACGTTGGTGTAGGTTTCTAGTAGTAGCGCTGTATATGGCCGAACAGCTGACGATATGCAATCTACACCCAACGTGCGAAACTTTCACGCAGCGAATGCTCAATGTATACATAGCGTATTGGTTACTACGTTGTCACCCGCTAAAAATATTGTACATGCTCGAAAATGTTCATAAACCCCAGCGTACTCTGCGAACCCTAGCGAAAACAACGTATGAAAATACGTCGTCGCTGTTCTGACATAACGGCACATCACAACAGAATTAAGTAAAGTGATGTGTCGTTATGTCAGAAAAGCGACGACGTCACGAACGAATGACAACTTACACGAACGTACACCCAAATTTCCAAACGTCGGGCACACGTTACCATGCTATGACTCTCATATCTGCATTGTTGAGATTTGGTTCACAGTATAGCGCACTCTATCAGTGCTTCACCCGGAAGTTAAGCGTAAACTGTCAATCATTCGTTGTGAATGATTATATTCAGCCATGATTATTCATGACCTCACACGATGTGATCGTCGCGATCCGGCGTCCTTCCAAACTGATCTGATTACAATATTCATAAGATGCAAATAACGCCACGCCCCTCCTCTGTCACTGCCAGACGAAGCCATCCACAACTTAAAATTCGTATTTTCTTCTACGTAAATTAATTTCAAATAATCAATTCTGAAAGTTTCGTGTCATATAAGAACTAAATTCTGCCATCATCAAAGCAAATCAGTTCTACTCTAAATCACAATCAGCTTTTTTACCATTGACGTACTATTTCTGTGCCACAAATCATGTTTAAGCCGATAAAAACCACCAAGTCTCATGTCGCCTGGTTTGTTACGACCATGATAGTGCGCCCCCTATAAAACCTTCACCCGTGAATTTGGTTTTAGTAGGCGAAATTTTGTCTGAGGAGTGACCTATCCCATAATTATATAATCCCTGCACGTTAGCTATATTAGTTATTACGCAACAGTGTAACAGGGCCTTCAGAGTATAGACAATGCTAGAATGAGGTTGCTTTGATATAAAAGCAACGAAACATCATTCCATTACCAAGTCTTGGCCTCGTAAGATGCTAGACTGCACTGCAAAAATGGCTCATTTATACATACGTATAGTATTAGGCCTAGTAAGTGACTTGTACCGAAAGACTAATGCAACTTTGTGATAGTGGTACAATGTCTTTACGGGACGACGGAATTTCCCCAATTGTGCCCACTGGGACTAAACAGAACTTAGTGCCACGACTTTCCCGAGAAGCTGGAGTGTTTGGATCAAAGGGGTAAACCCTCGGAAAGTTTCTGTAAACTTTTCTCTATGTACATGTGCGGTAACGTTAGGATTATATTAATCAGCTGCAAAGCAAAAGTAGCCCAAATGAAGATTCAAATAAAGAACCAAAGACAAAACAGGTATAGGCACACAATGTTATAAGTGTTTTATTTTTTCATCGTTAACATTTGATTCAATTGCATATGATATCAGAAATGTATAGAATTAAGCTTCAAACAAAAAAGGAACACAAATTTCTTTGTTATTGAAGTCGCGAGAAGCGCAAAGCAATATAGTAGGCTAGTATGTACAATCATTATCGCCGAATGATAGTGCCTGTTTCAGGCTTAGGCAACGATTAAAGTTCCAGGCTTATTATCGGGACGATATCGTCAAAAATCTCTCAAATGTACTATTTTATGACATTTCCTTGAACATTAACCTGGCAGTGGCGTAGGATATGGTAGTGGGGGTTGATGGCACGTGCCATGGTCGCCACTTGAAAGGGGATGGGCGCCACTGAGCCATTTCTATAAAAGTAATTTTTCTACAGTCCATGCTTAAAGATATAGTAACGAGTTCGAAAAGCTGATATTATGGTAAGGTTATCTAAAAGGTGGGTGTCATAGAGGTTGGACTGGACAGGGGCGCAATTTCAGTGCTTGCAATGGGCGATATTTTCCGTAGCTGCGACACTACTAAGCAAATTTTGATTAGTCTAATATGCCCTTATAACTATACTCATTATTTATATAGTTATTGTTATAACATGATGTGTTATGGGCCTTACAACCATGTTTGTTGAAATTGAAATGTCCATTTTTATCTAATACCACCTAGTCCGTGTAATCGCAACTGAGAATTACGAAATTGTGAACACATTTTAAAATAATTAAGTTATTTCAAAATGGTGATTCTTCCACTTCAAATCTTTCATTTATTTCTAATTATTACCGTTCACAAGTTAATCTACTACAGAATATTTAAAACTCGTTCGATATCAGTTGTTTGTCGTTCGATCCATGACAGTATTGGCCGTCACCCAGTCGGCAAAGTTTTCCACACGAGTGTACACTCCATACGTCCCTTGTGTTCCGCAGTTTGGATTTCCCCACGACACGATACCGTAACTGTAATACAGGAGCGTAGTAGAGTTCTTAAACATAAACGGTCCTCCGCTGTCACCTTTACAGGAGTCTCTACCACCTGAAAAAGAAATGAAAAGATTTTAACGATATCATAATTTGACCATTCATGTAATATAATAAATGGAAAATTTCAACTTCACTGAAACCAGAATGATACGTAACTCATGGTACACTCTAAGAAATTAAAACACACTTTTTTGTCCGCTATTTAGAACACTCAATGGTTCTTGGCCCTGATTTTTGCTTGTTTGCTGGTGTGTTTTCATGTTTCTGTGTTGACTGGTTTGTTTGTATATTCGTTTGTTTACCGGTCCGATCCCTCTCTCCCCGCCCACACACACAATTGCCCGTCATAATTTTGCTTTTGTTGATGTTACACGTATTGATGATATCAACATTTACTATTAACATCAATTATGGTAGCCGAATAAGACATCTTTTTGCAATGGTGAATATTGCCGTCATTTGGACGAACAATCTGAAAGTGAATGCTTCGCAGACAGGTCCTTCATATAGCTTGCTAGCTTTGCTAGGGTATGTCTTATTCCAGTCTTATTGTTATAATTATTGTAAAAATGTTCAGGTTGACTCACCGTCTACAGCCCCAGCGCAGACCATATTATTTGAAATCAGAAAATCGGTTGAGTCCCTGCATGTCTGCCTGTCAATAACCGGTACATAGACTTCCTTCAGCACATTTGAGGCTCTACCATCTTCTGTACGGCCCCAACCTATGACAACTCCTGATGTTGTGTAATCAACACTGTCCACTACAACCGTTAAGTCCTCGTCACCGATCTGAAATATTTTAAGGCACCAGGCGTCACTGGGAATTCAGTACGGTGAGTTCTAGAGTATAACTAAAATATTTGCAGTCCAGGCAACTGTCCAGACTGGAAACGTCCAACCACATAGTGCATCGCTCACGTATTATTAAAGATTTTCAACTTTTGTCATAGAAATGATATTATTCTTACAATTCTGTACAAAAAAGGTATTTACCTGAAATGTTCTTAATAGGCCTAACATGACTAAGATAATTGATATTTAAATTATGTATCTGTTATATTGTCTTAATGAATACACTAATGTAGGATTAGCTCATCGCATGTATGTTATATGTCTGGCGTATATAAGTCATTTGGGTTTGTCTCAGATTCCAGCGTACTGAATTTGCAGTGACGCCTAACATATAGCTTAATCTTGTTAAGGGAGGTCAATTGTCTAAAAATATTAATAATGAAAAAATATCTTTGTGACATTTGCCTATAGTGAGTGAAATGAACGATTTGGAACCAATTCACAAACGCAAGAATTTTTTTAAATGTTACCTATTAGTGTGGATGTGTGCAGAATAATAAATTAATTTACCGGAGTATCTGGCGATGGGTTCTGTGATGGTAGACATATGGGTCGAATGTATTCCGTAAGCTGTATCGATTGGTTAAGATGTAGTAGGGCTATGTCCGCATCATAAGTAGCTGCTATATATTCTGGGTGAACAATAATCTGGTCTGTATGCACCTGTGAGAAACGGTATACCGAATGTTATCACATCGTTTGTGTTTTTTCAAGAAGGATAATTTTTTTCTTCTTCATTATACGTATACAGGGCGAGTCAAAAAGAAGTTGTACGGATTTGAATATTTTTTCCTGAGAAAGAAAAAGAAAATTGATCTAAAACTCAAGCAACATTAGTGATGAGAATATTCTTCCGATCATCTGAAAAAAATGACTGAAATCGATCATTCCTATCCAGAGTTATAGCTATTTTACTAAAATAACCCATTTTTTTAGCTGTCCACCGATACGTGTAATTTACAGAACAAAGTAAAGAAAATGTTTAAAACTCATCATTATCATATCAGGAAGTAATTGTTTTATTCCTCATAATGCAAAATCATAGAATCCGTTAACAAGAGGTGGTTAACGTCTTATTGTAGTCACTGATTATTTATTTTAGGCACACCATTCCCACCTGTGTTTGAAACTCTCGGGCTTTAATCTTATTTGAATATGAATGACCGTGTGTATATTTGGCTGCCCACTTAGAGTGGAAAGATATCAAACGAATTAAGCGTTTCGTGGACAGCTAAGCTGATTTCTTTTGTCATATGAGCGGAATAAGTTGCTCTTTGAATACGTGTCTCATTGGTTTGTCATATTTGTTTGGTCTATTTTTAAACAAATATTTATTCCCGTACAACTTCTTTTTGACTCACCCTGTAGTAACACTTTTTGGCTGCATTTACTAAGAATTAATAATAAATAGTTTTTGTAACCTTAGGGTCGAACTGGGGTTCACCGGGGAAAATAGCCTGTTATGCCATAGTCATGCATATATTATAATACATCAAGTAGCCAACAAACATGACAAAGTATCAGTTAAGTACACAACGTGCATCAATTATTGATCCCGTACTCACAGTAACAGTATTTGCATCCACGTCCCTTATGTCGTGTAATCCTAAAACAACGCGAAGAGATTCCGATGGAATAGCCTGTCCGTAATGACGCTCATAGATGTCATTGCCACCTGTCACGCAGTGAGCTGCCGTCATGACCCATTCCTCATTGATCAAAGAACCACCGCAAAATCCTTCCGATCTGTCCCACTCTGTTTCGCGTGCCGCGATGATAACTCGAGACTGCCATGGCCATGAACCTTGCACGGATTCGCGTCCACCCACTAGGCGACCTCTTGGTGGGTCCCGTGGAGTAAAGGACGATTCCCCACACTCTGCAATAACAGAAGAAAAAAGAAGAAATAAATAGTGTTAGTATTATAGTCTATGAGTATAGAAACTTTAAGTACCGCATACCGAATTCCCAGATTACAGTTTATGTCACGAAAGCTCTCAAATAAATCCTGATGGATTTCCTTCAGGATGACATCTTAATTGTTATAGCCTACACCATGCATGGTAATTGAAAACAAATATTGCACTGTGGTCGACAACAAGTCGTCAGTAAGGTAAGGAATAAATTAAACGAAAAATTGGCGTATATCTGAAATAAAGTCCGGGCCACAGAGCCCAAATCAACACTCATTAAAAATATCACTTTTATCCTGATTACCCAAATAACCCTTGCTCTTGAATCCAATGTTTTCAGGCACCGTAATCATGGTAATCCGAATCAAAATGTAACTAACAAGATTATCTAAGGCCAAATTTATTATATTGTGACATAAAAATCAGATTCGAAGGTATGATTTCTCTAACGAATCTACAGGGTGAGTCAACAAGAAGTTGTACAGATTTGAATATTTTTTTCTTAGAAAGAAAAAGAAAATTGACCATAAACTTAAGCAATATTTTGACGAGAATATTCTTCCGATCATCTGAAAAAGAATGACTGAAATCGATCATTCATATTCAGAGTTATAGCTATTTTACTAAAAGAACCATTTTTTTAGCTGTCCACCGATACGTAAAACAGAACAAAGTAAAGAAAATGTTTAAAACTCATCATTATCATATCAGGAAGTAATTGTTTTATTCCTCATAATGCAAAGTCATAGAATCCGTCAAAAAAAGAAGGTTAAAGTCTTATTGTAGTCACTGATTATTTATTTTAGACACACCATTCCCACCTGTGTTTGAAACTCCAGGGCTTTTAATCTTATTTGAAGATGAATGACCGTGTGTACATTTTGCTGCCCACTTAGAGTGGGTAGATATCAAGAGAATTAAGCGTTCCGTGGACAGCTACATAAAGGAGTTCTTTTGTTAGGCGGTGGAACGATTTCAATGATTTCTTTTGTCATATGAGCGGAATAAGTTGCTCTTTGAATACGTGTCTCATTGGTTTGTCAAATTTGTTTGGTCTTTTTTAAACAAATATTCATTCCCGTACAACTTCTTTTTGACTCACCCTGTATACTTTCTTTTTTGTTAAGTTTATCTTACTTGGTATACACGTAGGTTCTTCGCCTTCCCAAAGACCGTCTGCTCGGCATGTTCGAAAACTAGATCCAATAAGTTGATAGTAGTCGGCACATTTGTAGCCCACATCGTTTGTAAATGTAAAATTTTTACGATTGTAGTATAGGATATGTCCATTTCTAACGGTGGGTGGATGTCCACAGTCAACCACTAAGATGATCGATACGTAGAGAGATAAAAGATGAATGACAAAGAGAGATGATTAAAAGTTAAATTCATTACTTCATGAATAATCGCGATAGCTGCGTACCAAGTGCGTTCCAATAAAATGAATCGTTAGATGAGAACACGCACACCGAGCGCAGGTTACCAATAATTGCCCGAAAGTACTGCGCCAAAGTGTTCGATTGTTTTGCTCATTGACCATGTTGACCAACCAATCAAATTAAAGCCTCATGGGGGTGAGGTCAAAACAAAAAAATTCGCACGGTCAAAAGAAAAATCGCACAGTCCAAAAGCTAGAGCGAGTGAACGTAGGCGATGGGCTATAAATAGTCAATTCCGTGTGATTCCATTGCCCGGTTCCATTGTAGTACGTTGCTGATCGGAAAGTGTAAAGCATTAATGTAGCATCTCGTGAAGGAAATAAAAGTATTGATAAACATTTTAATTGATAAATTTGTGAGGCGGGAGATTATATATGCTAGGCGGGAGTGCGGGAGAAAGAGTGGCTAGGCGGGAGACTCCCGCCTAAAATGCGGGAGAGTTAACAGCCCTGCCTTATACGCTCATTACAATTAATAGCATTTAATTGCAGAGGTATTCTAGAAAGAATACACGTGACACTTTTCCAACAATTAAGGAAGCACTGCAAATCTAGTCCATATGATAAGTGACTTGTACGTAAGACTTATACAAAGTATACAAGCAATCTTGAAAATTAAACTGAGACCAATGCAAATATTACTGTATTATTACGTAAATATTTGTATTGGTTTATTACAATTTCCATTGCCGCTTATACGTATGGTGATGCAAAATATTACTTTGGGCACTATCGTATAAGTCTTACGTACAAGTCACTTATACGTAGGAGCCGTACGTACTAGTTTTGCAGTGCGGCCTAAGATGAATCAAATGTGCAACTGTTCTTACATTGGCATACGGCTTCTTCACCAGACCAAGTACCATCCGCCATACATGTTCTGTATTCTGAACCAACTAAGTTATAACCGGATTTACAACTCGTTTGGACGACCTGTTTGAAGGTGAAATCACTGCCTTCCATAGTTCCATACAGCGGGGCCTCGATTGTTATGCAGGGTTTAGCTGTGGGAGAGATAACAATGATGGTAAAAATGTATGCGGAATTTATTCTTCAAATTTACACAAGTTTATTCAACTGTTCTAACCCATTTCGATTGACCTACTGTTCTAAGAATATAGATTTATGTCAGTTAAAGCAAGTGATCTTTTTCAAATGTTTACACATATTTTTCTCTCTCTTATAATGAAATATGACTATCAGGAAAGACTTTCATGGAATTTTCCAACATATTTCGATTTTCATCATAAAGCATTCGGTAGGGGCGTGTTCACTTGTGTACAGTTGCGTTCGAAACCGTAAACATTGCAAACGGCGTTAACACGGGTGTCATACCATGGAATTCTATTACGAACGAAAAAACCACTCATAAAATAAACAAGGATAACTTATTTCAAAATCTGATTTTGAAGTCATTGGAAACGTATTGCTTTGTAACTTACAAGATATTTTAGTTTTATGGTTATATATGTAATTTGAAAAAATAACAGATAGAGGGCGTTCTATAAAAAAATCGCATAAATTATATGACTTTAATTCAAATGACGATGTCGTTATCTAAACATGGTTAGGCCGCACTGCACAACAAGTACGCTACGTAGAACTTAAAGGTAGATGACCCGATCACATTTTCGTATCACAGAATTATTTCAAACATACGGTATAATTACGGAGAAATCGATGAAATAACGTCGAATTACCGCGAATGGTGGTAACCACCGATATAGTTTGCGTACTACTCAATGGGTACAGTTCACAGCATCTTGTGCGTCTAAAATAAGAACCATTAGAGCTATGCAACTCAAACTTTGGAACACGACTTTTTTAAGGATGACCTTTCATGTAGAATAGAAAACTTCAAGTTGAAAATCGGAACATCTACCTTTAAACGATAGTCGTGAAATTAACATTTTGCATAACCATACGTACAGGCACCAATGAAACATGAACTGAGACGCATATTTCTATAATGGTATATTTCCAATGGCACAGTTCAATTTGTATGGATGCTTGTTCGTATGGTGATGCAAAATATTACCTTAGAGACTATCGTTTACAGCGCTTTGAACCCTTTGGAAGAGGCGCTATATAAATACTGATTATTATTGATTATTATTATCGTACCTATAATTTCACCTACTCGTATGAGCAATACGTATTGGGTTTGCAGTGCGACCTTTAAAACACTTTCCACGCGGCTATTGGTTTTACCAAATACAAAACAGATTTTCAGAAACCTTTTCTAATTTTCAAGTTCTATCTTAAGAATTACTGAACCAATAATAGGCATGTTGGTACTTATTTTAATGCAGTTCTCATGATGATTCTAAATATGGTAATTCAATTCAATAATTTTGACATTTTTGAAAACAATTGTGATCTTTTGGAATGTCGTCTGCTGACGCCTGACGAGTGCGTAAAAGGCACATCTGGAAAAGCCGTTGTGTTCAAGAAACGAGTCTTTACTTACCAGTAAGGTAGTAAGACATGTTGGAATGTCGTCTGCTGACGCCTGACGAGTGCGTAAAAGGCACATCTGGAAAAGCCGTTGTGTTCAAGAAACGAGTCTTTACTTACCAGTAAGGTAGTAGCTTGCTTGGAACCCCTTTTGACCGACCGTAGTGTCAGAGTGAAATACAACACGCAGTTCGTTACCAGATGTTACTATTGGAGCCGGTATGGGATTATCGTCCGGTAGACTACCGCAGTATGGGCCGTGTTTCACACCATCTGATACGACCTGATAACAGAATATAGTTTTGGATGTGGACTCAATGAAAGAACTACCATCCTCATTTTTAGTGACATTGATATGATGGGTCGGACGTCGGTGTTAAGGGGGCTGTGCACCTTCAGGTACAGTTTCCGTAAAACTGCCGTCTTCATTATTCATTTAATCTATATAAAAGTATTCATTTTTTTGCAGGAAAGGGTTCAATGAATCCAACCATGATCACGAAATTGACTATTTTGGAAAAAAATATAAAAAACACGTTTTTTGACCCATTTTAGGTTCTGCAAAGATAACTGAAAATATATTTTGTCAAATTTTGTCATACTAGTTTTATTATATTCCTCATACAATTCCCTAGGAATCGTTTTTATTGTTTTGAAAATATTTATTATTTTTTGAATTAGAGACCAAAAAGTACCAACTATGGATTTTGGAGGCTATACCGAAGGTGCACAGCCCTCTTAAATGGTTTTAGTAGAAGCTGAGACAAACATCCTAAAGGGATAAGAAGCACTATTCATTCCTGTTATGTGCAGCGATCCAGGTTTGACACCGGTATTGTTATAATTGATGACCAATCGATTATCATAATGTATTTTATTTTGAAGCACGACCTCATTATGTGAGTGGCCGCGCTATTTCAAATCTAAATCCACACGTGTATGACGATTTTCTAAACAATATATTATGATATTCAAAGTTCATGGAGTGTGTTTAGATTTAATATGAATTGAAACAAATGTTCAGATGTGGTTGAGCTGATAAACGTATCCTTTTATGAATACAAACTACAAATTTGTGTTTCAATTCACATTACATCTAAATACATACCATGAACTTTGAAAACTATAATACATTATTTGTATGATCAAGGTAACTAGTAGGTTTGAATTGCCATACTTCTTCTGCAAAGCCATACTTTTGGCTGTTCAAATATATATATAAACCATTTTCGAAATATCAAGTCTGTATGTCAGAAGCATCTTAATAAAGTGTGTTCATATTATTTAAAAATCGTAATACACGTCGTGTGGATAACACTGGATTCATAATAGCGTACCAACTCAAATAATGAGGTCGTGCTACAAATGTAACTGAATGGTGGGTATCGATTGGCCATCAACTATAACAATACCGTAGCTAGCAGACCTGGCTCGCTGCACTTGAATGGTATAAAAGGGCGCTTCTTATCCCTTTATGGCCATGAGATTCGAATTAGCATATCGCAATAACTACTTGTTCTACCCCATAAAAAGTATATATTTTCTGAACGGTAATCTCACAAGGAATCGAAATATGCTATTGAAATTTAGATAGGACCTAATGGTAACATGTTGTGATTAAGAATGTTCAAAGAATATCGATTTTGTTTTCATATTTTGATTAAAGTTCAATATTCTTTTTATTCCTATATCCCAATCATAATTTTACTGTGCATAGTAAGTTCTTTCATCATGCAATTTACCATCGGAACATAATGGTTGTCAAGGGTAACTTGTTGAAATATACTATATCGGGAAGTGAATGAGCACAAACGTTTAAATTTCAAATTTATTAGAGTTTACACTTATATATTTTTAGCTATTCACCCTATCCTGATTTAAACGACATTTTTGAATTCCCCTATTTGATAGCTTTCCAAAAATGTATACTTTTGCTATCATCGGTTTAATACTTTTTGTTGTTGTTATAGTCATGTATGTAAAACCGATGAATTAGGGCAAGTATGAGCAGAGAGGGGGAAGGTTACCAATACTAATATAAAGCAAACGCCTTCTTTTGGTTTAGAGACAAAAAATAAATACGATATGCATTCAAAGCTATGGTTCTAAGTACATACATGAGCTTTAACATTTAATATATAGATTCACCCTCAGATCACCGTCATGGATGCTAACCTTCAGAATTAGCAGTCATGATGCTAACCTTCAAAAGTTACCCCTTGACTTAATGACTACCTACCATGACGAAATCATACGGGCATTGCACTGTAGGATGAGCCTCGATATCAACTAAGTCAAACGAGAAATTGATTACGTAACCGCTTTCCACATCGATCAGCCAATCACAGTCAGCGTTATTCGGATAAGTTTGTGGGTAATCAATTGATTGTAAAACACCTGTTGTCGCGGTATATGTCATACTGCGACACATAGCTGAAAAAATAAATACATGTAAATATATCGTTAATTCAGTGTGTATACGATTTACTCTGCCTTATGTACGTGTAAGTCAGTGAAGATTTGTGTGGGATTCGGATTTAACATAAACATTATTACAAAATTATCCTTGGTGTATTTGCATAACATTTTCCAGGCTGCAGTCGTCTGCAGACGACAGTCCCAAAATGTCACAAAAGTTTTCAAAGAATGTCAAAAGTTTTTGGAATCACCATGACACATGCATTAACATAGTACGAATATACCTAGCATTGGTTCAGTAATCCGTGAGATAGACTTTGAAAGTTGGGAAAGGTTTTTGAAAAACCGCTTTCAACTTTGTTGTGGTCGATTTTCATCATGCATAAGCATTTCCAATATATTGTATTCACTTGGGTACAGTTGTGATCGTAGCCGGAAACACTGTAAACGGCGCGGAGTTGACCAGTGACATTTAAATAAGAGCGTGTTTCTACTGGGGCACTGCAAAGTAAACGCTAAGATTAAACGCTATGATCAATCGGTAAGTTTCTAATCCCCCTATTTCTAGTCGCGAAAAGTTACCGCTAAGTTTACTATCGATCCTAGTCGATGGGCCACGACATTTGACCTTTCGTAATACCAAACAATGCCACCGCACCAGAAAAAGATTGCTTCACGATGTGTATAACCCAGCGTGACACGGTTCACTGCACAAACCGCTTAGAATAATCGCCTTTTTGTTTCTGTTGGGTTTCTTGCTGTTTCTTACCAGTTCCAAACCTGGTTTGTGAAGGTTTTTGGGATTACCAAAAATACCGATTCTTAGCGGGTTATGCCTGTTTCTACTGCATTAGCCTGTTTCTACTGCATTAGAAACACGCTCTAATGAACGGCTAAGCAGGTATTTTCAGTTGAAGCTATGTGTGTCTCGGATTAAAATTGATCTTAAAGGAGGTGTCCCGCAAGCATAAAAGTGTGCATTATATGTTAGAAATATAACTATCGAGCCCAACTTTTGTAATGATATAGAAGAAAACACCACACTTATGACAAAAACAAATAAAAATCGCAATCTCTCAACATGCCCTTTTTAAAATTCGCGGCGATCAAAAGTCCCAGTGTCGATGATGTCATAGTTGTACAATACACATGCGCAAATTTGAGCACCGATACCCATGACGTCATCGACACCGGGACTTTCAATCGCCGCGAATTTTAAAAAGTGCATGTTGAGTGATGGCAGTTTTTATTCATTTTTGTGACTAGTACAGTGTTTTGTTCTATATAATTACGTAACTTCGGCTCGATAATTATGTTTCTAATAAATAATGTTCAATGTTGTGCTTGCGGGACCATTCCTTTAAGGAACCATCATAAAATACCGCGTAGTCTCAAGCGCTGTCATGAAATAACTTCTCAACAGTAATACATAATTCGACACTCTCACTCCTAGACACTTGTATCGATTTGAAAAGATGAGCTGATTGTCCCAAGTGCTCGTGGGTTCGAGTTTAGGTCTAACAAAACATTGAGTGAATACTTTAAATATTGTAACAAAAATCGCATCGGTGAATTCATGCAACAGTTTATAAATTCATTCAAAATGTTTGAAAGATTTGAATTTCCACCGAAGTGTTTTTTTCTAAAGATAGTTTAATATAACACTACATCCAGTATAGATACAAGTTGTTTTCGCAATAGGCTCCGTACCCATGGTACCCATATTTCTTAGCGGGCTTTCCACGCATGCAAGCCGTATAGAGCGAGACTGACATAGCAAACGTTTTGTACATTACTTCAATAGAGACGAACATCCCTGCTTTTGATAATCTCTGCGTTAACAGTGTCAAACCATGGTACACTATTCACGAACGTCACAACCACACATAATATAAACTGTCGGGTTATCCAGCAACTTATCAAAATTCGATTTTGAATTGCCACCATAAAGTTTGAGGGAGTCGACACAAAGAGGTATATAGGTAATGGTAGCTATTGGCTACATAAGGGTAATTTATTTTGATATTTTGCACAATCCGTCATTGCTGATGCACGTTTGGCATTTATAATGGTGTACCAAGATTATCAATTAAAGCCTGGGTCGGTATATTATGGCTCACCCGGCCCGCGTGTCGGTCCGCCGGACGATAACACCGTATCATTTGATATAACATTTTGTTTGCCATACACATAATATACCCGATTTGCACCCGATTTCCGCATGATCGCATTATTCCTCTAATAATTGTTAATTTATTTTGCCTAATATAATATTATACGGCTATCGCTCCCATTGTTATAATGCGACATTCGGTAATCGTGAATAAACTTAGATAAGAGACAGTCGGAATTAGTTCCTGTTTTTATACAAACAGACAATCCGTTTAAAGCAGCAAACCTGACCCGTATGAAGCCAGAGACGGAATGACCGATACCAATAGACCCAGCCCCGATAATCCGACATAAACCGCGCGTAAAAGATACTGAACGCTGATTCGCTACTGCAATTGCTCGGGGTCAAATAAAAACGACTCAACTTCCGATGGCAAACTAGTCTTCTTTGGCAGTCGCTGTAGAAAACTTGATTAATTAGGAAATGTATTGCTCTGTAACTTACGCCTGCATGACTGCTGGTCCTCCATAAGTTCATAACCCATCCTACAGGAACAGAAGTATCCAGACTCGTAATTATGGCATCGATGTTTGCATCCCCCATTATCCTCAGCGCACTCATCGATATCTGAAAAAGTTACAAGATTGATGAACTGGTTACCATTTGATTACATCCTATTTTGGTATAGTTAAAGAGCTTAGGCCTACAAAGAGTGAATTATTATATAAGCGCATGAAATCTCAAAAACGGTTAATTAATGTTAATTATGAAAGGACAAGGAGAATTATGATACGCATACGGTAATTTGACAATTCATTTGTTATAACGGACGCGGTTCCTAAAAAAATGCATACTATAGAATGGCATGTTGCAGACTGGCATGTTGCAGACTGGCATGTTGCAGACTGGCATGTTGCAGACTGACATGCTGCAGACTGGCACGCTGCAGACTGACACGCTGCAGACTGCCACGCTGCAGACTGACACGCTGCAGACGCGTCAGTCTGCAGTGCGCCAGTCTGCAGTACGCTAGTCTGCCAGTCCGCCAGTTTTCCAGGAACAGCAATTGAAGAGTTGGCTCTGAGTAATTTCATTTTTAAGGGGAATGTGCAAATGTCATTGAAGTATTTTTACAAAAACTGTGCCACAACACGCATCGCCTAAGATACACAACAATATTTTGGCCGAAAAAGGTACAACTTCAAATTTCGGATTTGTATTTGAAGACAATTCCATGTTGTTAATACTGAGCGGTATTAGAATACGTGTGTGAATGTACCATCGTACGTTTATCCTAGGTTAACATATTACTTAGTTATATTATGATGTACACCTAGCACATAAAGTCCCTGCTCAGGTGCTTTGAGGTTCGCTAATTCAAAATAGATAATCGGTACAAAAAATCTGAGATAAACATTAAATGAGCAAATTTCTTTTCCGCAGTTTGATACCTCATTCAACAAAATCGAATGGATACTTTTAAAGATATGGCGATTTCAATGACCGCGCATGCAACAGAAAAGTTGCACTAGGTATAGGAATCATTGATTTGTGTGTGATTACTGTCATCACTGTGTGCTATCTGAACGAGACAGATGAATGGGTCTGGAGTGATAACCGCAATGTGCGGGATAAAGGGTGTATCTGGCTGTGAAGAATACAAGTCTTAGCTGATTAGCTGTGAGTTTTTTCAGTGCGTAATCACACACAAATCAATGATTTCCTATACCTAGTGCAACTTTTCTGTTGCATGCGCGGTCATTGAAATCGCCATAACTTTAAAAGTATCCATTCGATTTTGTAGAATGAGGTATCAAACTGCGGAGAAGAAATTTGCTCATTCAATGTATATCTCAGATTTTTGGTACCGATTATCTATTTTGAATTAGCTAACCTCAAAGCACCTGGTCAGGGACTTTATGTGCTAGGTGTATATCATCATACCAGAATTGATGGCACTAACATTTGGAGAATTTACATTTCCCACAGCTTATTTACTCTCTCTGTGGACTTTACCATGTTTACATACTCTAGTCAACATGACAGTATGTATAATAATGGTGAAAATATTCAATTTGTTATTGCTACGTGTATGAGCATTATGTGCAACTTTTGAATTGGTATTGTAATAAATCAGTTCCAGGTGTTGTTCATATCTATTTTATCTTTATCGATGCGTGTAATTGGTAATATTTATAAATCCGCTGTATTTGTTGGATTTCATCACTAGCACTACTTGGTAGTAACAATGGATTCGTGGCTGCCTCATCCTCATTCACCCATCTGGTATGAGCTTTAACATACAGTCCTCAAAAAGCTATAGCTCCTACGTAAAGATATTGAAATAATTTTACTGTAGGAGCTATTGTTTTTGAGTTAAGTTATACCCTGGCCAGTTCCTTTTTTTTTTTGGTACCGTTTTATCGTTAAATCACGTGATGTTATTTAAGACCTGCGTGATATCAACATGTTGCCTACCATTCATGTAATGTACACCTAACACAAAAAGTCTCTGACCAGGTGCTTTGATGGTGGCTAATGTAATACATTTAATGAGGAAGTTTCTTCTCCGTAGTTTGATATCTCATTCATAAAAATCAAGTGGATAGTTTTAAAGTTATGATTGTTTCAATGACCACGACTAACGACACAAAAGTTGCACTATATAATCGGTTTCCTATGGGATACCATTGATTTGTATTGTCCATTGTGTGCTATCTGAACCAGTCAGGTATGGGGAAGTAACAGGTAACGAAAGGGAGTTTGTACATACACATTTTCACTGCGTAATCACACACAAAGCAATGATATATCATAGAAACCCAATTTTACTGCAAACATTTTGTTGGTAGTTATGGTCATTGGAACAATCATAACGTCAAAACTATACACTCGATTTTTTTATAAATGAGGTACCAAGCTACAGACATGACAGAGAAGAAGTTTGCTCATTAAATGTATATCTCGGATTTTCCGTACCGAATAGCCAACATCAAAGCACCTGGTCAAGGACCGTTTGTGTTAGGTGTATAAAGAATCCACTTGACTCATGCGTGCCCGTAACAAAAGGTTCTCGTAGTATTCGTTGTTCAGATCAATTCAATGCACGTTCTTCAATACAAGCGTTACTGTTTAAGAATGACCTATACATTTGGCGGGTTATTTAAAGGAGGTATCCCGCAAGCACAGCATTGTGCATTATATGTTAGAAAAATAATTATCGAGCCCAAATTGTGTAATTATCATAAAACAAAACATCATACTTATCACAAAACCGAATAAAATCTGTCATCTCTCAACATGCAATTTTTAAAATTCGCGGCGATCGAAAGTCCCGGTGTCGATGAAGTCATAGTTATACAATGCACTTGCGCAAATATGAGCACCAATAACCATGACGCCAAAACAGCGTTTACACCGTATTGTTAAACAGATTAAGAATTTAATAGAGTCGCGAAATATGATGTAAAGCTTTAATCCTTCTGACTTGATATTACAACTTGTATATTCCGTTATTTGAATGTACATTAATATTATGTTGTCAATTTCATCTTACCGTCTGTATAATAATGGCCTATGATTCCTTTGAATTGTACGTCATTGGAGAAATCACTATGAAATTCTACCGACATGTGGTTGTCCGGATATGAAGTCAGAATAACATCAGCAGGTGTATACTCGGTCATAATTTCCTTTGTTCCACAATATGTGCCTATTTTGTTATTCCCGCGAGTAATCTGTGAAAACAAGGATTCGTAGAACACGAGAAAGAAAGAATATCATCTCAATAAAATGTTCCGTATGCATAACAAATGTGAATAGATCAACAATAAGCATTTTCGACTTCTTTAGGTGTTCTGTATGTGGACTTGACAGCTTTCTAAGTATCCGTAATTTCAAAGGTACATGTCCTACAAGTGGCATGAGGGCCTACATATATAGTTGTGAACCGAATACCATTCCAAATAGATTATAGACTGAAAGGCGCCGTGTTTTGAAATCTGTGGGCAAATCGTACTAATCAGTTTGGATCATTTTTTAAATTTCATTCACCTTTTCCCCGAATAACCATTGCAACTTTTCCATATTACTTGAAATTTTACGTTGACTACGTACGCTTCCATAGACAACAAGTAACCTGCTTAAGCGAGTCCCTCGTCCTCCTGAGCTAATTTCTCATAAAACATGCTCCGGAGGAGAGGGTGGTTGCAACCCCTCCTAGATTTTCATTATTATAACATTCCATGCGTCTGGGTTTGGCCCCTATGGATAGGTGTTCTAAACATGGAAATACAGGGTGTCCACGTATCGCGACCGAGATGTCATCTCATATTTGTTTCTTATTACATGATTTGCTACTTATTACTTCCGCTTCACATCAATAACCGTAAAACTCTTAGCCATTTAAGATCGTCTCTAAAGACACACTTATTCACAATTGCTTTTGATGATTGATTTTCCCTGTTTACAATGTTTTTGCATGTTCATCCACATATTGTATTTTTCTTATATTGTAATGTTATTTAAGTGTTGTTATGTTATCTGTTATAAGCGCTTAGAGACTTCGGTGGGAGGCGCTTTAGAAGCACCGTTTTATATTATTATTATTATTATTATTATTATTTTCTCCAGAATATATGGCTTCCACCATATGGCGATTAGTTGCTTTGTTTCTTCTGTAGGCCAGTTTGTCGTCCGTTTTACCTTTCCGTCGCTTTTCGTCTTATTTTCTGTCATTTTTGCAAACAACTTTTACGCTAGCAGTTGTGATGTTGTCAAAAAATTGAAAGGATCCAATCTTTACCCGGAAGAGCCCATGCAAGGTCAATGGACGCACGTCACACGAGGTTGATCTCGCCGAAAGCACGCCATAAGCACGCGAAGTCAACCTCAACCTCAAAACGGTGCAACGGACATCTGTGGTGCGCAATTCGTTATCTCGACCTCACGGCTCTGATTGGTTAGCTGCATTTTGTGAGTTTTCAAGCATGCGCAGGTCCATTCGCGAGGAAAGTTCACGCAGGAAAGGTCAAACCGCTTTCGTTCATCGGACGTAGTTGCCTTCACACGGTCATCGGAAGAAGGTTACATTCGGTAGGATTTTACACCACCTCGCTACTCCTGCCCAAATGGCAGGAGAAAATCAGCGGAAGTAAGGCGGACGTAACTTACTTCCGACATCGTTCACACGGTCACCACTTCCGTTCTTACTTCCGATGGTGTGTACGTACTTTATGTGTCACTTGTAAAGATTTAACGTTTGAATAGCGCGCAATTTTCTTGGGTAAAACTCAAGCTTCATGATATGCATGGACGCATATTATTTTTTGCGGGTGTTGCATAAAGCGTTGACGTCTATATATCGCTGTGAACACAATAACACCTAACAATGCCGCAATCGTCATGGTCCATTATGATCTCTCTGACGTTAAATGGAAAGAATAAATTTGGAACCGATCGGGCAATATTTATGAACATACTGTATAGTATTTATTTACGGGTTGAATATGAATGAACAAATGAATGTAATAATACCTTAACGTAGTCATATTCACACTCAGCGGAGTACTCCACATCGAAAACGGTGAAATACAGTCTTATCTGGTAGCCCACTGGTGCACTGATGTTCCAAATCCTGTTGAGATTATCAGGATAGGATTCAGGATAACCAGGAGTGATCAACTCCCCAAACATAGCCGTATGTTGCGTTATTATAGCATCCGCATTTGTTTGCTTAATCGAGGATACAGCGAGTAACATCATGTACCTGAAAATGTAATACATGGATAGTGATGTGTCATGACTCAGGCTTGGCATCGATGGAAGAGTCTGAACACTTTCCACGCGGCTATTGTTAAAGGAAGGGTCCCGCAAGCACAACATTGAGCATTATTTGTTAGGAAAATAATTATCGAGCCGAAATTACGTAATTGTATAGAACAAAACATCATACTAGTCACAAAAATGAATACAAATTGCCATCACTCAACATGCCATTTTT
Source organism: Ophiura sarsii (assembly GCA_035610835.1). Lineage (NCBI taxonomy): Eukaryota > Metazoa > Echinodermata > Ophiuroidea > Amphilepidida > Ophiuridae > Ophiura > Ophiura sarsii. Next base: position 38,598,203 of record CM069446.1, read on the forward strand.
AAAATTCGCGGCGATCGAAAGTCCCGGTGTCGATGACGTCATGGGTATTGGTGCTCAAATTTGCGCATGTGCATTGTATAATTACTATTACTTCATCGATACCGGGACTTTGAATCGCCGCGAATTTTAAAAATTGCATGTTGAGAGATGGCGGTTTTTATTTGTTTTTGTCACAAGTGTGGTGTTTTGTTCTATATAATTACAAAAGTTGGGCTCGATAGTTATTTTTCTAACATAAAATGCACAATTTTATGCTTGCGGGACACCTCCTTTAAATACAGTATACAAAACAGATTTGTCAGAAACCTTCAAATTTAAAAGTCTATTTTTAGCATTACACTTATTTCAATGCATTTCTCATGGTGATTCCAAATATGGTAACGAAATTCAATAATTTTGACATTTTTGAAACATTGAGTGACATTTTGGAATGTCGTTTGTAGACGCCTGTCGCGTGAAAAGTGTTAAGGGGGGGGGGGGTATGGGGTGGTCAGATTTCAAAATGTAGTTACTTTGCAAAAAATGAGATAAAAGCACCATGGTAAACTGCAATGTCTAAGCTTTAACATGCTTTTTATTTGAGCCAAATCGGACATTCGGTTCATATGTTATGAACAATTTAGTTTACGGAGTTTCGAAAATCGGAGGTGATTTGTATTCGTTTGTGCGTAGAAAACACTCACCCTGTGTTTTTTAGCAAATTCACTTTAAATTACATTTAAATAAACCAGTGTAACTTTCTATAGTTTTTTGTGTGTAAAATGGACTCAAAATGTGTCTAAATTAAAGCATATTAATATATGAACAATTATTTTCATCTCAAATATTAATTTATAATTTTTAAAGCAATTTTAATATTTTTGAATACGTTTCGCTCGATATCTCAAAACAAGAAAACACGCAAACGTGCGAAACGACTACGAACGTAACTCAATAATGCAATGATGAAATTTTATGGAATTTGAAATTTATGTTGCAAATAAGTGGATCTGTGCTTTACTGAAGCCGGATATTTTAATTTCGGCCTCAAATTTGAATTACGTCGCAAAATTACGTGATTGGTCGGTTACCGGTTGCCATGGCAACCGTATCAAAATTCCGGCTCCATTAAAGCGTGCGGAATATCATTATACATCATTATCCTAAGAATGGGTACAATAGAAGTTTGCGTTATTGAGTTACACTTGTAGTCGTTTTCAACCAATCAGAGCTCATGTATGGTTACCATAGCAACCAGAACAAAAAAAAAACGTCATTTTGAAGCGTCTTGTTATAAGCTATATTATGATATATAATACTTGTATATTGAGTTTTAGGAAAGTTGTGAAAATTGATAATCAATATTGGACTTAAAAACCCCATACTCCCCCCTTAAGCTGCTTATTTCTATGCCAAAATGTGTGTCTTTGTTTATGCACTACATGCATTTTGACCGCTTGAGACTCTCATTAGGGGGGGGGGGGGGGGGGGTACCGCGCCATTTTGTCCCGAAGCAATGGTCATGACGTCATATTTTGGTCGATTTTCTGAACTTTTGTATTGGATTTACGTGCAAAATATATGCCCTTGGCAGCATACTTTCCCGGGTGTGTGGGTGCACTTTAAATTTCAGATGTTCTAAAATGGACGGATATCTAACCAATTTGATAAAAAAACACGATCGACACACCTCAGAATTGCAAAAAAAGCATAAAATAAGTCCACTTTTTGTGCCTTTGAACAGAGTGGCGGCCGGGATTGTAGAATTTAACACAGTGCATTAACCCATGACCCATGATATAAATAAATTATTTGCGATGAATTTTTCCAATTAGCACGGTTAGTGTAGTGGATAGAAAGTCGACATGAGGAGCGAAAGATTGTGGGTTCGAGCCCCATTAGGAGCACTTTTGTTTTATATGCTGGATTTGCTTAGCATCATCTGTATGCTTGCCCACGCGGACACCACACTGCTGGCCTTCACCGTATGAGTTACGCCATTTTTTCTCTCTCGAAAATGTCAAAAAAAATTACCGTTCTTTTAAAAATAAGGATTATAATCAAATTACAAACACATTTTGTGCGAGAGCAACACACACATTTGGCAAAAATGGCACAATAAAAATCCGTTCGTTATAAATAAATGGACATGGTTAAATAATAAAACTATCACAATTACAGTCGTGGATCTCTGTGGCGTGCGTAGGTTGGCCATGTCGTTGGCAATCGAAAATCACGGGTTCGAATATTCCTTTTATTTTTCTATTTTTTAAACTTGATGGTAGATTAATGTAACATCATTGTTATGTCAATTTTTATCAATTATAAATGCCGCCCATGCGTTTATAGTTTTCTTTTTATTTATTTATCTATCATAAATGTATCCTTTATTTATTTAACTTTGTATCTAAACAATTAAAATGCGTAAACAATTATATTATTGCTCGATAAATAGAGTGATTTAACTTGAGTTCAGTTTGATAAATATGATAGCAAAACTTGTTGTAAAACCATTTTACCAGTGTGTCCAACAATTTCTCCTTTGCACACTTTGGTAATACATTCAGAGATGTAACTTTTAGCTTGTTATAGCTAGGCTCAATTATAAGCAAGTTTTCGACCGGGTTTGCGACCTCTATGATTTTAGGCTGGTAACACAATCCCACAGTGCATTTCGTTAAAACAGTGTAAATTATTTTTCCACGATACGTATCACGTGATAACCACGATCGATTTCGCAAAATATTGCAAAATGGCGCGGTACCCCAGCCCCCCCTAGACTCTCATCAAAGACTTTGTATACATTTAATAGCGCTCATTCATCTGGTGCCCACGTAAACACAATCCTTGTGGTCCAGTGGTTAATTCTTTGCCGCGATAGTGAAGAGGTTCCTGGTTCGAAACCGTGTATTTTAAAGGTCTATGTTAATCTTATTCACGCAAGTTTGCTGAATCTATTTATTATACTTTATTCATTTCACTTACTCGGCTTGTATCCTTGTTCGATCCTCGCGTGGATTCGATTGACTTTAGCTAGGCCTAATCATAGGTTTTGCTAGAATCATTATATCTTATACAACTTCAACGTGAATGGATGGGGCGAGCAACACACAGTATTAAGTCTTTTGACATAATCATACAATGTGATTCATGCAATTAAACAAATAAGAATTATATAATATTAAAATGTTGCCGAAAAATCAAAGAATCGTGTCTTACCCAAGCCACAGCGCTCTACATAGTTGTGTCGACGCCATCGTTGTTATTATGCTTTAAAATAAGTGATGCCTTTGCTAAGGGTGCAATGGTCGTGCTAATCAGTTGTTTTGGTTTGTTTGATATATCACTGATAACAATTGTATCAATAACTATGTCATCAGCCATGCTGTTTGAATAAGATTTACCGTCAGTAATACAGGGTGTACGCATTTAATCAACATTTCCTCTATTTTGTTTTTCTTTAAAATAAAAAAAAGGCATACCGTACCAATACCAATTTACTAGTGTGTATCAGATTGTGATTTTTTTGAAACATACTTGAAACCAACATTTCATAGCATCCTTACCCTTTTAAGCCGTAAATTCAATGGAAGTCTACCTTAGGGAAGGCATCAAAACTCGACCGCCCGTTGACCGCCGGTTACGGTCGGTTCCGCCCGGTTCTTTCAGGTCAAATGTTTTACTGGTATATGAATATTCACGCATGCAACACTGAACAACCGCCGGTTGACTTAATGCTGTAACCAGACCTATCAACCTGTTACTTTGCGGTCATAATAAAGGGTTCAACAAAAGAAAGTATACCACTTTGTTTATGTCATTTTGAGTAACTTTCAATTTGTTTTTGCCCAAACAGGCTAAATAGGCATTGAGATAAATATTTTAGGCATAATTTGATACCAAATTTGCCCCCTAACAACAAAGATAAACCATGATTAGCACCATTTAAAGGAAAATATCCCATTTTCAAAAGTCGCATTTCCAATACACAGCACGAGAAGATTTGGTTAATCTGTCCATGTTCTCCCTATCCATAACATTCCTTTACATTCAAATCCTTCACCATGCATCAGTTTACATTTGAATTAGCCCGCGCATTGAGGGATATGCGCGGTGATCAGTATGGGATAAATACGGCATATGTGTGTGTTAACAATTGGCCTATTCTTCTCGTGCTGTGTATTGGAAATGCGACTTTTTGAATAGAATATCTTGGGTAATCAGCCCAAATCCTGAACGCGCTCCCCTAACCGGGGGGGGGGGGGGGGGGGGGTGGTCAGAGTATAGTTTTAACAATGGGATGTATGTGTTAGACCACTAGAAACTCATGTCTAGTATTTTCGCTTTGAAAACATACTTAAAACCCAAATGGTCGCCAAATTATTTGCCCAAAATGGTCAAAAGTGGTCAAAATTCCATAAAGTAGCATAATATCAACCAAAATGTATGATGAAAATATACTTTTAACGATAAGATGTATATGTTAGACCGTAATAACTCATATCCAGTACTTTTGCTTTGTTAACATAGTTAAAAATCCATAATGGCTGCCAAAATGGCCCCAAAGTGGCTGCAAAAATTGTCAAATTCCATAAAATAGCATACTAGTAATGGGCAGTTCCAAGCGTTACGGAATGACATTCACAAAGCATTTTTATGTTTGAAATCATAATATCTTGAAAAGTTTATTACTTCTCACCAAACTAATAATACATTTTAATAGTAACTACTAAACACTTTCAGATATGGTACAAAATTTGACCATCAGATTTTTAATTAATGAAATATTGATTTTTATAATTGCCGTTACGGAATGACACAAAATGGACATGATTTTTCTAGTCATTTAGACATTGAAAAAACTTTGTGATATTTAGAAATGTATCACGTTTTATTGACTTTTGGGTGATTCTGTATACCTTTACCTACAATATGACAACTTCCTGGTTAAAATTGGTTAAATATTTTTTGAAATATGACGTAAAGACCGACAAATGAGAGCGTTACGGAATGACCGTTACGGAATGACGTTTTGTCCACAATGCAAAATTCATAATAAAATACATAAGAAAAAACAAAATCATGTCAAAAGTGTAAATTTATGAAAATTTAAGCGGTAAGTTAGCAACTTAAATCAACAAAACTTCTATAAAAGCATAAGAAGGGGTCAGAGAAGGGTGCTACAAATGGGATTTTTTTTCTTCAAAAAAATCATACTTAATGTATATCAATTAAAAAGAAAAATAGCTCATTTGAAAGACCTGGAAAATATCTTTCATTTGATACTAAATATGTGATGGTAGTACTTTAAATTGTCAATTTACAGCCTTTTTTCAATTATTTTGAAATGTCCTGTTTTGCTTGGAACTGCCCTAATATCAACCGGTATGTACGTTGAAAATATACTTTCAACGATGATATGTATGTAATAGACCCCTAGTAACTCATATCCAGTATTTTTTGCTTTGTTAATATAGTTAACATTCCAAAATGGCTGCCAAAATGGGTCCCAAAGTTACTGCAAAAATGGTCAAATTCCATAAAATGGGATAATATCAACCTAAATGTATGACTAAATAGTGATAGGATGTATGTAGTAGACCACTAGTTACTCATATCTAGTATTTTTGCTTCGTTAACATACTTAAACATCCAAAATGGCCCCCCAAATGGGTCCCAAAACGACTGAACAAAATGACAAAATTCCATAAAATGGGATAATATCAACCAAAATATATGATGAAAGTATAGTTTTAACATTGGAATGTATGTATTAGACCACTAGTAACTCGTATCCAGTATATTTGCATGGTAATAACATACTTTAAATCCAAGATGGCCACCAAAATCGCCGCTGTAAATGTAAAAAATAGTCTACATGAGTGTATGATGATCCAAAATAGATATTGTAAGAGTTTATATTACATCACATTCACCAAATAGTATGTTCAAAACTGATAAGCTATTGCTTTTAGATATAAGGCCAGCCTCTGACCATTTTGATTCATTATCACTTTCTAAAATGGCTGCCAGAATGGATAAGTTGATGTTAAATGACCTAACACAATTGTTTGTATTGCAAATGGCCATACCATGTACTACCAATACCCCCAAATATAATGGATCAGCATTCACTACATGTCTATAATAAAGCCTAGGGGATGTAGATCTAGTTTGGGTATTCTAAAATATCCAATATCCAAAATGGCTGCAAAAGGTTAAAATAACTGAAAAGCAGTATTATTGTTAGTTATTGTTAGCGGTACATTAGATATAACCAAAATATTATAGCTATAGATTTTAATCCACCCAGTAAACGTATCTATATGTGACAAGGTATGATTGAATGGTATAGATGGATTCAAAGTATGTTATTACAATGCAAATATACTGGATATGAGTTACTAGTTGTCTAGTAGATACATCACAATGTTAATACTATACTTTCATCATATATTTTGGTTGATATTATCCCATTTTATGGAATTTCGACAATTTGTTCAGTCATTTTGGGACCCATTTTGGGGGCCAGTTTGGATTTTTAAGTGTGTTAATAAGCAAAAATACTAGATAACTAGTGGTCTAATACATACATCCCATCATTATAACTATATTGTTATCATACTCTTTAAGAAAGCCAAAAAAGACCAAACTGAAGCCAGCAAGGCAAAGTTCGCTGAAGCTAGACATTCCTACAACCAAGCGGAGAAGCAAGCCAGGAGTAGCTACAACACTAAACTTCCCTGTCTGGAAGAACAGCTCGTTCCGAGATCCCAGTGATTGAACATCAAAATGTTACCCATATTACAGCAAGGGACAAGGCAGAAGCTTTTTGTCAGGCATTTGCAGACAAATGTAGGCTTCAAGGTGCTGAAGACCAGGCCCCAAATGTCCATCCTTCAACAACCAAATCCTTTGACAAAATAGTTGTAAGGATGTTCGAAAACTATTACAACATCTCAATCCAGATAAAGCTACTGGATCAGACCTGATTCCAACCAAGGTACTCAAAGAATGCTGTACTGAACTTGCCAGTCCACTCTGCAGGCTTTTTGATCTCTGCTTCACTCATGGTGTGTTTCCTAACCAATGGAAAACAGCATCTGTCACTCCAATCCACAAGAGAGGTTCCAAGGCTGACCCAACAAAGTACCGTCCTATGTCACTGCTAAACAATATCAGCAAGATCATGGAAGCTGTTGTGCAAAAACAACTTCAACGCTTTCTTCACAGCAATGATCTGATTTCCAGCAGACAGTTTGGATTTAGAGAGGGCCACAGTACAGCTGATCTCCTCAACATTTTGTCACAGAAATGGAACAACTCCTTAGACCAAAGTGATGAGGTTTGTGTCATTGCCCTTGACATAAAAGGTCGGAGCTTTCGACAAAGTATGGCACAATGGACTCTGCTCAAAACTGATGTCAAAGGGTGTTACCAGAAGACTGCTTTCATGGATACACAACTACTTATCCGATAGATCTATCAATGTCGTCATGTCGGGACAAGCATCCAACACTGCACCCATAAATGCTTCTGTTCCACAAGGATCTCTCCTTGGTCCACTACTGTTTTCTGTCTTCATTGATGACCTTGTGGATGTCTGTGACAACGAGCTCTATCTGTACGCTGACGATTCAACACTTTTTGCACCCATTAGGTGTTCAACTAGCTCCAATGCAGTAGCTGCTAGCCTTAACAGGGATCTAAGCAATATGAAAGCGTGGGCTGATAAATGGAAAGTGACCTTTGAGCCTACCAAATGCAAGAACATGGTAATCTCTAGGAAGAGAACCCCATCCCAACTTGAACTCTACTTTGGTGACTGCAAGCTACCATCTGCAGACAAACTGGAAATCCTGGGTGTTACCATTGATAGCAAGCTGACTTGGTCCAAACACATCTCGGCTGTCTCAACCAGGGCTGGTCAGAAGCTCGGCGCTCTTCGCAAGGTTGCAAATAAATTGACGGCATTGGGCAGATCTACTGTGTACAAATCACAAGTCCGTAGTGTAATGGAGTATGCTTCACTAGGCTGGTTTAGCGTTTCACCTACTATCCTAAGCCAGCTTGACAACATCCAAAGGAAGGCTCTCAAGATCATTGGAGCTCATGACGCTACTGGTCTATCACATCTCAGCATCACACTTCACCGGCGACAGGTAGCAGCAGCCACGGTCTTGTACAAAATGCACACCAACCACTGCCCACAAGATGTAGCAGCATTGCTCCCACACCATATGTTCATCGTCGTGCTACGCGTTCAAGTGTTGCAATGCCAGATCATGCCCTTTCACTGCTGCCTGCCAGAACTTGCTGCCTAGACAGAAGTTTCATCCATACAGCTGTTCCACTGTGAAACAGTCTTCCAGTCAATGTTGTTGGCAACATCCAAGAGGAAGGACTACAATCTTTTAAATGTCGTGTTAACAGACACTTTCTCTCCAACTCTTCATGTTGGCTTAGCTCTCTCGATGTATCAATGACCTCCAGATATTATTTTTCTTATTTTTTGCTGTTATTCTCTATGTTTTGGTGTTTTTCCTACGCCACTTTCATTGGCTTTTTTACTAGCCCAATTGTGTTTACTTGTATTTATGATTATTTTCTGAGTTGCAGTGAGCCCATCAGAGCTCTCTGTTGAGAGTTACCCGTTTGATTTGTTATCACTCAGTTCATTAACTTTGTTAATGTCTGTTGGGCTATTGTTCACATTTGCTCTTTATATACAAAAAAAACCCAACCCCCCCCCCCCAAAAAAAAAAAAACCCATTTAGGTTGATATTATCCAATTTTATGGAATTTGACAATTTTTGCAGCAACTTTGGGACCCATTTTAGCAGCCTTTTTGGCAGCCATTTTGGATTGTTAACTATGTTAATAAAGCAAAAAAATACTGGATAGGAGTAAATAGGGGTCTAACACATACATCCCATCGTTGAAAGATATTTTCATCGTACATTTCGTTTGATATTATGCTATTTTATGGAATTTGACAATTTTTGCAGCCACTTTGGGACCAATTTTGGGGGCCATTTTGGCAGCCATTTTGGATTTTTAACTATGTTAACAAAGTTCAAGTACTGGATATTAGTTATTAGGGGTCTAACACATACATTCCCTCGGTAAAAGTATATTTTCGTCATACATTTGGTTAATATTATGCTATTTTAAGGGATTTTGACCACTTTTGACCATTTTGGGCAATTCATTTGGCGGCCATTTTGGTTTTAAGTATGTTTACAAAGCAAAAATACTAGATATTAGTTTCTTAGGGTCTAACACATACATCCCATTGTTAAAACTATACTCTGATCATACATTATTTGAGTTTAAGTGTAACATACGGTAGTTTTCTGATTTTTTGGGGACCCTGAAAAAAACACGGTTAGGGGGTGCGTTCAGGATTTGAGCTGATTACCCAAGATATTCTTATTCCTAATGAAATTCTGGTCTAGAAAAACCACATTAGATAAAGAATGCCTCCAAGTGATATCTTGTTACAGATTCTAAAAATGAAAAAATCACATGGATTTTGCTAAAAACATTTTTAGCATTAAAACTATAAGAAAAGTATACATTTCCTGAAAGCATAAAAATGTCCAAATCTCACAATGTCAATATGAATGTAATTTTACAGGGTTGTTAGATAATATAAAGAGTGCAAACATGAAGAAATGCACTAAAATAACAACAGTTTCACTGGCCATTTTCATACCTTGAAGATAACATTATAAATTTATCAAGCGGCATAATTCAAAAGTATATACTATTTAATATTACAAAGAAAAATGTTGCCACCTTTGTCTTTAGTTATAAAGGATACCTTATACAGGGTGGTCAAAATGTGTAACAATATAAGTATGTGAAAACGTATTTCCGAAATAAGGTTAACAGTAATCATAATTTAGTGTCATAATCAATTTTAATTTGACGTTTTGTAATAATATTACACTAAACACAAACGTATGACTAATAATCACCATGTTATAGAGGGCGTAACAAGCGAAATACAAAAGGTATGTATATCGAGACCTCAATCCACGCTTTCTTCACTTTTGGTTCTATTTTGATGAAAGCAATGATACTGAAATGAAATGAAACACACATGATATGATCATGTTACAATTAGAAATGTTGCCTGGATATACATACTAAATTTAATATGGCCAATAACATCATTATACAGGGTGTTACAAAATAAAGCACATGCGATATAACGGAGCGCTTATTTTTGAAAACAATCTAATTTTATTTTCAGTTTAATGCCATAACAAATTGAGCATTGGTAAAAAAAAATAGTATTCGGTAATTGTACAAGATGCAATGTAAATACTTTTGTCCAACAAATTAATGATACAAAGACTATTAATAATGAAATGACACCGATGGACTCAAGCCACCAACCTTTCCACATTTCGTAAATCTTCCAAAATTGATAAAAATGTCACAAATTCTTGACACATTTAAAGATTGCGCGCATGCAATATGTACACCGCGTCACCGTATAGTAGTATCGATTGGACGTTGAAGCACGAGATGTTCACGCAGGCTTTTGGAACTCACTCCGCATGCATGCAGTAGAGCGTGCATACTTTGTAATTTGTAGGCTGTTATTTGTCTGGTTATAGTCAAGTAAACATACCACACGTACAGAATGTAAAAGGGACTTGTTGGGCTGGTATCGCAATATTTTTACTGTTTCACTCCATGAAGTGGTAATTTATTTTAAGATATTATGCACAAGTGTATGAATTTTTATCAGTATAAATAAATTAATCGGTTTACTCTAATCGGTACACAACAGCAATAAGTAAAGTGAATGAAGTATTTCATAGCGTGTCTATGAGATTGGATCCTCATCCTGCGCATCCTCCTCCTCCCCCAGCATCCGTTGATCAATTAATTGCTCCCAATTAAAACTGAAATAATTCAGACATTAGTTTTTGGATTGTATGAAAAGAACACTTATTGTGCTTTGTAATGACACCAAATTGGTTATTTTATGACGAGAAATATAGAAACGGTGATATCATAAACATCATTAACAGTGTAAAAATGTCACATCTCCTCAAAAATACAGGGGTTCCAATACATGGCACACGACCCGATGGGTTATTGAGTGTCCCAGCACTGCAGAAAAAAGTTCCGACTGAAATTCGGAAACATCATATTCAATGGCGTAGGCAGGGCCATTGCCTTCCTAAAATTAAAATTACCCAGTCGGTACATTCGTGATTTTGACCATGCGATTTTTTCGCCGGTTTTGAAGACGACCATATCGAGCCCTCTTGGGCATGCACCATTGTACTCTTTTTTTTGTCGGTACATCATGCATTTCGTCGGTAAAACTATGTCTTCCCCACCCCTGTTTCAAAAGGCTGGCTACGCCACTGATCATATGTACCCCTCATGGTCACAACTTTACCCTCTTATAAAAAGAGTTCCCTAACAGTTTATTTTTGTGCATTTTGTTTGGTGGTTATTGAATACTTCTAAGTATTTAAAAAAAATAGCGACAGTGTCTTGGTTTCAAGAAATATTGGGCAATTTCAACAGGTTTAGAACCGGTCAGCCACGAAATAAACATGTATTTAACTATGCCAATTTGCCAAGAGAACATGGTTTGGTTAGCAAACTCGCCTGTAACACTTTCCACGCGCTATTAGTTTTACGTCCCAACTCTCAAAGTTTGATCTCAAAAATTACTGAACCAATACTAGGCATGTTTTTACTTATTCTAATGCATTTTTCATGATGACTTCAAATAATGGTTATAAAATTTAACAATTTTGACATTTTTGAAACATTTTGTGAAATTTTGGAATATCGTCTGCAGATGCCTGCCGCATGGAAAGTGTTAAAGCATAGAGGTTCATATGAGATTATGTTTACGCCAAGAAAGTTGAACACCAAACATATTTTGAAGCAAAACATCAGAGGGTTCAAAATAACGTGAAAGTTGGTTCTGTATGTCTTTTCGTAAAATTGGTGGCGGCTTATCATCGTCAACTACAAGGCACCCATTCTTCGATGTTAAACAATTTCTACCAAGTTTTTTGTCGAAAACAAAATCTTCAAATCTAAAATAACGAGGTATTTGTAGAAATTGCTCAACTTTTTTAAGCGCATGAAATGGATTAAACAGAAGTTCGTCCTCGTCTAAAATGTAAAAATTCTCATGCGGGAAGAACTGCATCCACATGAGAAGCTGATCAGTGTAAACACCCTGTGAAATGAAAGGGCTCGAAGTGTTAAATGCGCCATTTTGGTATGAAATTGATGACAAATATGTTTCATTTAATGGTGATATTTTCTCTGCCTCAGCATCATGAAGCCAGTTCGTCTCTTCGTCTAGCTGTTGTTGAAAGTCTCTTAGCGATCTCACCACTGGGTTACAAACAACAACAATTAACTTGACTGCGGAATTCAGCTCCTGCAAGATACGCGAGGGTACTTCCGTAGCGGCGGAGAGATATGACGGAGTGGCCTCCATGGTCAGCTGATTGTCAAGTGAATAAGGCATCTGGTGTCTGTACCATATCTGAGTCATATCAAAAGACTTATCAAAATATTGCATCATGGATGGCTTTGGAAAGACTATGTATGGATGGTGTCTGAGATAAACGGACAAGATATCAGTCCTGCAGTGGTCACTTCCGATAATAATTGCCACCGGTAACCGTTTATTGCATCCTCGTTCACGAAGATATTCATCCGGTAAGATATTACGCACAAAAGGGTCATCGTTCAAATAGCACGTGGAGTTGACTCTAATTGTGTTTATATCTCCATGAGTGTCATCTCTCACGCACAGTTCGCTGTCACAATATCTGCATAAGTCAACGTGATCCGAGTTGGTCACTGAACTTACCAGATTGTCCAATACCAATGATGCGGCTAATATCCATAATATGAAAGCACATATTTTAAGCAAAAGAATGCTGTTTTTCCATTGCAAATAATTATTCATGCCAACGCGAGTTGGGTTAATCTGTCTGTATTCAGCATCCATCGTATTCATCTCATCAGAATTGCGAATAGTATTGTACTTCAGACCAATTTGCTAACTATAGGATGATCATATCTCAATCGGTGATCGGTATACATTCTAGTAAAAGAAAAAGAACGAGAAATGTAATTATGAAAACATCAAAGTATCTGATCCGTTTTGTAACCCGGATTAAACATGAAAGTATATTCCATGGATTGAAAGACACCATCAAGACAACAAGTAGAACCGTGACCTTCAATAAAAAATGAATCGTTTTTGGGTTTAGATGTCAACTATATGCTGTCAAGCAACACCAGATTTTGAAATAGGTAAACACAATGGCATTATTGTGAACCTTGATTTGTCTTCGTGGTTGATGGAACATTATTGCTGACCCGTGTCGATTCTGCGAATAAGACCCTGACATTTTTGACAAAACGCACCACTGCCCTAGCTTGTCATTGTAATGTGTATGATATAGAATTCATGCATGTACATGTACGCGATTATATATTCGATAAATTCATCTGCTGCCCACAGAAAAATCTAATTGCGTTGTCATGGTAACAGTTCATTAAACCACGTTATCGATCATTATAAATAATTGAGTTGAATTATATTGATTTTTTTATCAAATTATAGCACTGTTTGTTTAAAAGTCTAGAGAAACAAAACGTGATCCTGGAATTCATGTGAAAAATATAATTTCGATATGAATTTTGGATAATAATATTAGATGCGTCATGCAGCCTTCATTTTTATCCGTGAAATTGTTATTATGGGTTATTATCTTTAAGCAAAAACATGCCAGGTAATATTCTCATAACGCCAGAATTATAGCCTCTACGTAAAATTATGAAATCATAAATTTGAAAGGAAATTTGAGATATTTTGCAGTGAATGTTATCAAATTATGTCGTCGCTGTTCTGACATACCGGCACATGTGCCATTTTGGGCAAAATTAGTTAAGTTGCATTTTATGATCTACAAATGAAACTCTTTATTCTCCAAAAAATTGAGACAAAAAGATAATTAATTAATGAGATACCGCACTAATTAGTGTGATATGCCAGGGTTTTAACATAATACCGGCATGAAAACCTCATTTTATATTCTGACATACCGGCACATCACAATATTCTGTCATAGACCACCGTGTAACTGCAGTTCTGACATACCGGCATATCACTGTAGGACGAATACGATTTTTTTTCTTCTTCTTTCTGACATACCGGCACATGACTTTATGACATAATTACTCCTAATTAATAATTGCAATTTGTTGTTGTAACATGCTCATAACAAACATAAGTATCTATTAGTGTTCTTTGACAATGATAGTGACATTTGATGTAAATGCTCTCTAACAAGTCTTTAAAAAGTGGAAAATTTTCAAATACGATTTTCTCAAAACGCTGTTTTTCGTGATGTGTCGGTATGTCGACCCCAGGATGCTTCACTTTCATCACATGACCACTGATTTCTGTCACCAGTGTCTACTGGTTCCCATTGACATTACAGTGCAAGGAAATGCTTATAAAGTTGTTAAACGAGGGTCTTTAAGAAAATACTGTTGCAAGTAATATGATTGATGTGTCTTTAATACAGTTCTCTCTTGATTTTCTTAAAGACCCTATATTTTTAAAAATACAAGTTTTAGTTGGGATTCAACTTCTTTCATATTTGTGGCAAAATTTACCCTATCTGTACATGTATTACTATGGTAGAGGTCAGACGACCTCCAGCTGTTAATTACTTTAACACATGTGTTGCACTATTTGTTTTGGTGATAAGCCCTGCTGATACTGTAGGGGCGCTAAGCATGATGGGGTACATCAAGAAATCTTCTTTGGTCTAATAAGCGACGATGTGTCAAACCCCAAACGAAGTCTGTTTTTCATTTTACCATTTGGGTTATCTACAAGCAGCCTGGCGTAGCAATAGGCAAATTATCATTAAACTGTAGGCTACATGTAGCGACAACTATCCAGTCGATAGTGAGATGAGGATAATATAGGGATGCTTCAATTGATCAATGCGATCCATACCCATTATGCTATACTGCGTGTTCAAAACCCAAGTGCGAAAATGAAAAATGCACTTTGTCTCATTCTTATCAGTGTAGCGTTTTTAATTGTTTACTGATCTTCATGACTTAAAGAGGGAAAAAAATTGTAATTATATCCATAAATTTTAATTTTTTTAATAGATTTTATGTTGGAGCTATATTTTTCGAATTATGAACGTATTTATTACCCGAAGCAACGTACATGTATTTAACATGATAAGACCAACTAAGACCTTGAAATACGTCTATCAATTCCAATCGTGGTTTTAATAATTTAATTGCTTGGTACGGACAGGATAATACGAGCGTAATGATCCGGAAATTCAAAGAGTCATACAATCTCTAATAACTACCAATAATTCTCTTAACCCATTTTGGTTAATTCTTAGCAATTAACTTACAATGTCGATTTTGTCTACATGTATACATAGACCCATGATCATCCTATATACCGCAACTACATGTGTGATCAACAACACATTGGCTTGAATCAATAATGCATGTGAAGTATTAGTATAAACTAATAAACAGAACTATAACTGCTTAATTTTAATAATTGGCGAATCGATATGACAATATTGAGCTTTAATAAGCATAGTATTAAGTATCTCAATTGTAACGGTAAACGCATTGAGAAAGGGTCTTTTAATGTGTTTTTGTTTCGACAAATAATGCGAAATCGTCACTTCAAGCATCATATAAGATGCGTGATTGGTTTTGAAGTGAAAATAAATTGAGGCCTGTTATAAAGACGCACTGCAAAACTATATATAATAATGTATGTAAAACTGCTCACAAAAAGTATCGAAACACTTAGAAATGATCCAATACATAACGGCTCGAAAGGGTATGCATTAATCGAATGCAATAACCAAGTGCATAATTTTGTTTTGCGTATTTTGACACCTCGATCGTTGAGATACGATGTTGCGGAGCGGAGATATTGTCATTTCAATGATCGTGGGTCCAGTTTCAAAAGTGACACTCATCCCTATTGAAAATCACGAATCTGATCATTCTAAACAGTAATGCAAACCTCTTTCTATAGGATGATTGTCACTTTTGAAACTGGACCCACGATCATTGAAATGACAATAACTCCGCAGTTTATGTATGGATCATAAGTTTAGCACTACATGACATCAATAGTCACTAGACATCCACGTACCAATGATTTTTTGTAGTCCAATGTATTGTAATTATTTTGGCAACTATACGTATGAGCACCTTTCCTGGTATGAGCCATTAAAACGTACTAGCTTGCAGTACTTCCTAAACATGTTATTTCATGCTTTTCTGGTGATGGGTGAAGTATTTCGGGTGATTTGATAATATGTAATTAGCTTAATTAAAATAAATTAGACACAAATTAAGCTACATATTTGGACGCTAATCAGTGATTAATTCCATTCAACTTTTCCTATAATTCTAAGTGAAAATAGAACAAATTGTATCCATTGTTCTTTTGTCCCCTTGTATTCAATGTTACCATATCGTCGCTGTTCTGACATACCGGCACATCACAACAGAAATAAGTAAAGAGATGTGCCGGTATGTCAGAACAGCGACGATATGTATCTCTCAAAAAACACACCAGGGCAGGGTTTTATAACATATTTTAGTAAAACAATGGAAAAGGTTATAATAACATTTATTAAAAAATGCTATCTATATTTCTTTTAAATCACACTAGTATGTATAATAAATAATCAATGCGCGATGCTATTACTTTACTGATTCAATCAAACACATACATGGATTTAAGCTTACCATTTCCAAGTATTATTGGATCCCGTCACATACTGTCATGGATGTAGTAAACGGTTTGTAAACCTGGGACTGTGTGGTGTTCGTGGTATAAATAATCATGCTCAAATGGCAGTAGGTATAGCCACAGATAGTAGCAAGCAGATAGTTATACTAATATTTGACGATTAACGATAACAACAGCTGTCTGAGCTTGCTATGAAAGCGAATTTGATAATATGTTTTATCCATAAATAGATAACGCACTGATGCCAATCATGAAATGATATACACGTTGGATATTTGTCTCGTCAATGTCCGCGCTGTTGTCATAAACACGCAGTCTGTTGGTTTGTTGAGGTCTAACGAAGCGCACACGAGTTTGTTTTTTACCAACTGCAGTGCTTTTGAAGTTCGGTCATACGATCCACTGATTCCTTTTAAAATAGTTAAATCATTCTAAAGATAGCGTTAATTATGATTAGACTATTGTTATTGTAATTCTTTGGACTGATCATCATTCATACATCCATGAGTATTAATTAATTTATTCAATGCGGGATACCATCAGCTTAGGCCAAATTTTTGTTTTGTTTGATTGTCCATAGGTCACTTTTAAAAGTTTGGTAGGTCGGTCGGGAAAAGTTTTTTTTTTTTCTTCTTTTTTTTTCTTCTCACTTGCCCTTTTTCAGGTACCAAAAGTAAAATGAGATGTACTTGTTGTGGTAACCAAAACGGGGAACAAAATCTTTAATATTTTGATGAGCATTTTTATTTTCTCAACACTTAAAAAAAAAAAAATTTTTTTTTTTGATTTTCGACTAATATTTGCAAAAAAATGACTTTAAAAAAAAAAAAGGTTGAAATAAAAAAAATAAATAAAAAAATTCAAAAAAACCAAACAACAACAACAACATTTTTTTTTGAGTCGGAATGATTAAGAGGGTCGGGCGGACGAGGACAATCAAACATTTTTTTTTTTTTGCCTATGTTATTTCATTGGATCAATATTCTTTCAATTTGGGTGGTGGTTTACCATTTTTGGTAAAATTGGCACGATTGGGATGATTCAAAGTCAGGGTTGTGTTCAATGATAATAATAAAGTTTGATGGTCAAAGTAAATGTTTTTGGTACTTTTTGATCTATATATAATTTGATGCTTTCTATAACAGTAATTTTACCCACGTTTTATGCATAACCATGAACAAGATTCAAATCCATTTACCACTGACTGTTTCCTGAATTTATTTGACACATCTTTGTCTCCGTCGACATTCAAATAATTGTATCTTTGCGAAACGTTTATTTGACTTATTTTTTTGGACATTCAAAAACCATGCTCTTAGTTTGAACGAACTCCTTAATACGGACACAAATGTTAACAAAATATATATATTAAAGGGTAAAATTTAATAATCTTTACACCTAGGTCCGCGCCTCCCTGTACTTGGCGAGGAGCTAGGAGGAATCCTTTGTACCGCACAGGTATATTCCATTCATGCAAAATATTATATGATCGTAGTGTCACGGAACGGACGGGTGTTTCAAAAATATCACAAATGTCGCTGCCACCAAACTTTGTCACACAATGGGTGTCACACTATGGGTGTCACACAATGGGTGTCACTAAAAATTGTCATATTGGCAGTCAGTAATTGTCATCTGAATTTGATTAAAATCCATTGGTAGGTAGCGTGGCGAACATTGAACAACCGATGGTATGGTATATATGTCAATCATATGTGTTATCTTTCGCAAGAGATACAGGCCTTGATAAATGCAAAACCTGGCGTAGATTGCATCTTTTAATGACATTTTCAATCATCATCATCATCGACTTATCATTTGCATTTATTTGTACTTCATATTCAAATTTATATTACAATTACCATCACCGACAGCTTGTATTTTGTTCATAATTCAGTAGAAGGGGATAGGATGGTGAGACCAATTGGCACACTATTAATGCGAATGTATAACCCTTGGAGCACACGACGATTTTGGTCATTCGCTAAAGTGATGAATGCCAACACCCATGTCACCCGTTAAAGCTCCTACTATGAAAAGTATGTGATCTTTTCCAGGGGGCGCCCTCTATGCATGATTTTTTTGGGAAGTAGATTTTCTTGTAGATTTACATTTCTGATCATACATCATGAATATATTGTGAGCGATACGATTCCTAATTACTTCAAAATCATGGTTTTAGAGTTTATTTTCACTCTTTAAGTAAAAAGGAATCGTATCACATTTGTAACTCAGAATATATTTATGATTTATGATCAGAAATGTAAATCTGCAAGAAAATCTACTTTCTAAAAAAAAAAAATCATAAATTGAGAGCGCCCCCTGGAAAAGATCACATGATATGCCTGTAACGTGGCCCTAAATAAATAATACCATGCTTAATGGGTACATTACAAACAGTTATTGAAAAATGCAAAATGGATACAACAGTAGATTAAAACATCGTTACAGTTTGAATCAAAGGTAAGTTGATCAGGGATGAATATTTATTTAATTCCAAAAATACCCCCCAAACAAAAACAAATTTACCAATCCAATGAAGCACATACGGTATGCAATGAGAATCCTCCACTCATGTGAAGAAGAAGAAAAAAATCACTGCAATTGATCTTGGCAATCAAGAGATATGTGTGTTTTGATAAAAGAACCCATTTTGGCAGCTGTCCACGAAATGCTACACAATCTTTTGAAATTATCCAAGTGAAGAGCAAACAGATACACAAAGGAGCCGTATTCTCGTACGTAGTTAAACACGGTTTTAAGCTAAACACGCGTCTAACTTTGACATTAGACACATTAGTCGTTTAACTAGACGTAATTCTCGAAAATCTGTTTACTTAAATACGCGTCTAACTCACTAAAAAGGGTCTAACTTTAAACATGGGAATGAGGGGAGTCTAAAGCGCGTTTAACTAAACTCATACAGCAACTGTATGCCTTGATTATCACTCAACTGTCCGTGCATGCTGCAAGCTGACGTTCATATCGTGTAATATTAAAAATACACGTGCTTTTGAGGTATTCGGTCGATATCTATCAAAAATAGATACCTGTATACAGTAACGCACGACCACTCTTGGGACGAGATTTACAGAGTTTAAAACCGTGTTTTCAAAGACAAACTCGCGTTTAAGTTAGACACGGTTTTAAGCTAAAACCGTGTTTAGTACGAGAATACGGCCCTAAAGAGTTTCAAACACGAACGTGGCTGAAAGTTTAGTCAACGCTAAAACTTTCCCTTTTTTGTATGATTTCGTGTGTGCCATTGAAGAACACATGACACGTCCGGACGTGTTCAGCATGTGTTCAACAAGTGTTCCAAGCCCATCATTAGAACACTAGCGGTTTCAGAACATCTAGAACTCAAAGAGCACATCCAGAACGCTTCAACAATAAAGCATTCTGCTGAGAACACATCCAGAACGCTTCAACAATGAGGCGTTCTGCTGAGAACACATTCAGAACGTTTCAACAATGAAGCGTTCTACTGAGAACACATGCAGAACATTATTATCATAGATACAAATCACCAATGAAAATATAGTGTACTTATGTCAATTATCTAAATATACCGTATTTTCATTGGTGATTTTTATCTATGATAATATGTTCTGCATGTGTTTTGCATGTCAAAGGAGTTAGCGTTCCCCGGATTGCCAAAATCCGGGGAACGCTAGATTAAAACAGGCATAACTCCTGATCCGGGCTCCTGATAACAAGGGGACATTCCAGTGATTCTTTTTTTAAGATGAGTGGAAGAATATTGATTTATTTATAACAATTGGCAAAACAGCCAGGACAAACTCAATAGTGACATAAGCACTAAATTAAAGGGATGTCCAAACATCAAACAAACAAAGAAACATAGACACACATAAGCAATACAACCCACCCAAACCCACCCCACCCGCCCACATGAAACACATAGACACCAGGCTATGCATAGAGTTGGAAATATGCGAGATATGAGGATGCAACATTTAGTTGCAGATACCACACCACTAAATAGGCCCCTATACTTTTACATGTTAAAGGCCGGTGTTACAAAACGTCGATTTTCTCACTTATAAAGCAACTGGATTTTTCAACTTTACATTTGTCTTCAAGTTCATGATATTTGTGATCATTGAAGTACACAATTTATATAGGGTAACCCTGAAAGTTCCGAGAAATGAGCCCCCCGATTTTGGACAGCTGGTTAATCGCTCTCATGCATCATCAAAAAATTGAGCAGTGGTGACTGAACATGTACGAGCAAAATAACCCCAAAACCTTCAAAATGGATTGAAAAGATCTCCTTTGCACTGAGATAATAGGTATTAGTTCTAAATCAGGATTAGATTGCAACTGTAATCATTTGGGGGCAATAAATACCTTTCCTGATTACTTATGATTATGATTGGGCCACAGGATGCTCAGATAGAGAGAAAAGCCGAGTGTTGTCGGTAAGGATCACAATCATTTAGTGGTGTGGAATCTGTGAATAGCACGCTGGTGGCGCTGTTATGTTTTGGAGCTTCCCGGCGAACAGACGACGCTGGACATAGGCGTATTCACGAGTATTCAGGTTAAAATATGCGAACGAGGTTACGTGACCAAGTGAATGGGACGACCGCTTAAAACGGTTTAAATTCAAAAAATAGCATTTACAATTGGGATGAAAAGCCATCCCGAACGGTTTTGGATTGGAAAAATTTTCTTCTAACCTATGATGAATTTTATGGGGTCATATAATCAAAATCCATTGTTACATTGAAACCAACGGAAATTCAAAATTAACGGCCGTTCGTAGCCACCGTCGTCTGCCGGCGAACGGACTTTGTTCACAATATAAAACAATTGTTTTAGGTCATTTAACATCAACTTCGCTAGTCTTCGCAGAATCAAAGATGTCCCAGAGCTGGGTCTTATATTTAAAAGCAATAGCTTAGCAGTTTAGAACATACTATTTGGTGAATGTGATGCAATATACACGTCACTCTTGCAATATCTATTTCAGATTATTATACACTCTTGTAGACTATTTTCTACATTTACAACGGCCATTTTGGCGCCCATATACGATTTAAAGTACCGGATGTTATTACAATGCAAACATACTGGATATGAGTTACTAGTGGTTCAATACATACATCTCATTGTTAAAACTATACTTTCATCATACATTTTGGTTGATATTTTCCCATTTGATTGAATTTGACAACATTTGCAGCCATTTTGGGGTCATTTTGGCAGCCATTTTGGATTTGTAAGTATGTTAACAAAGCAGAAATACTGGATATGAGTTACTAGTGGTCTAATACATATATCCCATTGTTAAAACTATACTCTGATAATACATGTTTGTTCATATGTGCCAATTTTGACAATTTTAGGCGGCCATCTTGGATTTAGGTATGATAACAAGGCAAATGTACTGGCTATGAGTGTCTAGTGGTCTACTGCACACATCCCACTATTTAAACTATACTTTCACCATACATTTTGATTGATATATGTCATTTAATGAACTTTGATCAGTTTTGGCGGCCATTTTGGACGAATAACCCCTTAGCATACCAACATTATTTTGGGTAAAATCCTAAATATGTTTTAGTACCATGAAAGGAGGTCAAGAAAGTTGGTTTGGGGGAGTCGGTGAGGGGGGGGGGGGGGGCGACTAATTCTAATGACATTTCTCGGGGGTTCGTAAAAGACTATCATGGAAACATTTTATTGAATTTATTGATGTGAAGGACATTTTTTTGCTAAACTGATAGCGAAACATTACAGTCCAAATTGAATGTCCGGATTATGGAAAATTTTCCTAATTCTACGTTCAATTTACAATAACTCCTCATGCCTGTATGGTAATTTTATGACGTGAATTTGGGGAGTTCGCATGGCGGAGAGTTGGCGACAATACACGCTAGAAAATAATACAACGGGCAAAGCTATTACTATATACAACGTTATTGAATCATGTTCAACTTTCGTAGTCACAGTGAAATTCACACCCATGCCAAATCGAGCTTCTAAATGTTAAAATTATTGAATTTCATCATCGTACTTGGAATCGCCATGAGAAATGCATAAAAATAAGTATAAATATGCCTAGTATTGGTTCAGTAATTCTTGAGATAGACTTTGAAAGTTGAGATATGTTTCTGAAAAATCTATTTTGTAGACGGTAATCGGAGATCATGGCTGTTGACATTTACCACTAGGACCACTTAATAATAATGATAATAATAAAACCATAATTTATAGCGCCTAACGTAAACACCTCAATGCGATGTACATAGAATGATATGATAAAACATACGGTACATATAGAAAACCTAGCATAAAAACAATTAAAATACCAATATGAAATCAACAATAAATATCAAAATGAAAACAAGTGAAACATGATAAAAGCCTGCAGAATAAATACAACGCAAGCAAATAACAGTAGGCCTATTTCAGAAGAGATGCCATCAGTAAAACACGATAAAAGCCTGCAGGATATAATACAGCGCAAGCAAATTACAGTATTTCAGAAGAGATGCCATCAGTGAACCATGATAAAAGCCTGCAGAATATAATACAGCGCAAGCAAATTATAGTATTTCAGAAGAGATGCCATCAGTGAAATATGATAAAAGCCTGCAGGGTATAATACAGTGCAAGCAAATAACAGTTTTTCAGAAAAGATGTCATCAAACTATCAGGCAATGTCAGGCAGGTTAAAAAGGTGTGTCTTCAGCATTCTCTTGAAGCTTTGTTCTCTGAACAGATTTAGCAGCTCGAATGTCTGAGGGCAGAGAGTTCCACTTAGAACATAAATTAGTCGTTGTTGTTTTTTAGCATTGAAATAACACCCATCAGTATTGCTGCTGCGATGTGAACGCCGCCAAGAACTATAAACGAAACGTCGTAACTACTCGTGACGTCATATAGCCAACCTGTAAGAGACCAATAAAGCACATTAGTATTACAGAGAAACTCGCCCCCCCCCCCATGAAAGGTCCAAATTTCAATAGTCATCAACCTAGTAAGTTTGAAATCATGAAGATATTGGTTAATTCAATAGATTCGCTTTTCCAGTGCTGCAGCGGTTTCGGGATCAACGTAGTGTTTACTTTCCCTCAACTGGACGACGTCGACATGTAGCCACGATCACATGACAGCATATAATCGAATCGTAGATGGCGTGTATGTCGTGACGGGTGTAACACACATACAATGTGATTTCGAAAACAAATAACTGGGCGGGTACTTGCTATTTCCAGACATGGTTAATAATTTGATTGCCTTTCTATGATTCCAAACAATTGATGATTTTGTCTGGCGATATCATAGACGTATATAGATTTGTATGTTAAATTATTTGTAATATTCCGAATTAGGTGTAAGATGTGGGGGTGCGTGGTCGCAAGGACTTTGCTAGTTCCGTCCATTTAAGGTTTAGGACAATTGGCACAGTCATAGGTATCACATCGCTTTTATTAGCATTAGGAATTTCATCTTTAGGCGTATATCATGATGTTGGTTGGTATAGATCTTAGTGCGTGTTTCCTGAAGACAAAGGTGAGGGGTTGAAACCAGAGGTTGCTTAAATCCCGGGGGGGCCAGTCAAACATAATGGTGTACACAGGCGTGACCAAAAAAACGCGTAAAAAGGGGTGTTTTTTCAGTGTTGGACGCGTCACGCGCGTGACGCGTTAAGGGTATCCAAAAACGCTGATTTTCAAGAAAAAGGGTGGCTTAAAATACAGGTCGAACGCGTAAAAAGGGGTGTTTTTTAAGTGTTGGACGCGTCACGCGCGTGACGCGTTAAGGGTATCAAAAACGCTGATTTTCAAGAAAAAGGGTGGCTTAAAATACAGGTCGAACGTGTTTAGGGTAACTTGTTTTGTTCCCCGTTCCCAGAAGAATGTTATCTCCGTTCTTGTTTAGGGTCATATTCTGGCAAGAACTTGTTTAGGGGTCAAAATGTGCAAGGAAAGCGCGCTAAAAACTTGTTTAGGGGGTGATTTTGCTTGCAGGGTAAAACTTGTTTAGGGGGTGTCTGGAAAAAATTTGGTCACGCCTGTGTACACCATTATGTTTGACTGGCCCCCCCCGGGGCTTAAATTTAATCCCAGCATGCAGTAGAAAAGCACTGTTGCACTGAAATAATTGAACATCTGACATCTGCATTGAAATGTACTGAAACATCATGGTCCATTAGAGGAACTAATCATGGAGACTTTTCATATCTGTATCAATACCGTATATGAATTGGGATTCTATTTCTCAATACAATGATACCAAACAAGTTGACAAGTCTCAATGATTAGTTCCTCTAATGGACCATGATGTTTTTGTACATTTCGTCGCTGTTCTGACATACCGGCACATCACAACAGAAATAAGTAAAGAGATGTGCCGATATGTCAGAACAGCGACGATTTGAATGCAAATCAGGTGTTGAACTGTCGCCATCATCACAGTTAGTACACAGTGCTTTTCAAACTGCATGCTGGGATTACATTGAAGCAACCTCTGGGTTGAAACACTCGTTTGATATATGGAAGTAAAGTGCTCCCATTTGTATGATCTACAGTTTACTTGTCCTTGGGTTTTTGTTTTTTTCACCAAATTTCAGTGTTAAACATTAATGATTTGTAAACAGCTTTGAGTGTGAAATTGATATACTCATGTTCCGTTTGATTTGACTCATTGTCAGTATGGGCGCTGTACGTTTAGTGGTTCAAAATGGGTGCCATTACGATACAAGGCCCGCTTAGCAGCGCTATAAATTGGTGCCCTAAAAACCGGCATTTAAAAAAAGAAAATTCGCCTCTATCAAAGCTGGTTGCTATAAATGACATAATTCTCGTGTGCAACCAACCGCAGGCGCGTACCGCGGCATGTGAGCCAGGGGGGGGGGGGGGGGGGGGGGGGGGCAGAAGTATATGTCGTCCCGACAGTGGCGTAAATTTTCGTAAAAGGTTGCCCCCCCAAAAAAATTCCCAGTCAGTCACCTCGTGAATTTCACGTAAGTGGGGGGGGGGGGGGGGGGGGGGGGGGGGGGGCGGTCACAAGATTTCGCACGGTCATAAAATGTCACAGCCCAATAAACACAACAGTCAACAAATAATGATGCCCAATCCTCTGTGTTTTCGGCCTAGGCCCTATTTTTTTTTCCTTATGCGAATTTAGCGTCCCGGTATTTTTACGAATTTAGCGTCCCGGTATTTGGAGCCAGGGGGCAACTTGCCCCCCCCCCCCCCCCCCCCCCCCCCCCCGGTCGGTACGCTACTGAAACCGGCTGTCTTGCAATGCCCATTGCGTAGTTTAACGCTTGAGCATGGATGTAATTTGCAACATAATGGAAACTCACCCATGCAGTTAGCAAGAAGTACTGCTCGAATTTAAATATACAACCAGGTAATCCTCTCGTAGTAATTGATAACAATAGGTTTACTAAACCGAATTAATAGCGCTCCTAAGCGGGCAATTTATGTCATGTTTTCCAAGTTCCTTTCGTTCTTCTTTAGGGTATTTTCCCTTCAGAATGAACTTTGATATCAATAAGAATGCAATGCCCTCCGAATCCGATATGCAACATAGTTAAAAAATTGTTTAGCGGGTCTAATGGAGGGGAAAACACAGGTGGAATCCTTGATATATTCGTGTTAAGGGGCTGTCGACGAAATCTTTGTTCACTTATACGCAAATCACCAGGTTTGAGTGTGAATAGAGGTCATTTATGATATTACTGAAGATGTTCATCAGGACTGTTAGATTATAACATGAATATTGAATTTCTTATATCTAGTTCTAGACTATGCCATAGTCGGGTTTCTTTTACCGTATTTTTTTCAACCTTTTTTCTTTTACCTTTTTTCTATTTTACTTCACCCTTTTCCCAGTGTCTGACCTGTTGTCTAAAAGTTGCATGTGGATGTTCTAAACGTTCCTAGTGCATGCCAATGCCAGTGGTCGTAAATGTTTCTAATGAGGGCAGTAATGTTCTGTCATTCTGGCGATATTAATATAATGTTCATCAACAGAGGGTTCCCTATGTTCTTCGAAGATGGACCAATCAATGGACAGTATAATTACAGACTCGTCTAAATAGTTTGAAGGGGTAAACATTTAGATATGAAAATAATATTGTTATTTAGGCAAACAAAATGTCTATACTTTGTCTGAGCACCTTTTGGCTAAAAGCTATGTGCTGTGCAATTCCTTTTTTTAGAATATTAGTTATGTCCTATGTGATTTTTTCAAATATTAAACTTGCGTTGTAGTGATTTAAGAAATACAAATATGTGCACCTCTCATAAAAATCGAAATATAGTCAAAAGTTTTACGATACTTCGCCGATTCCAAATTTTACACTAATAATAAAAGTTGCCGAGTATCGCCGAAACAAACTAGTTGAAAAAAAAACACACAAAAACAAACAAACATCGCTGCAGCGTAGTGCTACGAGATAAATTTTATTTGAAAAGCAAGCAGCGCGGGCTGCTGAGACAAACTAGTATTAATTTGTTGGGCCTTTAAATTGAATAAAACAATATAAATATCGTCTATTGTGTTGATTCAGTGTCTTTTGTATCACATATATTTGATGGTACGTATTACATGAAATTTGATAATATTTGCTGTGTTTTTAATATTTTATGAAGTAGGCCTATAACTTTTGAGCTTCACTCTTTATGATAATGAGTTAATTATTTTCGGAAATCGAAGTGACGAGCTGAAGAACTCCAAATGGCGAATGTTGGCGAATTTATGACGCTAACGGTGACAAGTAGGGGCGCCCTCTCTTTGCAACTCCATAATCAGAAGACGATGGACACGCGAAAACCTAAATTTTGAATTTGTATTGGAATAACACGTAATCGCGAATGTTGATCTAATCATTTTGAAAAATTCATCATAGGTTAGAAGAAAAAATGTCCAATCCAAAACCGTTGTGGGTGGCTAACCACCCGCAGTGTCAGTATCATTTTTTGAATTTAAACCGTTGTTAAGCGTTCGTCCCATTCACTTGATCACGTAACCTCCTTCGCATATTATAACCTGAATACTCGTGAATACGCCCGTGTCCAGCATCGTCTGTCCATAATGGTGACAAGTAAGTGCGCCCTCACAATATAGGTTATGCATTTCATAGGCGTGCGCAGGATTTTTTTACCCGGGGGGCTTAAAATTAAAATTTAATTGATTCGCACCGCTATCCGCGGTAACGCAGACAGGGGGGAGTCAGAGGAGGGATGTGCCCCCCCCCCCCTCCCTAAAATTTGATATTTTTTTCTTCTTGAATTTTCGAACCTGTTGGTGCGATTTGGTGTGTAATTTTCACCAATACTTTATTGAAAAGCCATAACTTTATTTCCATTCAATATTGGCTTATTATCAATATCATTCAAAATTTGATTTTTGTTCATTTCAATTTTGCAAAAGCAAACAACACGGCGTAATGGTTTGAAATTACGAATAAATTAAAAAGGATTTGCGCGTAGCGCGAAAATATTGGCTATTGTAAAAAAGAAAGGTTTAACAAACCGTTCCTGAAGCCATGTTGTTAAGGGATTCATGACACATAGAATTAACGTAGACATTTTCTTGACATTTTGATATTAGGTATTCTCGTCGGTGCTGATCACGAATCTAAAATAAAAAGTGGGGTAACGGGCTTAGTTTTTGAACTATATCTGTTTAAAAAATATTGTTTTTCCAAAAAATACTACATGGTTGTATGGGAAATGAAAAAAAATCGACTTTAACGAAAGATTCATGAGAATCTGCCCGATAACCTTTTTTGTTTTTTCAATATGTGCTGCGCCTTTATAGGCCTACATTCTTTCAAATAATGAAATTAAAAAAATGGGGTCACCGGCTTACTTTCTCTGATAATTGGCTTTAAATGCGAAAATTCCTGCAAATTTAAGTGTAACGTTTAGCGCGTAAATACACGTTAGGTGCGCATGCAGCAAAAGATAATCTTCGCGCGTACGGTGCGTTAGGAAAAGCGTTTCGTTTATCTGACACGCAAAGGCAACGAGGTTACAGGTCGCGCAGTTTAAGTCGTGATCAGCGAGAGGTTACATCAGCTCTCAGCCTATGCTGGTTCCCTGCATCAATGGGCTCCACACAACTTATCCATAGATGCAGGTACGCGCCGATTTTCACTCAAATCTGATTTGCTGGCATAAAAGTCATGCATATTCATGATTGACACAAAATAGATCCACAAATAAATTTGATCAAGCCAGCGTCACGCTTAGAATGATAACAAATTTGCTGATTGGCACAAGCTACACGTGTATCTGCGCTAACCACAGCGCCGGACTTCACACGCACATGCACGCATGTCATATCGCGCTCCCTATCGCGCCGTAGCTATGGCAGCGCGACAATGCACTCAGCGTTCGATGTGGTATCTCAGCTACAGTGTGTTGATCATTATTTACCTTATGCCATAACAGAGCGACAATGCAATGTGTTGAGGGATTTGCCTGTACCTGCACCTATGGATAAGTTGGGCCGGGGATCCAGGGTGCAGGGAACCAGCATACTCTCAGACATACTTGGCGTTACTTGAAAAGTGAGTCCTTTTTCACAATTTCCAACGAAAACCAGCGTACACGATTGCTTAATTATGTCTTAATATTATTTTGCGACTAGCCTATAGACCTACACTATAGCAGTTGGAAGGCGGGGAAACCCTTATCCTCACAGTTAAAGGGGCACTAAGAGATGTGTTGGAGGATGCGCCCTCAATTATGGTAAAAACTGGGATTAGTACATGTATGAACTTACACCTATATTTAGGAGTAAGAAAAATCAGCCCTCTATGTACAAGAAAACGTCGATCCAAAAAATGCTCGTCCCACGGGACGAGCATTTTACGTCCGACAGTATCTCCCTGCAGTACGCGTGATACATAACGCGAACCATATTTGCATAGAGGGCGTTTTTCAATAAATAGCGATGATATTGTTTTAATCAAGTTTTGCTGTGTTTTTGCTAGTAGAAACAACAGTAATGGCCATTTTTAATGTTCATCTTGAATTCTGAAGTAAATTGTTAAACATTTAAAATGTTCAACACCTCTATTGAGTGCCTTTAACTATTATGCAGTAAATTCAGACCTGAGTAATTTGGTGT
The DNA here is from genome assembly GCA_035610835.1 of Ophiura sarsii. Classification (NCBI taxonomy): domain Eukaryota; kingdom Metazoa; phylum Echinodermata; class Ophiuroidea; order Amphilepidida; family Ophiuridae; genus Ophiura; species Ophiura sarsii. The sequence continues at coordinate 38,628,150 of CM069446.1, forward strand.
GCACCCACTCCTTCCTGACAAACGTGCGTGAGTATTATCATATGCAGTGGCGTACCCAGAGAGGGGGGCAGGGGGGCCAGCCCCCCCTCCCCCCCCCCCCCCCTGGAATAAGCCCGTCGGTAAATCGTGCCTCCGTCGGTAGATTTGCGTATTTGACCATGCGGGTGTTTTGGCCGGTTTTGTGGACAACCTATCGCTATCACGAATATTACTTGTTAGCTCTATTTAGCTCTCATGAAATGATGTAATATATTGCTGCATAGTTGTTATGCAAGTTTAAATTTACCTCAAAAAGTGCAATTGTTGACCTTTTTTGGTCAAAGTGTCTTTAAAATTAGATGATGTTGGTGCAAGTTCGGCATTTTTTACCAAAAACGGATTTTGTTACGTCATCTGACAAAATTGAGCAAAAAAAGTGATTTATTTGGTAAATAATTAAAAAATCAGAATTGTTAGTGAAATTTGATACCAAAATGGACTCTCTGACTCATTTCCTTTCCAAAAATGTATACTTTTATCTTTTATCACATTAATAGTTCGAAAGTTACAGCGCTTGACAGATTTCATAACACCCATGTGTGTGCCAAAAATTATCAAAATATATAATCAATTTGTTTTGCCATATTCACAGTAATGCTTATGCCTATAATGAATGTATGTAGATGAAAAAATACAGTCACAATAGCATATTTATAAGCTTTAGGGCCAGACAAGGCACGACCTTCTGACGTACCATTCTGCAAAGCAGAATAATAATGGGCCCATCCCATTTGAACAGTTTTTCGCAATTATCATGATTATGAATTACCTTGGTTTTAAAACAGACAGCTTTTCACAATAGAGGCAAACCTTGGGACGGGGGCTATTGAAAGTTTGTCTGATCATATGGCGTGTAAAAAGAAATTAAAACTATCCGCTATTGTAGTAAAAATATTTATGAAATGTGATGGATTATACTTTGAATGACTTTCCGTGAGTGTCTCAGTATTGAATACAAACTATAAATCAGTAGCGTAGCCAGGGGGGGCAAGGGGGGGCAGAGTGCCCCCCCCCTGAAAAAAAATTGACCGGGAAAATCGGGAAGACAGCGAAAAATCGGGAAGGAAAAGAAGGGAGAAAAAAAAAAAGATAAGATAAAGGGGAGAGAGAGGAAGGAAAAAAGGAAGAAAAAGGGAAAAAAAGGTACATTTTGGTTATAAACAAGCGAGAGAAGTTTGCATTTTGGGGGGACACAATGCGCGCGTAGCGCGCGATTTTTTTTTGTACAACGGGATGAAATTCCAAGATCGGGAAGAAAATGGGTTTGCCCCCCCTGACAAGGAAAGCTGGCTACGCCACTGCTATAAATACTATACTTTACGCCATTTACAAGAGCGGAGGCCAATAATCAATTCTACAATACACTTATCAATCTTTGAGATATATATTTTGTGTTGGTTTCTATGCAAAAACCCGCTATTGTTATCCCATGGTTACCCTGTATGATATACACTTTTTAGCCGACAAACAATGTTTTAACTTTAGACATAATGTACATACGATATGATGGCAAGGGTCAGTGTTCGTCAGGTTTGATCGTTAGGCCTAATACTGTTATCAATTTCTTTCATATTGAAAATCATATTCATTTCTTCAATATTTAGTTGAATAATATTACACATTTGTTTATTTATTTCATTTTTTCAACATTCACTTTTTCATTGGTGCACTGCAAAAACATTGGTGTTAAAATCAACACCGAGGGTGTTAATTTTAACACCACATAAGTGTACCAGCTGGTCCACACTTTCTGGTGTTGAATAACACCAGTCTTTGGTGTTGATACATTACCACTCCTTTGGGTGTTGCTATATTAACACTATCCGGGTGTTAATTTTACCCTCATATGTTAATTGTTACACCTTCTGGTGTTAAAATATTAATGTTAGATAGGTTGAAGTACTTTAACAATAAAATGCTTGCAAATAACATATTTCACTGTTCAACAGTTCAAATTTATTGAAACTTGAACGTTTTTGTGAATTAATGTTCTTAATTGCCATATACTTATGGAATGGTGCATGTTGCATATCGAATCACTAGATCAAATGTATAAATATACAATCCAAAGTGTTACAAAACCAATATAACCAACCTCCGTGCGCATGTGTGGAATAATGACACCCATGGGAATTATTCTTACACCAAGTTTAACACAAGAAACTTAACACCATGAGAAGTGTTACATCAGTTATTCCTATGGTGTTGACCTAACACCAACATTAACACCAGGAGCGTAACACCGGCTCAGTGTTGCATATTTAACAGTTAACACCGGAGTTTTTGCTGTGTGCCTTTCCGATCTCCCCTTATTTCTTTATATAATATTTTCTTTCCTTCTTTCTTTCCCTTAAGTTGTTTCCTTATCCATTTTTATGTAGTTCTTTATTTCTTTACTGTCTTTATGTGGTTATATAGGCAATAGTGTTGGTTATTTTATCTTTTTATTTTTATTTTGTGCTTGTTTGCAGTAGTGTTTGTTTGTGTTTTCGTTAGTTTATACTTGTTTATTTCTTTGTTTTGGTTTTCATTTGATTATTTGTTTTTTATTTGTTTTGTCAATGTTCAGTTTTGTTTTAAGACCGCACTCTTTTGTAAAAGTGTAAAATTGTATCGTACCTTTCAGTGTCTAGTTTGTATAGGCCTACAGCACACCAAGGCTAGTTTTTAATCACATGCATTTGCAACCGGCAAGGGACCGATGGATTCGATATACTATAGCGGCGGGGGGGGGGGGGGGGGGGGGGGGGGGGGGGGGGGGAGGATCCCCCCACTTGGAACCCTTGCTCCCCCCCCCACCCCCGCTTGCCCCCCCACCCCCAAATGAAATCAAGTACGGCTGTAAATGAAATTTACAAACAAAGTACACACCAAATCCCCCCAATAATGACATCGTGTCGGTTGAGTTGGCACTGTCGGTTCATTTGACGAAAGGAATCATGGAATTATGATGGTCAAAAGTACACATATGAAAAATTTTCGCGCGCGCATTTGTCTTCCCAAAATGAAATATTATTTGGTACAAGCTTGTTTAGAGCCAAAATGTAGCTCAATCGTCCAAAAAATAGCTGTAAAGTCGAACATTTTCGCGCGCTACGCGCGCATATCTGGAATAAAAAAATCTTACGAGCCCCCCCCCATTTCAAGTCACTGCCCCTTCTTGCCCCCCCCCAAATGAAAAAGTCTAGTTACGCCACTGATTATTGGCCGTTCAGATAGGGCACAAACCGAAATTGCAAACGTATCCATTAACACAATTCTGAAGGAAAAGATAGCCGGCTATGTGACAACTTGTTTGGTTTTTTGGTGGGGGCGGGAGAGGGGGGGGGGGGGGGGGTAAAAGGCTTCTGGTTAGCAGGGGGGTCATGTAATTTTTATTTTCAGCTGTAGTGTGGGGGGGGGGGGGGGGTAGGTAATTTTGATAAACGAGTCTCGAATTTGTCCCAACCCGACATCCACTATAAATAATGAACGGTCCCTAAACATGCTAAAGCTGCCGTTTTCAGACCAGTGAGGTGTTAACATTTCCCTTCAATAGCTATAACATTTTTAAATTACTCGCTTCCTTTCATTCCATCAAGGTTAGTATAAGGTCACGCGTTATGAACTCGCCTCCCAATAGGGTGGTGCCGTTACATTTTTTAGTTTCATGCTGTAATTTTCCTCAAATATTTTTAAAACCACAAAAGCTATCTCAACAAATTTGGTATCATTTTAAAGCCCTAATAACAAGCTATCTGCCTGCAAAATGGCATTGGTATAGCTAATACAGAATGGGAAATACAGCTGTTTGATGTTTGGGGACCAGGGGTGGTGCTGGAAGGGGTGTTTCTGGAAGGGGTGTCGCCTGTACAAACTCAATGGGAAAATCCCATGTTTTGTTCTTTTTACAATAACTAGTCATCTCCTAATGTTACAAACACCATTCTGGTCCCATTTTAAAGGATAATTAGTAGTCTTTAAGTATGTGGTTCAACAGACTTGTCAACTATTTGTAACAACTAATTAATTATGGATAAGACAATGAACATCAGCTTTCTTCCTATTCGCTACACAGTAAACATGAATAATCAGCCTCAATTTACCGGATTTATAAAAATGACAATAACAGAAAAAGTTTTCAACCTATGATAGCAAAAGTATACATTTTTGGAAAGCTTGTAACTAGAGGAATTCAGAAATGCAGTTTATATCAGGGAATGGTTCATCCTTAAACAAATATCTTTGAAAATTCTAAAAATATATAAAATAAAAATTGGAGATATTCACTAGTCGGTATAATTACCATACCGACGTAGTAACTTTAACAATTATATTTCATCTAATAGGTAATTTCATGAGGAATTCAAATATGTAAAGTAAATAATGATAAGGGTAGGTATAAAAAAGATATGGATCTCGAATTAAAAATTAAAAACTCTAATATTTTCCCGAACATTTCCGATCATACCATTTTAGTTCTTAGTCGTACTATAATTTTAATGGCATATTTAATTTCCTCATGAAATTTCCCTTCAGAAAATATATACTTTTACTACCTCAGGGAGTATACAAGCAAATATAAATGTGTAAAGTTAAAATCATGTCGTGAAAGCCAAAATCCGTGTGTAACGCGAAAGGAGGCGAGCTTAAAACACATGACCATAAACGATAAATTGATAACAAAAAATGAATGTATAGAATCCTGCATATCGCGAGTAAATAAAATTGCTTTATTTTCATTCTTTATTTTTAAAGCAATAAGTAGATTAGATGTTTTATAATACTCTTCTAGCCTATGATTTGATTGTGTTACATAATACATAATACTCGTCTAGCCGATGATTTGATTTTGTATAATGTCGTCTAGCCTATGGCTTATGATAAGTGGATGATTCTGTAATTATATGAAAATGTAAGGTTTTGAAAGTGATTTCGTATGTATTAATATTGGACAACATTATATAACATTTCATTCTGTATTCTGTAATTGTTTTGTCAAGGTTGGGTAGTTTGAATAAATGTCAAATTCCCATATTATCATGATTATGCAGCCATAACTTAGGACGACCTAAAAATGGGTATTAGTATTCAGTAAAATGCCGTCATATTCCTTACATATTTTTAAAACCACAAAAGCTATCTCAACAAAGTTGGTACCATTTAAAGCGCTAAATAGTAATAACAAGCTATCTGCCTGCAAAATGGCATTGGTATAGCTATACAGAAGGGGAGATACAGCTGTGTTTGAAGTTTGGGGACCAGGGATGGTTCAACATGCAGACTTGTCAACTATTTCGTAACAACTAACTAATTATGCAATTGCATCCCCGGCCACGGGGGACCCGGGGATTAGGGCCGGGACGTACAAATTGCCGATGTGACGTCCCTGGTACAGTCGTGTATAACGGTACCCCGCAGGGCGGGGCACCATTTTGTTTACTATCAGCCCCTCTGCAGTCCCGGTCCCCAGTCCCATAGCCGGGACAAAGTGTATACACCCCGGCTGCTGTTCCGGTGTATATTTTGTGTATACATTTAAGCGTACATCCCCGCTATGTATCTGTACACCCCAGCTACAGCCCGGTGCTGCGTCCAAAACTAGGGTCTGCGCAAAACCCGGGTTTTGCGCAAGCCCCTAGGTTTTCGCATACAAAACCCGGGTTTTGTGCACGCATTTCTGCGCAAAAACCCGGGTTTTGCGCAGAAATACGTCGTGCAATTCATGAAAGGCACTGGTTGTTTGTACAGCTGTTGTAAGGGCGCGAATAGCGGGGAATATCAGTGATCTTGTTGTGACTGCTGTTTCTATGCATGCAAACTATTAGGCATTGGTTTTCTTATTTAAAATTAATGTGGTTTTATCATTGTTTATCTTGTTTAATGAATTAATGAATGGTTCAATGGGCCGTGAGACACATTTTGCAATTGTTCCTGATGTGTGTTGAGTGAGTGTAAATATTAGGCCCTATATGCTGATTAACTTGTAGGCTTCTTAAAATTAAAGTTAGGGTGGGGGTGGCACTCAGATTAAAATGTGGATGTTTTTTTTAATGACAACACGTGTATTGAAACTTGACTTTCTACGGAGTTAAACCCCCGAATTTTCGATGTTTAGTCAATTGTCAATATTGGAGTGGGAGGAATGAGTATATCACTGGGGTTAGATATCCTCAGAGTCCAAAATATTCGCAACATTCAAATGGGTGTTGCCTTGGAAGGCCACTTGCCTGCATGTTGGATGATTTACCCCCCCCCCCCGGGTCTTTACTTGTAATTACCGCATTTGGGGCGGGAGTGGCATGCCTGTGATCGGAAGGGGGAGGAGGAATCCCACTAGTAGTGCACAATCATGCATTACCCAGATTTTATTTTGTATATCGAATCTTAAGATGGTCACGGGGTTCTCCTATATATTAAGGGGGTGTGAGTCCTTTTAGCGGATTTCCTCTTTTTTAATTATATTCGAGCTGAATTTCACCCTATACTATTCAGCAATGTGCCATTTCACCTAATTGCATTCGGTTTGTCCTCATTTTTGTCTGTTTTCATCTTTTATTTGTTGCTAATCAAAATTGACCTATAGGCCAGTTCTCAAGACTTCCTTTGTTGAAAAAAAATCAGTTCCTGAGACCCTTATGTTCCTGTCCTGTAATTCGTACAGCTATTGTTGAAGAGAAGAGGGGTTCTCTGTGTTATTCGTACAATGTTGAAGAAGGGGTCTAAGTGCGGGAGTCGAGTCCCTGTAATTCGTACAACTATTATAATAAGACATGAGAGGCAGGGGAAAAAGAGAGTCCGGCCCTAATACATGTAGGTCGGAAATCCCGGTAGGGGGATATCCCTCCCCCTCCCCTTTTTTAACTTGGGGGGTGGTGGTCAATGTGATCACCCCGCCTGATTTTTCATATAGTGTACATGTATGTGATGACAACAGGCAAAATGAAATAAAGTGATTGCTTTTCAATAAAATATGGTCAAAAGTACACTACCAAATCGCACCAACGGTTCGAAACAGCTTTTCCCAGCACTCTCTGTAAATGTCATGGACGTATGGGATAACTCAAGTTAGAGCCGATTGTTTGACCCCTCCTACTTTGAATGTATCGTCTATGGGGAGCGCATTGTGTATATCCTCCAGCACGCGGTATCATAAATCAAAACCGGCCCCATGGGGGGGGGGGGGGGGGGGGATTTTCCGAACAATTCCCTGTAAACTTCAATTAATTCGAATACCTAAAGCAAACGACATAGATAACCCTTACGGGCTTACATGTACCCGTAAGCTGTAGGCTTTCTATGGCAGACGATACAAACAGCGCCACCAACAATGGGACACCAGCTTCAGATCGGCAAGTTGAGTGGCACTGCCTTGTGGTGTTGTTGCGCAAAACCCGGGTTTTGCCCAGTTAGTGTCTACTCAAAACCCGGGTTTCTCACCACCCGGGTTTTGGATGCTATACCGGGATAACAGGTGTACCCTAGTGTACGCCCCCGCTACACTGCCCGGCCATTCCCCGGCTTATTTTTCAGTGATGTACTACGCCGTTTTGTACGTCCCCGGTACCAGTAGCGTATCTCCCGGGGGTCAGGGGGGGGGGGGGGGGGGAAGCCCCCAGACGGCTTTGACCGGGAAGGCCAGCTCAAACTACCGGGCTAAAGAAATCGAAGAGAAGGGAAGAAGAGAGGGAAGAGAGGAAGAGAAAAGGGGAAAGGTAAGGAAAAGGGGAAGGAAAGGGAAAGAAAGGAAAGAGAGAAAGAGAAAAAGAGAAGGAAAAGGGAAAAGAAAAGAAAGGAAAGGGAGAAGAGAAGATAAGGGAAAAGGACAAGAGAAAATCTAAGGGATTTATTTAATTCCCATCTAAATGACAACTTTGCCCCTTGCCCGGTTTGATGATGGGCAATTTAGTATAAAAATGGAAAATTTTCTCGCGCTTCGCGCGCATTTGTCCAAGAAATCATTATAGAAGCCTGTTTTAAAGAAAAATATTAAGGCCAGATTCGTGTACATAAGTTGTTAAAGAGTGATTTGATCTACGAAGCAGAAATAAGTCAATGGGCTTGAGTGTTTATCGTGCTGCTTTGGACCGTCATCATTTATATCTGCGGCGGTATAATAAACTTTCAAAATTATCATTGTCTGTTAGTAGTTTGTGTGAAGATTCAACAAAATACGGTACCATTTATTTATAGTAAGTTACCTTTGAACTCCCTGGTAAAACAGCATTGGACGGTTGGACCCGACTGCTCACCGCCCGTGCCTGTGTAGCGCGGTATTTACCCTGGTTTAAATATGGCGATTTTGAATTTGGTGACTGCGTTCACGAAAAATACGCGAAGTGGTACGCGAAGTAGGGCACGCAAGCACACGCGACGATTGCGTTTTACGCGGAGAGAGACACTGCTCCTGTACACGCACGATGCTGCATTCGTTCTTTTCCGTGCAGTTCCGAAAAATACCGACATACCTCCAATTTTCCCCCATGGTGGAAATCCAAAATGGCGACTGTTACATGTAAAGAGATAGGGCAAAAAAATCGTCTGGATTCTCCTTTATAATTCTGTGTGAAAACGGCTAGCGCGTACTCCATCTAGGATTTAGGATCTAGGATTCCAGAAATAGGGTTTTTTTACCACAGGGAATTGTGTAGGTCAAAAGGTCAAGGTACATTGCCCTTTTGACCCCTTTATAAGATACAACCATGGGTACAACAGACACTATAGGTGGTAAAAACTATCATTTCTGGAATCCTTGCAATCAGACGAACAATTTGAGATATTGTTTTTCAAAATCGGAGCAAGTTTAAATTTTGACCCCATATGCAAAGGTCAACGACCTTTTTACGTTTACCCGATAACTCGTTAACCAAACATCGGAAGTAGGGCAAACTATACTTTTCGGAATCCTTTTTGGTGTGCTTTTTAGCTTAATTAAAGCCATTTGAATTTTTAGGCCCCTGTATGGCGGCCATTTGACATTTGCGTTATAAAAGAACGTTCCCGTCACTTTTGAGAGGTGCGTGGGAGCTCATTTTCTTTTAAAATGGTTCTAGTTGACAAATTCACTAAGAAACTAAGGTATCAAGAAATTGGTCATGAAATGCAAGATAATGACTCTACTATAAGCTTGAATAATATTAAGTAAACAGTGAAACTAATGAGCGCGTAGCAAAAAATGTATATTTTAACACTAAAAAGGTTCAGAAAACGTTTATGAAGCCATCTTGTTTAATGAAATTGAATAGCACAAAATAAAAAAATAATTCCCGTGGAGCGCGAAAAAAATTTGTAAAAATAAAGATTTAAAAAAAAACGTTCCTGAAGCTATCTTGAACAATAAATAATCAGTGAAACTAATACGCGCGTAAAGCGCAAAAATGTCTATTTTAACAATAAAAAGGTCCAGAAAACGTTTTTGAAGCCATCTTGTTCAAATTGAATAAGAAATATTTAAAAAAAATGGCTATTGTAAAAATAAAGGTAAAAAACCCGTTCCTGGAACCATCTTTTTAAGCATGAATAATAAAACATTCCAACTAATTCGCGCGTAGCGCGAATTTTTTTGTTATTTTTACACTAAAATGGTCCTGAAAACGTTCCTAAAACAATCTTGTTAAGCTTGAATAATAAAATGTTGAAAATAATTTGTGTAAAAACTGGTTATTTTAACACTAAAATGGTCCTGAAAAACGTTCATGAAGCCATTTTGTTTAAGCTTGAATAATAAAAAAATGAATCCAATTCGCTCGAAACGCGCAAAAGTGTCTAGTTTAATAACTAAAATGTTCCAGAAAATGTTTCTGAAACGTGTTGTTATAAATCTTGCATAATAATAATTGAAACCAATTCGCGCGAAGCCCGCAACAAAATGGCTGTTTTAATACTAAATAGCTCCAGAAAACGTTCCTGAGCGTATAAACTGTCAGTTTGATAAACTAAAATGGTCCAGAAAACTTTCCTTATGCCATCTTTTTATAACTTGAATAAAGAAACATTGAATGTAATTTGCGCGAAGCGCGCAAACATTTCTAGTTTTTTCAATACAATGGTCCAGAAAACGTTCCTGAAACCATGCTGTTAAGCTTGAATAGTTAAACATTGAAACTAATTCGCGCAAAAATAGTCTTTTGAGGGGGGGGGGGGGCATCGTCCCCATCGTGGCAATGATGGGGGCCCACTCCGCGCTTGGGGGGGGGGGGGGGGGGCATCGTCCCCATCGTGGCAATGATGGGGGCCCACTCCGCGCTTGCACTGTATATACTCGTTACCCTCCTTATCTTCCTTTTTTGCCAATGGTGATTCAGAGGGCCGAGCTGTTGGGTTTTAACTTGCCTGGATGACCTAACACTCTCCTTGCTATCAATATTTACTTTCGTTATAACACTCACATGGTTCAGAGACGTAGAGATAAAGTGAGAGACACTAATAAAAGCTCCCGGCCTCTCCTTTTCCCTCCCCTCCTCCTCCTTTTCTCCTCCCCCTCCCTTCCTCCTATCCCCTCCCCTCCCCTCCTCCTCTCCTCCCTTCCCCTCCTCCTCTCCTCCTCTCCTTTCTTCTCCCTCTTTTTTTTACCCTCCGGGGACCCGGGGGGCTTGAGCCCCCAAAGCCCCCCCCCCCCGGGCACGCGCCTGCATTTGGGACTAATGAATACGCTGATAAATAATCAGAGAAAAAAATGTGATAGAAAGAAAAGAAAAACTAGATCTAGTTCTGGTCTGAGACCAGGGCACCTTGAATTTTATGAGAAAATGATCCCTAGTGACCTCTTCTTGACCTTTGACCTGGTTATGATGATTGGCTTTTTTTCTTGCCTTATCGAACCAAACAAGATAAAACTGATCCGATCTAATTCGGACTAGGGGTTAAAACGTGATTTTCACTTACTGTCATTATGAATGTTCCATCAGTGTGTTCTAAAGAATATTGATGTTACCTTTTGCCCCTCGTCTTTATTCTCGACACGTCCGCTATGTTATAATCCTGGTCTCGATATGAGAAATAAAATCTACAGGTTACTGATATTATTTACGATCATTATGAATAAGTCTTGTATCAGTATGTTCTATATATAGGATATTGGTGTAACCTACCTGTTAGAAACCCTCCACAGAGTCTCCCAAGTGAGGATGTCAACATAATCCATGAAATCTTCTGTGTAAGGTTCCCATTCAATCCTTTGCATATGGAGAGAACCGGTAAGAGTCCGGTAACGTTGAATCCATACATTAATGATACTCCAATTAGTATATACAGATCGTTAAAGAGGGTGTACGCAACTAATGCTAGTCCGGATATTATAAGTGTTATAATAGCAATACACGCAGCATCAATCTGATATTTTAACATCAGTGTTACGGCAATATCTCCTGCAATGCGACCGACACCTACTGTTGAAGAGAGCATTGAGGACATATATGCGCTTAAACGTTTTTCCGTTGCGTACGAAAACATATATGTCACCCAACCGGTCCAGCTGTAACTCGATGAAAACACCACCATCAAACAACCGACAAAGAGTGGTTGCTGGAAGCATTGCAGGTCTAACATTCTACATATCACGCCATATATCCTGCTCAATGAACTGGTTTTATGCACATCTTCAATGATGGTATAAGACGCTGGTTTTGGTTGAGGAAATAACAGCACCGCGCCGCAAACCATTAAATTCAATGAGATGCCCCCAACCAGAATCATAGACCATCGCCAACCGTAAGAATCGAGGAAAAACTGGGTGAGCGGGGCAAATATAATGATTCCTACGGAGGACCCAACTACTGTGATTCCATTGGCTATAGCATAGTTCTTGTCGAAATAATCCCCAAGTATGCCCAACATAATGACGTATGCGATTCGTAGCGGAATACCTGGATAACAAATTTATGAAGATGCAATATAAACTAGATTAAAATGATTCGATTCCCAACTCGGATACTTATTTCCGGGGATTCTGGGCCGTATTATCGTACTAAACTCGTGTCTTAATTAAACGCGAGTTTATATTTTAAACGACGTCATGGACGTGTTTAACAAAACCCGATTTTAAACTCCGCAAATCTCGACAACCCTCTATAACAAATTTGACAAACCAATGTCGCACATATTCAGAGCATTTTTCTTCCACACATCTTAAACAAGAATCCCTGGACATGCCCCTCGCTATCAGCAGTTATGCCTGTTTTAATAAAAGAACCAATATTTGCTGCTAGCCACGTAATGATAAATCCTTTTAAATTATCCGTCATTTCAGAAATATACTGATTTGCACTAGGCCTCTTCCTTATAATGTACAAACGCGAAATCTGACAAAAACGGAACGCTTCAGTGTTCACCCAACTTTAAGCCACATTTTATGCAAACTATTCTACTGTGTGTTTGAAACTCCCGGGATTTTGAAGGTTATGTGCTCTTTGCACCTTAAATATCGGCTTATTAGACGGATAATTTTTCGAAAGGATTATTTTATTAAAACAGGTAATTAACTCTTGATAGCAAGGATCAATTTCAGTGATTTTATGAGCTGAATAATATGCTCTTTGAACACCTGTTTCATTGGTTTGTCAAACTTGTTTGGTGATTTTTTTTGAAATAAGAATGTTCATTTTTATTTTTGACTCATACTGTAGCTTAATCTTCATAGATAAGATAAGAAACGAATATAATTATATTCAGTTAATAAAATCCGCGGATGCCAGGGCGCTGCGATACAGTCGGGAAAATTGCACCCATTCGAGGAAATATATTTAGTGGTTTAACCTAATTTGTATACAATTTCAAGGCGTCAATTGATATCAATCGAAACCAAATATGAACAAAACAAAACAAAACAAAATCACAATTTTTTGCCAAAACGCACGCATAATATGCGTGCGTTTTGTGCGTTTTTGGTTTTGTCCAGGATAGGAATGTCCGGTATACGATACTATAATAGACGAAACGATTTCATTACGAAAAACAATAAAAGATTTCAATAAGTGACTCATTTTGATAATTGATATCTACTTGATAGTTACCATTGATTTCTGAGTTGGTATTGAATTTTAACCTTGACTTTAAATCTTGACTTGACCTTGATTTTTTGTTTTTGTCAAATTATATTTATTAACATGAAACTAAAATATCTTGTATACGTTACGGGTAAAGTGTATGGGTCGTTCTTTAAAAGCCCCCATTGAAAACATGCAGTGGTAGGGTATACTAAAGGAACTCCTCCATGGTTTTACACCGTGTTAACGCCGTGTACAGTGTTTTACAATAACTATGACAACTGTGAACACACTAGTACGGAATGCTTTTTGTATGATGACAATTAAACAAATAATTATGTTGGAAATTCCTTAAATAATTTGAAGGCAGATTTCCATTGTGATTAGTAAAGTTAAAGTCAAGAACGATTTAAGAGTCCAGAAATGTCTTTCCTGATAGTCAACTTCATTATAAGAAACAAAACAATAATGTGCCAAAGTTTGAATAAGATCACATAATATTGCTGTAATTATAAAATCATACCTGCTATAACAACAAGGCATATTGCAAACAATGGCCAATTAGGCGATAGCGTGCATAGAGTCATACCAACACACACTAGAGCCCCGCATAACATGACGATCCACCTTGGATGCAGCACACCTGTCATTGTCTTCACTGAAATGGCTGTGAAATTAAAGTTATGGAGTAGATAAACATAAAGACACACAATTGTTTGTTTCGTTTTCTTTGTTTGTTGACTTGTATGGTGCGCTTATTTCTTTATTGCATTTACTTTGTTTGTTATTTGTCTGTTATTCGTTATTTATTTCCGTGCATCTAAAGACCCTGTCACATTATTAGCGAATAGAGCTATTACGTAAGCCCGATGTTTTGGAAATGTGGGTGTACATTCGTGTAAGTTTGTCTTTCGCTCGTGACATACGGTCAACAACAAAAAGTAACTTACGCGGTAATAAATACTAAAACTATAGCTTCAGCATGAAAATATTAAATGAAACATTCGTCGATAAAATTCTCGTCTTTACTGTGTGATATTAGCTGTGAGTTTTTTCAGTGCGTAATCACACACACATCAATGATTTCCTATACCTATACTTTGCTGTTGTTATGCGCGGTCATTGAAATCGCCATAACTTTAAAAGTATCCATTCGATTTTGTTGAATGAGGTATCAAACTCCGGAGAAGAAATTTGCTCATTTAATGTTTATCTCTAATCAGCTAAGACTTTTATTCTCCACAGCTAGTCACACCCTTTGTCCCGCAAATTGCGGTTATCACTCTAGACCCATTCATCTGGATTGTTCAGATAGCACACAGTTATGACAGTAATCACACACAAATCAATGATTTCCTATACCTAGTGCAACTTTGCTGTTGTTATGCGCGGCCATTGAAATCGACATAACTTTAAAGTATCCATTCGATTTTGTTGAATGAGGTATCAAACTGCGGAGAAGAAGTTTGCTCATTTAATGTAGGCCTATACCTCAGATTTTTGGTACCGATTATCTATTTTGAATTAGCCAACCTCAAAGCACGTGGTCAGGGACGTTATGTGCTAGGTGTAGAACAAACATTCATTATCAGCCCTTTTGATCACAGAGCTATTGGATATGCTAGTGTGTTCCAGTTCCAGTCAATTAATTTAAAAAATAATAATATAGAAACACTTCATAATTCGTTTCTGGGTAGATCTTCCCCCTCATCTTCTTGGGTAAGGTCAACTTTGTTTTGTTTTGTTTTTGTTTTTGTTTCAATTTTCAAAAATTACATTTATCAACCACAGTCACTTCCACGTGTTTTATAGAACACGTAACCCTCATAAGCTTACAAATAACAAGAAGAGTGTTAAAACATAATCCTCGCTTAGAGGGGGTTAATTTTGAATGCAAGCAGAAATAAAGGAAGAGTATTTTAAAGAGAATTGTGTCATAACAAAACATGCACTTTCAGTTTCCTTGAAATCAAGTTTCAAGATCTGTTTTTATAACATAGAGTCATAGTTATATTGTACATGATTGTTTACATAAACAAACTATACCCTGAACTTTAGAGTCATAGTTATATTGTACATGATTGTTTACATAAACAAACTATACCCTGAACATTTGAGTTAAAAGTCCCAAATAGGAATATTTTGTATCTAATTAAGAATAGACTTATCACATCAAAGTCAACCAGGGGCAAAAACAACTGTAATGGATAATTAATTAATGATTAATAAATAATTAATTATGATTCATTAATGATTAATTAAGTATCAATTAATTAATTATCAATAATTAATTATCAAGTATTAATTAATAGATAAATATTAAATCATATAGTAATTATTAATAATTATCAATCATCAATTTATTATTGAGTAATTAATGATTATTAAATAATTAACTAATGATTAATGAATGATTAATGATTAATTAATAATAAATAATAAACTTTTTACTAACTTTCCAATTGCAATCTTTAAGTTTGAGCCATAATAATGTGGCACTTTAAATATTAGTTGCTACATGGATACACTATGAAACACTAATGCATGATTTATCCAGGGACAATCCCTGATTTACCATGGCATGTGTAGTTTTCCATTATTAAAATTCACAATTTATGGTATTGACCGTTGACCCTTCCTTGTACATACAAAACTAGTTGGCTGGACCAATCTCTCACCAAAACCAATTAACTTTTCCATTACTATTTCAGGTCATTCTGTCAACACCGTGGTGAATAATGGGACTTTTTATAAGTGCACAAAGACGTTGATGTGGTCCTTGCGTGTTATGAGTATATCTGCAAAATTGTGAAAAGGTTGCGTATGGATAATTGGAAATATATAGTTATAATCAGCTGTTATGATTGGTTGACAGGGTTGTTTGTTAACTTGTATGAAAGTGTGAACAAATGAAACCAAGGGTACCAATGGCCTTATTTTAACACTATACCTAGAGAACCAAATGCAATATATCCAATGATGTGACCTTGCCAGAAAATAAGTTGATCTCTGCAACGAGAGTGCTGAACTTGTACCAGTACAGGTTTTCTAAAGTAGTTACAAACTCACTTCGCGAGAAAAAGGCCTCACTGTTTTCCTGTTGTTGCCTTAATATGCTGGCAATATGAATTTGGCATGAAAACAGTTATATTTAAGCATAATATTGAAATTTCTTTGTGTACAAATCCAAAAGAAGTGAAGGATGTTACTCACTGCATAACATCTACGATCAACTCCTTCTGTCCACGCCCTCTACGACAGGTATCAGTCACTATAAAAACCCAGTGAGCAGAAGTCAGAGTTGCCAGTCTGATGAAGCTACCAGCGTGGTAGTGAAACGTCATTAAACAGTGAGTAACATCCTTCATTTCTTTTGGATTTGTACACAAAGAAATTTCAATATTATGCCTACAAACAATCCAGATGAACTTATTCAAAGAGTTATATTTAAGTATCAATTGAGTACAACAGAAACATACATGTACACCCGACCTCCCTCTTCATTTTTCGAAGGTTAGTGCTACGAGAAACTAATAATTATTTTTAAGTGGCGTGATGTGTAACTATAATAGTGAATGAGGTGCTGCATCACGAAAATGGTTCCACGATTAGGACATTTACATGTAGGTATTATTTAATTAGCGTACCTGCCAATCCTCCAACTACTGGCATTAGAGATGTCGTGAAGCCTACTACCCATTGACTTGTGTTGAATTCTAGTGCAAGAGTTGGAAGCATGACACCGAAAGACTTAGCAATGCCTTCATGAAGGACGCGAGATATGTGTGCGCCGAGCGCGACGATCCATGCCCATCCTACATCCTTGTGCAAAATTGACACTGAAAATACAAAACAGCTTAACTATTATATAGTGGGTGTGGTTTTGGATGTCAACGGGCAATTTAAGCACCCAATATGTGTAGTAGAACATGTAAAATACCATGGGATATTAATACAGTATCACTTGATTAGTATCATGTCAGAGTATATTATAGTACTCCCGGAGTACAGTATGCTACATGGTACATCCTATACAGTGGCGGATACAGGGGGGGGGGGGGGGGGGGGGGGGGGGGGGGGCGGAGGGGGGCGGGGCGCGCCCCCCGTAAAATTTGACAATATACCTTTTTTGTGTACCACTTTACCTTTTCAGAGTCATAGGTAGTTTCCGTCGGGACCTTTTAAGATTTTGTTGGGGGTACCAATTAAAAAAACCCTTGGTCAGCCCCGCGTACATTTTAATCCTGGATCCGCCACTGCTATACATCATGAGACCAACGTAAATATCAAAACAGCTATGAACTATATTTTATTCTTTAATCATGTCACTGTCAGAGTATATTATAGTACTCCGGAGTACAGTATGCTACATGGTACATCCTATAGGCCTACACCATGAGACCAACGTAAATATCAAAACAGCTACGAACTATATTTTATTCTTGTATTATTGATACGCTTTTAAAACATACTGAGGATAAACTCTATTAAAAATGGAACGTATTCATTCCAATTATAGCATATACCGACTGTAATAGATATTATTATAATGGGTGTGGTTTCCGTTTTGGATGTCAACAGACAATTTGATTGAATTTTGACTGACTTTCAGCCGATACGTACTATATATTATGAGACGGTAATAATGTATATAGTTTGGGGCGGGGCTTAATTCAATTCGAAAAATAATACCTTCAGTGCGTATGGTCTTCTCGTTAATGTGTTTTGTTGGAATCGCGTATTTGTTGTCGTCATAGTGCGCTGTCCGTTGCCATTTGTGCGTGCGCTAAAGAACGCGATTATTCGATGCAGGAAGTTGGTAAAACCGTTCGCTGGATTCGGCTTCGCCGCTTTTATAAAGGGGGACATTTGCTGTTGTTTGATTAAAATGAATATTTAAAAAAGCCTTATTTGTATGATAAATGATAAAAATAACCAAGTAATCTAGATGAAAATGAGAATCAAATATAGCCTAGTTTGTAGCTATTTTGCTATACGTTGGTCCTATAATGTATAGGCTGTACCATATTTGGGGTCGTGTATGGCCGCCTATTTTATTCTCTAAATATTATACAATTACATTTACACCTCCAAGAAAAGAATTAACGCTGCAATGACATAATGTTCCTATTAAAAAATATGCATAACATTATTGGTTACCAATGGCAATTTGGTTGGGACTTATGATTGCTTTTGCTTACAATTTATGTCAATTTTAATCATCAAAGAGGTCATAGCCAGTTTCACCGGGTTTTTAGCATTAAAAGTGTGTTTGTAGTAATTGAATAAATTGGCTTTGTATATCCATGGTATATCATACAGGGCTTTGGGAGAGGACCTTGGTAGAGGACAACGCAAACATATGTTGTTTTTTACTTTTTACCTTGAAGAAATTAGTATGCATTATCTGATTATGTTTAATACAAACATATTGAACTCGCCCCTCTTTTAATTTGATAAAATCATTTTGAGTTGTGCTAGACAACCAGGGGATATGTCAATACAAGTGACAGTCGTTCTAGCCTAGGGCGGGGCAGCAGCCGTTTCTAGTACGTTGTCTCCACGTCGGTCGGCGCCGGTCGGGTGTAGCCTGCACTCTAAAAAAAAAAATCTACATGGATAAAATCATTAAACTGCCTCATAAAATAAGAAATTATGTGGCAGGAACCCCCAAATAGGCCAAATTGCATTACAAAAAACCTAAAAACCCCTAAGCAGGCCCCTGGACCCCGCGCCGTGATCCGCTGCGCTCCGTTCGCTACACTCACTCCGCTCGCCATCAGTAAATTTAGCCGGCACTCAAATTGCCCTGTAAGCTGTACAATTATTGTACAGCTTACAGGGCATAGCCAAATGTATGGGCAGATTGGATAAGATTCTCTGGAAAAGAAAGCTAGTACCCTACATTTGGCCAATTGGAGAATGGTTTAAAGAATAAAGGTATTGTTTTTAGACCGTACCCGTGTTATTGTCTGACATAAATGCGTTCGGTAGTATTATTTTTTGCGTAGAACAACTCCGCCGCGGTCTAAAACAATACCATTATTCTCATTCTTAAACAATCATACTTAAGACATTTATCAAAAGAAATAAGTGCAATTTATTGTCCACATTTGACAACTTTTACCCCTTATATGATCGAATAACCCACAAACATTCCATCCAATCCCATGGGATGAGTACACTATGCGTAATCGTCGCGGCGCCGACATAAACGCAGGAAAGGCGCCAAAAACGCACTGCAGAAGTGCGCGTTATGGAGCAAACCACGCATTGTGAAGGTCGGACGCACTGTTAAAACGTAAGCCCCACCTCCCCGTGTTAAGTTGTCTCATCTAAATGTCGCCGATTTCTCTGAGAACCAATGAGATTGTTTTAACTTTCTTAGCTGTTTAAGAATTCTTTTCAACTGCGCAATGGTACAAGGCAACGGCAAACCACTACCGACTTCTTGCCAAGAAAACCTATGATGATGATGATTACAACTAATGTAAATAGAGCTTCCTCCTCTCCCAAAGAAAGGGGATACCAGAGAGTGTGCTAAGAACCGCACGATATCCATATCCTTGATTCCCATACCAGTAAGGTCCTACTCCATATCATTAATGAAAGGATCCGACAACACCTGGAGAGTGAGTTATCACCAGAACAGGCAGGTATTAGGACAGGGCGAGGTACAATAATTCAAATAGGTAACCTGAGGAACCTGATGGAGAAGAATTTGGAATTTCAGCAACCTCTATACCCATGCTTCATTGACTATTCTAAGGCATTTGACTGCGTTCAACATTCAAGGCTATATGGACGTTAATGCTAGAACTGGGTTTCTCTCCTCGCATCACTGAGCTGATTGAATCCCTGTACGAAAACCCAGAGGCTACAGTAAGAACAGATAATGGTGACTGTGAGTGGTTCTCAATGGGTTCTCAATTGGGCAAGGCGTTCGTCAAGGATGTATTCAGTCACCTTACCTATTCAATATTTACGCAGAATACATCCCAAGGCAAGCTTCTGACGGATATGAAGGTCAAGTTTCAGTGGGAGGTCGCACAATATGCTGACGATTCCACCCTGATAGCGAAAACTGGAGCTGAACTTCAAGATCTAATACACAGAGTGAAAGTAGCCAGTGAGAAGTTTGGGTTCTTCCTGAATGTTAAGAAGACCAAAGTCATGATCTGCGGAGATAACAGCTACCAACAAGTCAGTGCGATAACAATACAGTAGCTTGTGATGACACCTTCAATTTCCTTGGATCACTCATTTTTAAAGATGGTGGAAGCTCGTGGGAGATCAAAAGGCGTCTGGCCATGGTTAAAACATCAGCAAATGCCCTATCAACCATTTCGAAAGATAGTGCAATTACAAAGGCCACAAAAGTGCGCATTATGAAGGCAATAATCTTTCCGGTTGTTACTTATGGAGCTGAAACCTGGTCACTGGGAATCCAAAACTCCGTTGGACTGATGGCATTAAGAAGGAAGCAACAGTAATATCTCTTATATCTCTGCACAACGCATGTCACAAAATAGACAACGATGACGCTCCCTCATCAATAGGGTCACAAAAAACAGCCATGATTCATATAACAGCGACGATGATATTGAACTGCAATAACAAGGTAAGGGTGGAGGGCACTCGTATGTTCACTGTGCGGTCCATTTGCTGCCATTAATGTTGTCATTTTTTTAAACCTCCGATTTGTACGAAACAACGTTGATTTTGCAACGAAAAGAATTGTCTTAAATGATATGACGATTATATCAAAGCTGGTTTTTACAATTGAACATTTTTGTTACAGTCTGTATATGCTTATCATTCTTTTTTTAACAGTCAGCAGTCAGTATAAACATAATTTTTCGTCTTTTTATCAGTGGAATTCGACTTGATGAGATCCAGTATATCGTTTTCTTATCCCAGAAAAGTCTACTTAAATTAGATAAAAGAAATTTCGTCTCGTCTTCTTCACCCTAAAAGTCGACTTGACGAGATACATATATATTTTCTTCTTGTCTTCTTCCCGCTGAAAGTCAACTTGACGAGATACAGGAAATTGTCTTCTCATCTTCTTGTCTGTAATAAGATAACTTTGCGAGATATATATTATCTTGGTAAATATGTAGTTTTGTGCACTTACCGAGATAAGTATCATGTCAAATTGTGGCGGTTATAGAGCTCCGTACAAATGCTAGCACCATCTAAAAGCTCATCTGATTGGATACTAATATAGATGGCTATTCAGATGAGTACGTCATGTAAGATTGAATCAGAGATATTGTATTAGAAGTTGTACCCAGTTGGTTAAGGGCATTATCAAACCTAACCCAGATTAGCCCAAAGGTTGGAGACAAGTGGGTAATTCAGTGTTTACAGTGCCATCATTTATTCCCCAATTGGGCTCATTTTAAACCCTTAGTAGGAGGCTCTGTTAACACTTGCCACACGGTTATTAGTTTTACCACACACACACACACAAAAGAATCAGAAACTTTCAGTCTATCTCAAGGATTTCTGAACCGATACTTCCAGTATCCATTAGCGTAACTAGGGTCTTCAATTGGGTGGAAGGGGGGAGCATGTTGGGGACAGGCATGTCATCAGGGGGGGGGGGGGTATCTGACTAATATTGTATGCCCCTGCCCCCCCCCCCCCCCCCCCCCCCCCTCTGGTTACGCCACCACTGCCAGCATATGTGGAACATTGGCCCTTTAAGAGTTCTAATTTTTGTTTCATTTCCAGCCCCCCCCCCCCCTGTGAGGAGAGGTTGTTTATGAAGGTGCCCTACACCACACATACAGATCTCAGTGTCCCAATTTATAAGTACCCAACAAATCTTCGGATACAGGGGACAGGCATGTCATCGGGGGGGGGGGGGGGGGGGATATCTGACTATTATTGTATGCCCCCTGCCCCCCACCTCTGGTTACGCCACCACTGCCAGCATATGTGGAACATTGGCCCTTTAAGAGTTCCAATTTTTGTTTCATTTTCAGACCCTCCCCTGTGAGGAGAGGTTGTTTATGAAGGTGCCCTACACCACACATACAGATCTCAGTGTCCCAATTTATAAGTACCCAACAAATCTTCGGATACAGGTTCGCTGCGTCTGAGTAAAATGACCAATGGCAACACTGTCTTCATTGCGCTGTTTCTAAAATCGAGGGATGAGCACCAGAAGGCCGTAACTCAAGAAATGCTATTTTGAGATAATCGACTTTGAACTATTTGGGACTCATTACAATATACTGTAGCACGCAAATTTATAACTCTAATTTTAGTCAAATTTAGAGTGTTTATGAGTTATCTCTTTATGGTTCTGAAAATCTAGGTTATATGGATTACATTTTTACCAAAATATCAATTTGCCCAAAAGTTGAGTTACGGCCTTCTGGCGCTCAACCCTCGAAATGTAATAATGTGATTATGTGATGTCGTCAAAAAACCTGGACGTTGTATACTATTAATAACTTCTGATTGTTACACGCTTAACAATCAGAAAGGGGATTTCCCCAAAAGGTTACAATCCTTGATATCACATAGAAAAGGGCAAGCAGATGCGATGTCAAGTATGTAGGCCTACAGCTGCAGAAAACTAATACATTTCCCATTATGCAATCTGATTTCTATGGAACCACGCAAGTAGGTTGATATGGGGATATCACTAACACGGGGAATTGTACTGTTCTCAGTGGCGTACCCAGGGGGGTCCAGGGGGCCGGTGCCCCCCCCCCTGAAATAACCCCGTTGGTAAACCCTCCGTCGGTAGATTTGTGATTTTTACCATGCGATTTTTTCTGCCCGTTATTGTGGACAACCTCATCGCTATCCCCCTTCACATCATAAGGATCGTTTGGCATTCTAAATGAACATTGAAATTTCCTTTTCAAGCAAAAGGGTACTTTTTAAGCTTAAAAATGACACCTCAGGTACTACAATTAGTCAATGCATCCAGATTTTATGTGAAATATTGGGTGGCAAATAGTCCGCCCTATACAGTAAAATATAGTTTGGAACAGGGCACTCATCTCTACACGCAACACTAGTTTCACGCTTCATTCCGTGTATGTCTATGGAGGCCGAACTATGGCTCCAGGGGGACCATGGCACCTTTCACACCATGGGAGACCATATTTTACCGGTATATATATATATATATATTTGGGTGGATAGGAAGAGAGGGCCTGTGGTGTGGGAGAGGGGATAAATACGTAATAACTCGCTCAACTTAAATAAATTGAGTCAATTTCAGGGAGTTGTGATTTTTTTCCTCACCAATGAGTAGATATATTATGAGCGCCCTCCTCGTTTTGATCACATTACTTTTTTCACACTTTGTGTTACCATAATATTTTGTAGGGCCTACCAACAGCAACAGCTATATCTCTTATCTCTGCACATCGCATATCACAAAATAGACAACGATGGCGCTCAATCATCAATAGGGTTACAAATAAATCAGCCATAATTCATAGAACATTTAGATAGATACATTTTGTATGTATAAATTTGCAAATAACATGTTACCTGATTTATTTTCTCATTACTTTAATAAATCAGATGTCTTCCACTCCTATGGAACAAGGTTTTCACATCTTTATAGACCCCCAAAATTTAGAACTGATCTTGCTAGACATACTATTAGAAGACAGGGACCATTGAAGTGGAATGACATTAATGATGATATTCGACACTGTAAATCAGTCAGAAGTTTTAACAATAGATATAAAAAATATTTACTATCGTTTTATTCATGAGGTCATAACTAAGGAACTTCATTCCTAATATATGTATAATTATACCGGTACTTATAAATCCGTATTCTATCGCCTTGATGTCTTACATAATCATTATTCACAGATGTACATTATAATCGTTACTGATCTGTTATTGTAATTTTGTTCATGCCGTTGCCAACATACACCCGAGTTCTTTGCATAGCTAATGATTTTTATTTAGGTGGCCAGTACTTCCCGAGCTCTGCTCTGATTTGGTCAACCTACCATAGTATATTAATTGTATTGTCATTATTATGTATCTCATTTGTGGAAAATAAACTGAACTGAACTGAACTGAGAACGGCGACTATAGTATTGAACTGCAACAAAAAGGGAACATTTTTGTTACAGTCTGTATGTTTATCAATCCTTTTTTTTCTTCGCATTTTCTACAAAGTTCGTAACAGTCAGCAGTCAGTATAAACATAATTGTGCTGTTTTATTTTTACAAAGTAATGAGCTATGTCCTATGCGATTTCTTTTTTACATTAGAATATTAGCTATGTCCTATAGGGCCTAACTATGTTTTTTGTTTAAATACCTGTATGAACTTTGCGTAGGCCTACGTGGCCTTTCCACGTACAGTATGTACCTACGAACAGCTGTGTAAATTACTACAATTTCACATTTATAATAAAAGTTGCAAAGTATCGCCGAAACTCAACTAGTTAAAAAAATACAAATTAAATAAATCGCTGCCGCGCGTAGTGCTACGCGTTAAATTTCATTTTAAAAGCAATGAGCGCGGGCCGCTGAGACGAAGTTTGAAATTTGTTTGGTCTTAGTTACGGTTATTTTTTTCTCTCATTTAAACTTACTTTTTCTCTCGTTTATAATCTCTCAGCGAATCAAGAGGACGAAGGATCTTTTCTTCTGATGCCACGGTTGATTGGTCTATACCTATAATTAATAAATCGTTGTCTTAAGAAATTAAAATGTGATTGTAGGGCGCACCACCACTGTGGCAATTTTGTAATGTCATGACTGGTTGTAGGAGACACAATCCTCCTGGAGCATAAAGCTTCTAAACCCAATCATGATTGGTTCCATAGAGTAAAACTAATCAGAGACAGATGCTGGATGTAGGAATTGAAGGAGCATTCAAGTGCTAGCATCATCTAGAAGCTCTTATCTGATTGGATGCTAAGATGGCTATGATAGATGGCTATTCAGACGAGTACGTCATGTAAGATTGAATCAGAGATATTGTATTATAAGTTGTACCCAGTTAGTTAAAGGGCATTATCAAACCTAACCCAGATTAGCCCAAAGGTTGGAGACAAGTGGGTAATTCAGTGTTACAAGTGCCATCATTTATTCCCCAATTGGGCTCATTTTAAACCCTTAGTAGGAGGCTCTGTTAACACTTTCCACACGGTTATTAGTTTTACCATACACAAAAAAGATTTGCAGAAACTTTCAAAGTCTATCTCGAAGATTACTGAACCGAAACTTCCAGTATCCAGTAGCGTAACCAGGGTCAGATCTCAGTGTCCCAATTTATAAGTACCCAACAAATCTTCGGATACAGGTTCGCTGCGTCCGAGCGAGATTATCAATGGCAACACTGTTTTCATTGCGCTGTTTCTAAAATCGAGGGATGAGCACCAGAAGGCCGTAACTCAAGAAATGCTATTTTGAGATAATCGACTTTCAAATATTTGGGACTCATTACAATACACTGTAGCACGCAAAATTCATAACTCTAATTTTAGTCAAATTTAGAGTGTTAGTTATGAGTTATCTCTTTATGGTTCTGAAAATCTAGGTTATATGGATTACATTTTGACCAAAATTTAAATTTGCCCAAAAGTTGGGCTGGCGCGGGTAAATGTCGTCAAAAACATGGACGTTGTATAACTTCTGATTGTTACACGCTTGGCTAACACAGGACATCAGAAAGGGGATTTCCCCAAATGGTTACAATCCTTGATATCACATAGAAAAGTGCAAGCAGATGCGATGTCAAGTATGTACAGCTGCAGAAAACTAATACATTTCCAATTATGCAATCCATACGCCTGCCCAGGGGGGGGGGGGGGGCTTTGGGGGCTCAAGCCCCCCGGGTCCCCAGAGGGGGAAAATAAAAGAGAGAGGAGAAAGGGAGAGAAGGGGGAGAGGGGAGGAGAGGAGAGGAGGAGGGGTGATGAGGAAAGGTAGTGAGGAGGAGGGGAGGGAAGGGAGAGGGAGCTTTTATTAGTGTCTCTCACTTTATTTTAACGTCTCTGAATGTTAACCACGGCATTCCCCCACCACCAGTGGCGTAACCAGGGGCCCCAGCGGCCTCCCCCCATTGACAAAAGAGGTAACGAGAGCATAGACGTACAAGCGGGGAGGGGAAAACGCATTATTTCATGGTGGGGACGATGCCCCCCCCCCCTCTCCCCTCAAAAGAAGCCTTTTTTGCGCGAAATCATAGTTTCAATGTTTGTCGGTTTCAGGAATGTTTTGTAGACCATTTTAGTGAAAAAACTAGACATTTTTGCGCGCTTTGCGCGAATTAGTTTTATTTGTCATTATTAAAGTTATAAAAACATGGCTTAACAGTCTGTGCCTGTAAGAGTGTACCATTTTGGGGGGTGTTGTGATTCATGGGTCCTCAGATCAACTTTATAAAAAAATCAAGCTCTTATAAATCAGTGCGCCAACTAGATCCCATTAACTTTTTGATTTATATGCTTAGTTTGGCCACCATTCAATAGATACCACTAGAAAAAACTTTGGGATTTTGATGGCGGTGAATTCTAAATGAGCGCAAAATTGAGGTGTCATCAGCTTTATTCTCAAGCCTTTTCGAGCCATTTCAGACCAAGTCCCAGGATATCAGATTACTTTGGTGAATTTTGACATGTCATATAGGACATTGTTTTCTATGCATTTTAGACTATTCTGAACACATCTATGTTAGTCTGTAATGTCGATTTCAAAATATGTAAGTCATGTCTTCCGAATTCGACAGGGTTGTTGAATTCTGAAGACATAATATGCAATTTATGAAACATCATGCAACAGATTAATGTTGATGGGTTGAGAATGGTTTAAAATGCATGAAAAACAATGTCCTATATCGTCAGCCTGCTTCGATAATTGCCTAACTCATTTTTTTTAGTTCTTAGAAAACAACAAAAGTAGGAAACCTGTTACCTTTGTACCTGTTACTCATTTTGCATTATTGATGTATGGTTTTTCATTATGTGGAATGTGACATGTATTGTTGATGGCCTCGATTGGCGTGCATGGATGCATTAATCCAAGTCATAGAAACAGATGAACACAGCCATACAATAATTTGATTAATTCCATGGATTTGTCAATGCAAATTCAATAATGCAAAATGAGTAACATGTTGGAGTGGTCTGGTGGCCCTTTTGCAACAAATCTCTTCATTTATCCACACCTTTGATTGGTCAATGACTTAGATATTATAACAGCATGTGCATAATGTAATGAAGTCATGATTTATGCAAAAAACTCAATTTTGCTGAAAAGTGAGTTAGGCAATTATCGAAGCAGGCTGACGATATGACATGTCAAAATTCACCAAAGGAATCTGATATTCTGATAATCTGATAAATGGCCCAAAAAGGCTCGAGAATAAAGCTGATGACACCTCAACTTTGCGATCATGTAGAATTAACCGCCATCAAAATCCCAAAGTTTTTTCCAGTGGTATCTATTGAATGGTGGCCAAACTAAGCAAATAAATCAAAAAGTTGATGGGATCTTGTTGGCGCACTGATTTATAAGAACTTGGACAATGCACAAATTGCTATTACTGACTCGCATGCAGTGCAAGTTGCTCTTAAGCAAATTTGTAAAAAATCATTAAAAAAAAAATCTCTGAGATCCCAAACCAGTTTCTTCATTTTTTATTCAAGGTAAACCATCTTTGCAAGTAGATGTCATTTCCAAGGTGTTTTAAAGATGGCGCACGGATTTACGGAGGTGTGAAAATGGCTCAAAATGGTAAAACTTGACCTTTGACCTGGATTATCTCCATGCGCCAACGATATCCCAACAATTTTTACTTTTGAATTTGTTAAAGGCTCTGAGTTCTTCCATATGAACTTGTTTATGTAATGGGATCTCATTGGCGCGCCAAACTATAAGGGCTTGAAAACTGCTCACGACGCTGTTCGTCACGGTTTCAAGGTCAGGGTAATGTGACGCGCCAACGAGATCCCAATGATTTTGTTTCACTTTTGTTGTGTACCCAACTGGAGGTTTCAAAATATGTTTTCCTTTCGTTGGGATGTGCATGGTGCGCATAGTTATACTTATAGGCAACGTAGTAATCATTTTACTGGGATTTGTTCCTGACATTTCGGTGATTTTTTACGACCGAACCAAAACTTTTAGGAATTTTAAAATTTGGCAGTAGTATAATGTTATGGTAATGTATCACTAGTTTTTAAAAAAAGTTGATCTGAGGACACATGAATCACCACATGGTACGCCCTTAGAGGCAGAGACTGTTAAAGAATGTTTTTATGGTCCATTTTAGTTAAAACAACTCACAGTTTGTACGCGTAAATTATTCATGATGGCTCAGGAACGTTTTTCTGGAGGTTTTTAGTGTTAAAATATACATAGTTAATAATAAAAGGGACTGTTCAGGAATACAGCTACAAGACGACCAAAGTCAGCCAGATAACTGTAAACACTGCAACATGCAGACGTAATACACATTGAGCAAATCATGATTAGGCGAGCCCGAATGAAATAATGAAATGTTACGGTACAAAGTATAGTGGTGATACTTTTGGTTTATTGGTTGATAAGATGGAGTGCTATAGTAAAATAGATTTATTCCGTAAACATGTAGGCCTAAACTCGAATTTATTGGTAGAAATCGGTGTTTCAACTTGATAGTTAAACCAATAAAACCAGAGTAATATATGATAAAATGAGCATGAAATGTTATTCACGTTTTACAGATCAAATCTTATAGCAAAAGGCGATACATATTTCTTCCCAAAAATCCAATATTGTTTGGTACAAGCTTGTTTAGAGCCAAAATGAAGCTCAATCGTGCAAAAATCATACACAAAATGGCTTTTGTAAATTATACCAAAAAATAGGTGTAAAGTTGAAAATTTTCGCGCGCTACACTCGCATTCCTTTACTCACAAAAGTTGTCGGTTCATTATGATTGCTCGCCCCCCCCCCCCCAATATGAAATACCTAGCTACGCCACTGAGCTTCACTGTTGAATAATTATTCATGCGTAACAAGAAGCATATTAATCTTCAATACTGAAACATTTAACCCAATTCGCGCCCAGGAACCTCTTTCGGAACCAATGTATACTACTCAAACCCCATCGACGCCGCAAAACGCGCCGCTCACTTCACTTCGCTCGAACCGCTTACCTACAAAATCATACAAAAAATGGCTTTTGTAAATTATACCAATTAGGTTTTCTGTGCCAAGTGACACGGAGCCATAAATAACGCGTACTCGTTCGATCAATTCATACGACACCCGCTAACAGCAGCCTGGTGCTCCGCCGTCACCAGCTATGGTTTCCAGTTTTCAATACGATTTATTCCGTTAAAATAAACTATACCGGGTTCCTTTCATCTACGTCACAGCACCAAGTTGCCTGTTGACCAATACCAGCTATATAGTACTAGCCTTGATAGGCTAGCACAAAAACACCTAAATCATCATTAAAATACACTTTAAACCAAACTATACACAATGCACTCAATTATATATCATTTGGAAACCATTGCAAATTCATGACAGATGCCCAGGGATATCAATTATTTAGGCCTAAAATTGCTTTCATACAAATTTCATTTGGCAATACACCGTCATAATGGTTTCTATTGTTAAAATAAAAATGAATTTGTATGCACATTCGGTGCGCACTCCGAATGTGCTCTAATATTAAAAAAACACTTAA
This sequence comes from Ophiura sarsii, assembly GCA_035610835.1. Lineage (NCBI taxonomy): Eukaryota > Metazoa > Echinodermata > Ophiuroidea > Amphilepidida > Ophiuridae > Ophiura > Ophiura sarsii. The sequence continues at coordinate 38,657,837 of CM069446.1, forward strand.
TCATCATTAAAATACACTTTAAACCATACACAATACACTCAATAATTATATATCATTTATAAACCATTGTAAATTCAATGTCACATTTTGTGATTGGATTAAATGACACACTTATGCTTCCATATACGCCAGGGGTGGGCAACCTTTTTGAATGAATGGGCCAGATATAAGGAGTGAAAAATGGACTGGGCCGCACCTAACCAAATTTGGTAGCAATGGCCTGTACAGTACAGATGACAGTGGCGTTCTTCATATTGGAGGGGGTGGGAAAGAATGAAAGTCAACCGACAAGATTGTTCTGAGTCAAGCAATGCGCGCGCGCGTAGCGAGCGAAAATTGTAGATTTGACACTTATTTTTGGCACGATTGGGTATATTTGGTATATTTTAGCTGTAAACAAGCTACGTTACTACAGAATATTGCAATTTTGTGACACATATGCGCGCGTAGCGCGCGATTTTTTTTCATCGGTGTACTTTTGACCGTCATAATTCCATGATTCCTCTTGTCAAATGAACAGACAGTGCCAATCTCAACCGACACGACATCAATATTGGGGGGGGGGGGGTGATCGCTCCCTCGCTCTCTCTAGTTATGCCACTGACATATGATAATTAATGGGGAAAATATACCTACGCACGTTGAGGAACATCATTTGTGCCGATAAATGCTAAGCAGCTAGCTCGATTTTGTGATGATGTAAAATATATTTATTTTTTATTTTTCTTGATACATCTCGCGGGCCGCAAAAAAACCACTGGCGGGCCGCATGCGGCCCGCGGGCCGTAGGTTGCCCACCCCTGATATACGCACTCACTGCGCGACATTCATGTCAATCAAACGAAGGTGCGGAAAGGGGAGAACATCTCCGTACACGAATTGGTGACTCCGTATTATACGTATTATACTCGTAGATAATAAGCCTTAAAACTGCTCTATAAAATAAATATATGGAGTAAGTATAATATTTTCATTAAAAACGTTGGTAGGACAGGTTTGACAACATTATTTGTCAGTTTTTTTTCTTCTTCAGACACCATTATTTTCGAAACCCTGGGCTCCACATTTGTTTTTTTTCCCATCCACTGAATCATTTCCTGAACACTATAATATTGCTCTTTAAATATTTGCCAAAAGAAAACAAATAGTATACGTCAAATACAAAACATTGAGATTTCAAAAACCTTTCCCATTTTTGTCCCTATTCACCCCATTTTGCGGTACTCAACATGCTCAATGAAATTTGTTTTTAAGCCTCCCCCCCCCCCCCCCCCGGGTAAAAAAAATCCTGCGCACGCCTATGCAATCTGATTTTTATGTTCTTTGATATTGGGACATCACTAACACGGGAAATTGTACTGTACTGTTATATAAAGCTTGTTAGTTTTGTGAAACAATGAGTCTAATGAGAGTTGTTAGGACGAATAGATTATTATATTAGTTGGAATGTCCATTGACTGAATGAATGGCTGAATGTATTTGAATATTTTACTGGGTACAATTGGAGGATGGAAAGCCTCTAAAAATACTGTATTATATCCAGCAGAACAGTTACAGTAAGATGACTTCCTTTTTGATGTTGTTTTAATGAATTTGACATTTTTTTGGTCATCTTTTTAAACCCCAATACTAAATATCAAACAATCTAATTGGTTTAAAATTATATAGTGTGACATATCGCATGGTCACAATCACGAATGTACCGACGGCATGCGTTGTGTTGTGTACCGACGGGGTAATTTTAGGGGGGAAATGCCTCCCCCCTGGCTACGCCACTGCTCGTTCGTCTCTTCTGACAGTGTTTTGGATTGTGATTAAATTGTTTTTGGATTTCTTAGACTCATTTTAACCGCTGGCAATGTCTAGTTTTAAGCATTTTAGCAATGATTACATTATTACATACATGTGTATGGGTATATCATACTTCACAATCATGTCAATGTATTGGTCATTTCTATACTTTTTTTCTGTACCGTAGCAAGGAGTATAACCTATACGGACGGGACACTTGGCTCATTTGCCATTTGTTCATTAATATGATTAACCCTGCCTTGACCATATGACCAGACTAGGGGCCCGGAGGGGGGGGGGGGGGGGGGGGGGGGGGGGGGGGGTACCGCGCCATTTTGCGATATTTTGCGAAAACGATTGTGGTTATCACGTGATACGTATCGTTGAAAAAATAATTTACACTGTTTTAACGTAATGCACTATGGGATTGTGTTACCAGCCTGAAATCAAAGCCTGAGGTCGCAAACTTGCTTACAATTGTATATTAGCCTAGCTATAACAAGCTAAAAGTGACATCTCTAAATGTATAAACAAAATGTGCAAAGGAGAAATTGTTGGGCACAATGGTGAAATGGTTTTACAACAAGTTTTGCTATCATTATCAAACTGAACTCAAGTTAAATCACTTATTTATCGAGCAATAATATAATTGTTTACGCATTCTAATTGTTTAGATACAAAGTTAAATAAATCAAGAGTTAAATGTTAGATAAATAAATAAAAAGAAAACTATAAATGCATGGGTGGTCTTTATAATTCATAACAATTGACATAACAATGATGTTACATTAATCCACCATAAAATAAAAGGATAACAAGCAATGTACCGGGATTGAACCCGTGATTGCCGATTGCCAACGACATGGCCAACGTATGCACGCCACAGAGACCGATGAGTATAATTGTGATAGTTTTATTATTTAGCCATATCCATTTATTTATAACGAACAGTTTTTGTTTGCCAATTTTTGCCAAATTTGTGTGTTTCTCTCGCACAAAATGTGTTTGTAATGTGATTATACTCCTTATTTTTGAAAGAACGGAGAAAAACGATGATATTTTCGAACACAAAATATGACGTAGTTACGGCCCGGGCATAACGGTAATTTATACGGTCCACAATCAGTGTGCGACTGAACCATGAAGCTAAGCTTAAATTCATGTCGTGACGTGACGTGACGTGTTGCACACAGAAAACCAAATCCGAGTCAACTGACTCATCCGACCGGGTCTGGTGACATTGACTAACTCAAATGGGTCACCTGGACTCATCAAGATGAGTCCAGCAACAATGCCAACCAGATGTGACTCATCTATATTAGTCAATCTGTATCACATGACTCATCTTGGTTAGTCAAAGGGATATTGACTAGAATAAGTGAGTCAAAGTGAGTCACATTGACTCATATTGATGAGTCCATGTGACTCCCTTTGACTCACTTAGTCTAGTCAATATCCCTTTGACTAGACTAAGTGAGTCACTTAGTCAAAGTGAGTCACATGGACTCATCAATATGAGTCAAGCAACAATGACAACCATATGTGACTCATCTAGATTACTTAAATAACACCATGGAAAGTATATTTAGGATAGCATATAGGCATATTTCTAATTAAAATATTTCAAGACATCACTACTTCATGGCAGTGATTGTTCACAAATTCATTACTTCATGAATAATATGAGTTGAGGCTGGACTCGTCTTTGTTAATCACCATTTGTTAGTCACCATGAGCTCTCTCCTATATTTTTCATCCTTTAGGATGAGTCAAATGACTCATCTTGTTTGAATGAAGTGAGTCATTTGACCCAACTATTTGATCCTTCTATTTGAGTCATGCATGCATGACTCGCTAATCTGGGTCAATTTAGACATCGTAAGACTCATTTTGCCGAGTCAAGCCTGGACTCATTTTGATTGGTGACCATGACTCATATTGCCTACTAATACGGACCCACTAGGATGAGTTAGGGCGAGTCAATTTAGACATCGTTCTGGACTCACTTTTGTTAGTCACCTTGACCCAGGTTTGGCTTTCAGTGCATTATTCATGTTACGATCTGTTATAAACAGCGAACATGCACCGGGGTCATGGGTTAATGCACTGTGTAATTCTACATTCCCGGAAACCACTCTGTTCAAAGGCACAATTACAAGTGGACTTGTTCTAAGCATTTTCTTTTGCAATTCTGAGGTGTGTGGATCGTGTTTCTTTATCAAATTGGTTAGAAATCGATCCATTTTAGAACATCTGAAATTTAAAGTGGACCCATACACCTGGGAAGGTATGATGCCAAGGGCATATATTTTGCACGTAAATCCAATACAAAAGTTCAGAAAATCGACCAAAATATGACGTCATGACCATTTCTTCGGGACAAAATGGCGCGGTACCCCACCACCCCGCAGGCGCGTACCGCGGCATGTGAGCCAGGGGGGCAGAAGTATATGTCGTCCCGACAGTGGCGTAAATTTTCGTAAAAGGTTGCCCCAAATTTTTTCCCAGTCAGTCACCTCGTGAATTTCACGTAAGTGGGGTGGGGGTCAAGTCAAAAACAATTCGCACGGTCACAAAATTTCGGCCTATAGGCCATATTTTTAAAACTTTTTACCGGTATTTCGAATTTAGCGACCCGGTATTTGGAGCCAGGGGGGGGGGGGGGGGGGGGGAACTTGCCCCCTCCCCCCGGTCGGTACGCCACTGCCACCCCTATGACCAGACCTGCCGCAAGAGGTCACAGATAACGCCCTCTGGACTGATGAGAGGGAATTCTTTTATCGCACAGCGTTGGCGATGAGCGACTGAGAAGTACAATGCTCAACACAAGAAAGTTATACACTGTGTTCAGTTTCGATTATCTTGTTACCAAACAGGCCGGATATACATTTTGATGAATCTCTTTGGCACATTTTGATACCAAACATAACACCTAACAACAAAATTAAATCATGATTAGCGCCATTTAAAGAAAATTAGTCACTTTTAAAAAGTCACATTTTCAACAGTGATGTACTGATGTAGTAATCAGCTGTCCAGTTCAGGAATGCTTCCTGAATGGGAAATCAGCCCGGACTCGGAATCGGTCTCGGACTCGGACAATAAGGACTCGGTCTCGGACTCGGACTCGAGAAGTAAGGACTCGGCCTCGGACTCGAGTAGGCCGGACTCTACTACAACACTGATGCGTTACTGCACTCTACACGTTTGAGTTTGTGTTTGTACCGTCAATCTCGACTAAAGTGTCAATCTAGAAACAGATTGAATTCAACACATGCGCAGTTAGGTAGGTCATATTGGTTTCGTAACACTTTGGATAGTATATTTATACATTTCAACAAATGATTCGATCTGCAACATAAACTATTTAATAATTAAATGGCAAGTAAGAATATTAATTCACAAAAAAACTGTACACATGAACAATTTTTTTGGGAGAATGTTAATGAAAAGCCCTAATGATATTGTTCTTCCAATTGCCAGTAATTTATTCGTGTGTACGAAAATATCAATCTTTTACTACAGTTTGAAAAAAAGGCAATCGAAAAACGATTGAAACTTTCAATCCAATAGATTGAATAGTTCAATCTAAATTCTGGATTGGAAATTTTTCAATCCAAATTAGATTGAACATATCAATCTATACCTTCAATCTTTTCCAGATTGAAACCTTCCAATCCAAAAAAGATTGAATGTCAAACTTAAAAGTTTGTTCCCTCACGGCAATCTATGAAAGATTGAAAAGTCAATCTTTTAGATTGAATTTTCAATCTTTGGAATTAAGAGAGGACACCATAAATACTGGAAATGGTGACGCTATAGCAATTGTATATGTGTGCTATTGACCAAATAGGGTAACATTGCCCTTCAGCGGACACGGAAGCTACTTTGTCTTAAAGGTCAAGATTGCCTATTCTAATATTATAATAACATGGCGATTATTGCGTCGATTAAATACATCAGTCCCGATTCCGTAATGTCAACCCCGCTATTTATATAGCCAACATATTTGTCAGATGTCGCTTTACACAGCTTGATGATTTGCTATAATTATGGTCAAAAATATAATATTCTACTACATCTATCTAGCCCTCGCCTAATAATCAGAGCAGAAAAGAATAAGTATCAAGTATCAATCTTTATTGATTTATAAGACATATCTGTAAACATGCGTTAGATCTGCACTGTAAAGCAAGGTGAATGAATACCCTGAAACTTCTACACCCAAATACAAGTAAATAGTACCAATGGTATCAAGTAAATAGTACCAGGGACAATCGAATGTCCCTGATAGTACACAATTATAGCTTTGGCATGCATCACAACATATCATGAATAGATAGTGAATTCTCAAGGTTTCTTTTCCCATTAGCGGCAGCCAATCAATTTATCTTATTTCAACTGTGAGACAGACTAGACTCTGTGATACTTTTGTTATTATTGTGCACTGAGTTGTGTCAATCAGTCGATCTTTTGCTGCCCTAACGACATTTGCACTTTAGAAAACCTCCGATCCGAAAATTTATAAAAATCAATAAGAAAAAGCATATATAATTAACCTTAAATGTGTTTTTATTTGATATCAAAATGGGTTATATTTATACGCTGTGTAAAATTATTGACCAGTGTTGAAGGACACGTCTAACTTTGAATATCTAAAAACGCTCAAGGTTGATAATTTTGCATCATCCGGATTAAAACAAAATGTCCTGCATACCCTATTTTGAAGTTAGGGCTTTTATCGTTAACTTGTCTATCACCAGAAACACCGTTCCCACTTATATGAAATTTGCTAGAGTAAGGCCTTTATTCAAGAAGAACAGTAGATCCGATGTTGGCAATTATAGACCGGTTAGCATATTGTCCATTGTCTCAAAAATTCTTGAAAAAGCAGTGTATAACCAACTTGAAATGTACCTCTCTGATAATAATTTGATTTATAGCCTGCAATCTGGTTTCAGAGGCTCATACTCTACTGATACATGCCTTATTTACCTCACCGATTATATTAGATCCCAGATGGCTGCTGGTAAATACACAGGTATGGTGCTCTTAGATTTACAGAAGGCATTCGATACAGTAGACCATGACATACTTTGTAACAAATTGCAAGCTATGGGTATTCACATTGACTCTGTTAAATGGTTCAAATCATACTTATCTGACAGAAAACAGATTGTTAATGTAAATCAGGTTGAATCCAAACCCATGAATATATCATGTGGCGTTCCACAGGGTAGTATTTTTGGGTCATCAAGCGTTAACTGTAATATTTTGTTATATGCTGACGATAGTGCCCTTTTCACATCAGATAAAGACCCAAAAGTAATTTCTGACACTTTAAGTAGAGAACTTGAGTCGTGTAGACAATGGCTGATCGACAACAAATTGTCATTGCACCTTGGCAAAACAGAGTCTATTCTCTTTGGATCTAAACCTAGACTGAGCAGGGTGGACAAGTTTGAAGTTTCTTGTGACGGAAAAATTATAAATCCTACCAACTCTGTCAATTACTTTGGGATTACTCTCGATGAAAATCTAAGTGGTGAAACTGTTGCAAAATCAGTTGTCAAAAAATCTTGTGGTAGATTAAGTTTCTTATACAGACAAGGTCATTTCTTGAACGAAAGATCTCGTAAGACCCTTTGCACCGCCCTTATACAATGCCATTTTGATTATTGTTGCTCTTCATGGTTTTCTTCACTTTCTACTAAGTTGAAAAATAAGCTGCAAGTTGTGCAAAATAAGTTGATTCGCTTTATTTTGAAGCTGGAGCCCAGGTCCCACATTGGTGATGTAGAATTTAAGAAGCTGGGAATGCTGAAAGTTGAAGATAGAGTTAAACAACTTAAACTCAATCATGTTTTTAAAATATATAATGAAATAGCACCTGAGTACTTGAATTCTCAATTTACCAAATTGTCCAACACTCACAGATACAATACCAGGGGCAGTGCAACACATTTTCTGATTCCCAAAGCTAAAGGTCAGCAGTGCAATACATTTTTCTTTACTGGTATTCGGGAATGGAACTTGCTACCAACTCAGGTTAAAACATCCAAAACCCACGGGCAGTTCAAAAAGGCAGTAAAGAGTCACTTTCTATCTTGATTTTTCATCCATTTTTATATGCAGTTGTTTCATAAAAAGTGCAATATTATTTTGTGTGCAAATATATATGATGTTTTTATAATGTGCTGTTTTAATAAGGACCCCAATGGAAATAAGCCCTTTTTAGAGCTTTCTTGGGCTATCCTTGGCATTATATGTTTTCTTGTATTAATATGTTGTGTTAATTTTGTAAGTTTTTAAGATTTGTATATTTGATCTGATGTATTGTATCTCTGTGTCTTGATATGCCAAATAAAACTAAACTAAACTAGGGTTTATAAGGGGGGTGTGGACTCTCAGGTACAGCCTCCGTAAAACTGCCGTAACTTCTTGAATTATTCATTGAATCTATATAAAAGTATACATAGACCAAAAAGTGCCACGTGATTTTTTACCAAAATTGTGATTATTTTTACGATTTTGGAGGTAAAAAATCACGTTTTTTGGCACTTTTTGGTCTATAATTAAAAAAAGAAGATAATAATAAAAAAAAACTCCTCCTAGGGAATTTTATTAGGATTATGATAAAACTAGTATGACAAAATTTGACAAAATGTATTTTGAGTTATCTTGCATAAACCTAAAATGGGTCAAAAAACATGTTTTTTATAATTTTTTCCAAAATGGTCAATTTCATGTTTATGGTTGGATTCATTGAAAAATGTATTCTTTTATATATAGATAAAAATGAATAATGAAGAAGTTACGGCAGTTTTACGGAGGCTGTACCTGAGAGTCCACACACCCCTTAAGTGCGTGCCAAACAACTAACAAAAACATGCTTTAATAAATATATAAACTTACCACTGGTCGTATAATCTTTGTTCAAATCCACACAAACACGAACATACGCGCAACCCTACATCTATATGGCACTGTGTAGTCTGGTATGAGAAGATTACCTTGGCTGATTTATATGATACAGACTAGTCTTGTTTCAAATACAATGTATTTTGTTACTACATTATTCTCTGTACTTGTTTTAAGTCTACTTGTATTTTTACGAATGTGCCATCATAAGCTGTGCGGTATTTTCGAAAACTACTCGTCCACGATGATTAACATTTAATATTTTAAAATCCCTTAATACTTTCCACGCGGCTATTGGTTTACAGAATAAACAGATTTTTCATAAACCTAACTTTCACGGTCTATCTCAAGGATTACTGACCCCATAGGCCTACTAGGTATGTTTGTACTTCTCAATGCATTTCTCATGGTGATTCCAAAAATGGTAATGAAATTCAGTAATTCTGACATTTTTGGAACATTTTATGACATTTTGGAATGTCGTCTGCAGACGCCTGCCGGGTGGAAAGTGTTAATGTAGTAGACTGGACGGATTTCAAAATGAGGCATGGATATTATGGCAAATGTGGGTACAGTTGGGAACACTGCCTAATTAAAAAAAAATCAAATCAAATTTATTTCCATAAAACAACACTACATCAACAATGTAAAACTTAAACACAACATAAGCTTATGGAGGAGTAGGCTGAAAAGCCAATAAGGCCTGTAAATAGCCCACCCCTATACAATACAATACAGTACATGTTACATATTTAATACATGAATAAAACAAAATCTGACAGCGACTTAAACAAGACAATTTGGGTATGTTAATTCAAAAAAAAATCGAGGTTCCCAAATTCATTTATATGTTTTGACCATTAGTTTGCATAAAACAAAAGATTAACTAAAACAATGAGTTTCAGTATATGGCACAATTCACAAATAGCATGTCTCCCGGGTACGAATTTATTAACCGTAAACAACATTTGACCAAACACTGTATACATGTATTATCAGTCTCATCATGTATACTCTCATCATGTCCTCTATACGCTTTATTCCGTCAATGTATCAAATGTTGTTTACGGTAAATATTATCGCCTCCCGGGTATGATTATCCAGTGAAGTGTTTCCCCTTTCCAGGAAATGTCCCGCAATTCGTGAAATTATCCTGGAAATGTCAAAAGTTGCGATAATTTATGTCTCCCCCCCTCCCCTTTGTATTCTTTTTTTTTCATTTTTGGACCATCAAACATCCCCTGATCCATTTTCCCCCTTCAAAACACACGAGCGTCCTCTATATTGACCATTGATTATTCAATCAACCCTACCCACTCCCCCACATTTTGATTCTTTCGATGCCGATTCCGGAGTTTGTCACATGCATTTTAATGTTATATCTTTGTCACCCTTTGAACCTCCATAACATTTGTGACACAACCAAAAATAGCACGGATATAGTAATTTTGAAGATTTTATGAAATCCCATCAAATTCCAGGAAATGTTGATTATATTTCGAGCATTTTTTTCTTGAGATGTGGAAGCACCAGGGCCATTCATGTCGCCCCCACCAATTGACATCAGTTGAATGCAAATAAATGTATTGAATACAGATTATACACAGGAGCTATACTAAGTACACTTGTATTAGTGCATCCTAAATTGATTTACCTTGACATGACCTTGCTTTAATAATAGTAATCATGCACTAGCCACCAAAAGTCTTAGGGCATCTTGCATGCTACAATTTCATCATCAATTTGACGCTATATACTCGTGTCTTTCTTTTTTCTTTTTTTTTGTTAGGGACACGATGCTACAAATTAGGAGAAAACACTGGGAATCCATTGAACTACTGTGTTAGCTTTTTGGTACTCTAGGTTTACAAATTGATGAAAAGTTCTTAAAAGTTTGTTTAAACAAATTTGAGATATTTTTAAGAGATTATTATTTATAGGGAGGACATTTCGAGGGCTCATAAACAAAAGGCCTCATCTTCATTTTTTTCAAAAATGAGATTTTGATATCAAGTTATCAACATTTTCAGGAAGAAATTCTCTTTCCATAGCACACAACCTTATCTCCATAACACTACCCCTTTCAAAGTTATAGCCAGTATCACAAGGTCTCGTCTCTATCTCCCCATCATCAATGTGTTTACAAATCTTTAATAGCCTTTTTCTCACAAAATGGTAAAAATGGAGATAAGGCCTTTTGTTTCTAAGCCCTTGATTAATAACAATTTGATATTTGTAATTAATTTGAACTACTGTGTTAGCTTTATGGTATTCTAGGTTTACAAATTGATGAAAAGTTCTTAAAAGTTTGTTTAAACAAATTTGAGATATTTTTAAGAGATTATTATTTATAGGGAGGACATTTCGAGAGCTCATAAACAAAAGGCCTCATCTCCATTTGTTCAAAAATGAGATTTTGGTATCAACATTTTCAGAAAGAAATTCTCTTTCCATAGCACACAGCCTTATCTCCATAACACTACCCCTTTCAAAGTTATAGCCAGTATCACAAGGCATCATCTCCATCTCCCCATCATCAATGTGTTTAAAAATCTTTAATAGCCTTTTTCTCACCAAAAGGTTAAAAATGGAGATAAGGCCTTTTGTTTCTAAGCCCTCGATTAATAACAATTTGATATTTTTAATTAATTTGAACTACTGTGTTAGCTTTATGGTATTCTAGGTTTACAAATTGATGAAAAGTTCTTAAAAGTTTGTTTCAACAAATTTGAGATATTTTTAAGAGATTATTATTTATAGGGAGGACATTTCGAGGGCTCATAAACAAAAGGCCTGTATCTCCATTTTTTCAAAAATGAGATTTTGGTATCAACATTTTCAGAAAGAAATTCTCTTTCCATAGCACACAGCCTTATCTCCATAACGCTACCCCTTTCAAAGTTATAGCCAGTATCACAAGGTCTCGTCTCTATCTCCCCATCATCAATGTGTTTAAAAATCTTTAATAGCCTTTTTCTCACCAAAAGGTTAAAAATGGAGATAAGGCCTTTTGTTTCTAAGCCCTCGATTAATAACAATTTGATATTTTTAATTAATTTAAGAGTAAAATTATAGCTTGACAATAATTATAGGTCAATAAATGCGTATGTGTTGTTTCGAGAGAAATTAGATAAATCAATGCACGCGCGCTGATGTTGATGTGTGAATAATGGCACGACCCCGAAGGGGGAGTGCTATTGTGAGCATATCAACATTTGCGCAAGTGCATGGATTTCTCTAATTTTTCGAGAAACAAAACATACGCATGCATTGACCTAATTCATACACGACACTATACAAACACAAATTCACAATTTAAGCATAATTTTGATCTATGTAAAACGACTAAAAACACTTTAACAAGTTTGCTAACACCCGCAGTGAAAATCGGCGAACCTGCTAATCTTGAACAACGAATCAGAACAAAACGCGCACTGCGTGATTTGAACGGCGCACACGCGGAGTGCAGTGGACACTTTCAATGCACTCCGCGTATTTGTAATTCCTGCTTCCTGATTGGTTCAACACTACATAGAGTGTATGAATACTAAGTAATGATGAAATGAATAGAACTTTGTAGTATGTCCAGTTCATGTGGATGCAATTACTAAGTATAGGTAATTAGGATGGTGTCCATTCAATAAGAAAGTCATGGTGTTAAAATAATTTGTTTGAAATTCCCTTCCAAATATTATATTTTTAATGATGAACAAAGAGCTGGATTGCATTGGCTATAATGAGTTTGATTAACTATTCATGAGCTATTTTTAATGTGAAATTTGTATGAGGATTCAACGAAGGCACATCATTATTTTCTTCAATTTCATGGAATGGAATGAGCAGATGTTGCACGAAACATGAATTTATTAATTAGAAGAGATACGCAGCAACGCATTTGTTCAACTCATAGTGAAATATAATCCTACTATAAATCTGGAAACGGTGTATGTGTGTTTGTTATCCTTATTTCTCCGTTGCTTTTAATCAAAGTGGCGCCTAATTTGCATGAAAGATATAGGAAATGACGGGAAGGGTGTTAAAGTTTATTTCAGTGAAATTGGTTAACAATTGGCTCCAAAAACAGCAAAAAACCTCTCAGATTTGGCTCATAAATGCCACTAGAATTGAACAACATTGTGCGTTGCGCGTACTACACTAACAGCGTAATCTTACCGTGGTAACGCGTCGCGTGCACGGTTTGCGCAAGGGCTCACTGCCGCGGCACACGCACTCCTACACATGGCGCAGAAGCCACACGGGAATATGCCTGTTTGGTAGGGATATGGTGTCATGTTGGGGGGGGGGGGGGGGGGGGGGGGGCGGCCGGTGTACGTAAAACCACGGGAAATGGGAAATGGTTAAGGGAGGGTTGTGATTATAAATCAACCTGGTTTGGGTGGTGTATGGGGAGGGTAAAACCACGGGAAATGTTTTAGGATAAGGTTAAGAGTTAATGAAGTAACCACGGGAAATGGTTAGGAGGGTTATGATTATAAATCCACCTGGTTGGTGTAGTTGCAGTGGGGGCGGTTGTAGGGGGTTTATGTTGTTTTAAAAGTACCGAGTTGATGCGGTTTGAGAGATATGGGCTAATAAAGTAACCACGGTATGGTTTAGGACTGAATATGGTTATATAAATCAACCTGAGTGGTGGGGGGGGGGGGGGGGGGGTTGTAGGGGGTTTATAATGCCTTTAGGAGGGATATGGTTATTAATGAACCTGGTGTTTTTTTTTTGGGGGGGGGGGAGGTTGTAGGGGGTTTATGTGGTTTCAGAGGTAGGTAATGTGGCATAACCATCTAGCGGGGACCCGAGCGCAGCGAGGGTACGCCGCTAGTAATAATAATCTTACTATAATTCACCGTATGTTGTATGTATGTATGTACGTATCCAAAAGGCTCTCTCAATTTGCAACTAAACGCCGTGAACGTTGCACTGATAAAAGATCATTATAATGTGAGTGTTATAAGCTATAAATGACTGAAAACCGTAAAGAATTGACCGAGATATGAGCAAAAGAGGGAAATCCAAAGCCTTTTCAGCCCGGCTTTTGAGCCTACTATTTCTATGGGCCATGTTTGTTTTTCTTATGCGTACACTGTAACCATGCAGTCGGCGCGCGTAGCACATAACGCGTTTCAGTGTGCCATGCAAAATAAAAGGCGCGCCCACGCACTACACCCACGCACCCCTACACACGCGGGCGGGCAAATATTAGAGAAATACGCTGAGCCACACGGGAGTTGGTCACGGTTTAGGCCTTGGGATTGAGATAAGCCACGGGGCGGGGGCGGAGATGGGGACTGGGTGGGAACGGCAGGGCGGGCGGGGGCGGGAACGGCGGCGAGTCATAAGGTAACGAAATAATGTGGTTTCTGGTAGAACAAAACATGATAATGGTGAATCTAAATTACGTAACATGGTGTCAGATGTGGGATTTGATGCGGGCGGACAAATATTGGAGAAATACGCCGCGCTACGGGAGATGATTAAGGTTAGGCCTTGGCGTTGAGATAAGCCGTGGGGCGGGGAACTTTAGGGCTTTGGGGTTGAGATATGCCACGGGGCGGGGCGGGGCGGTGACGAATGGGGGTTGTGTGTAATGATGTATTGGGAGGCAGGGGGTTAATGAAGAAATGTGATGCTAAATTGCGTGACGGATATGCCACGGGGCGGGGGCGTGATGGTGACAGTTGGGTTACGGGAGATGGTTAAGGTTTAGGCCCTGGGGTTAAAATATGCCACGGGACGTGGGCGGGCGGGGGTCTTTTAATTGAAATTGAAAACCGTTTTGAATTAAAACAACAATGTTTTAAATATTGTTCTATTCCTATGTGTTTCACTATACATTTTCCAACACTTAATGTGTTGTTTCATTTGTAGGTGTTCTATCTGGTAGGCCCTACTCCCTAGCGGGAGAGCCCGTCCGTAGGACGGGCGTCCCGCTAGTCTTACTATAATTCACCGTATGTTGTATGTATGGTATGTATCCATAAGGCTTTCTCATTTTGCGTCTAAAAGCCGTGAACGTTGCACTGATAAAAGATGATTATAATGTGAGTGTAATAAGCTATAAATGGCTGAAAACCGTACAGAATTGACCGAGATATGAGCAAAAGAGTAAAATCCAGGACCTTTTCAGACTGTTAGTCTACGGGCCATGTTTGTTTATTTTGTGCGTACTGCAACCATGCAGTCGAGCGCGTAACACATTACGCGTCGTAGTGCGCCATGCAAAATAAACGCTCACACGCACTACACCCACGCACCCTACACACGCGGGCGGACAAATATTGGAGAAATACGCTGCGCTACGGGAGTTGATTAATTTAGCTTGAAGGTGTATAAGCACGGGGCGGGCGGTAGGGGCGGGGAGCGATTTTTTTTTTTACTAGTAAACATTTGTATGGGCTCACAGGTAAAATCAGTTGACTTTTAAAAAAAAAAATTAAAAATCATTTTATTCAGTGAGTTTTGCTTTATTTTGCTAAATTTTACAAATGTTTACTAGTAAAAAAAAACGCGGGCGGGGACGGCGCGGCGAGGGACGGCAGGGGGATGCCGGGCGGGGGCGAGTGGAGGCCATGAACTAATGAGGTTTGGGAGTCAGGGGGTTACTGAAGAACGCTACGGGAGTTGGTTAATTTAGGCCTTGAAGGTTTAGATAAGCACGGGGCGGGCGGGGCGAGGGGAGGTCATGAAGTAATGAGGTTGGGGGGTTAATGAAGAAATGTGATGCTTACTTGCGTAACCCTATAAGTGGAAGGAAATAGTGTGGTTAAAAGTATAAACCAGGGGATACAGCTTCGGGAGATGGTTAAGGTTTAGGCCTTGTGTGTTGAGCCACGGGGCGGGGCGGAGACGGGGAACAGGGAGGGGAGTGGCGGGGACGGCTGGGGTGGCGGGCTGGGCAAAGGGGTCTTCGGACGGGCGTTCCGCTAGTAATAATAACACGCCATTTTATAATGCGCCTTTGCCAAAGGTCACAAAGCGCAACGACAAAACTAAAAACAATACAAACAAGGAAAGCGCACAAATTAGGAGAAGAGGTGTGTTTTCAGAAGGGATTTGACCCTGTGGCTGTAGGAGCACTACGAATACTTACTGGAATCTTGTTCCATTGAATAGGAGCAGCCACTGGAAAAGCCCTATCCCCGGCACACTTGTTAGTCTTAGGAACCCTAAGGTTCAGGCCGTGGTCCGATCTTGTGGTAGCAGAGCCATCACGGGGTCTCTTCACAATGAAGCACTCATCCATATACCAGGGACAGAGTCCATTTAGTGACTTGTAGACATAGAGCAAAGTTTTGAACTTGATACGGTCCTTAATACGAAGCCAATGAAGTTTCCGCAACAGAGGGCTGATAGAGGTACGTCTTGGTGTCAGGAAAATAAGGCGATCACACTTTTTGGAGCCTTTGTAATCGATCCACATCCATTTGCGCAATATTGTTAAACTAAATATTACAGCCCAAATTTAAAATCGCTAACACTGACAAAATAGTTTAAAATTTCCATCCTTGTTTGACATATATTTGTTTATGAATATAATTTCAACGGTGTTATAGCGACGTCACTAGCGATGACTATTGAATAGTCGATTTTTATAGCCAACACATACACGACATGGACATAATACTGAATAGTTCATATCATGTGATCTATTTTCCACCACAAGAATCATATAAATATGTTTATGTATTATATAATATGGACTATTTATACCTTCATACCCAGATAGCAAGAATACGTTTGGCAAACGTTCACAGTCAAAACCACCAATGATAAGAGATTCAGATATTATATATATAGGCCTAGTTAAATAACATGTTAAAATAAATTACAGATTCACTACCGAAAGGGAATAGTGTATGTAGCACTGCTGCATCGCCTAGAATTCCCATTTCAAGTTACCGGTTTACTACCGGGAGGTAGTGATGTATGTAGCTCTGCTGCATCGACCAGAATTCACATTATTTGCCTACCCCGTGTTGCTATACAAAAATGCTCAATATATAATAAAAACTTGTCACAAATAAAATACCCAACATATGGCTACATTTGATAATATAATAATGTTTTATATCATATATATAATATAATATAAAGCAGTTTACCAACCCACGGTGTTTACAATAGACAATATAACAAACAAATAATAACAACCACCGGCGAATGTCCCAACGAAAAATAAGCAAGGACATTCACCGGCGGGGATTTGAACCCCGGTCTCCCGATCTCTAGACGGGCGCCTTAACCACTAGGCCACCGATAACTTGCTGATAAACGGCAATTAGAATCAGTGCTAAGTGAATAAGCGACGGGGTATACAATACACACAGCACGATAACATGAGACATTTGGCCAAACACAGTAGGGATCACAAACGTGATGACAAGAGGAAACTGAATAAATAAATCATATAATAATGTTTTATATCATATATATAATATAATATAAAGCAGTTTACCAACCCACGGTGTTTACAATAGACAATATAACAAACAAATAATAACAACCACCGGCGAATGTCCCAACGAAAAATAAGCAAGGACATTCACCGGCGGGGATTTGAACCCCGGTCTCCCGATCTCTAGACGGGCGCCTTAACCACTAGGCCACCGATAACTTGCTGATAAACGGCAATTAGAATCAGTGCTAAGTGAATAAGCGACGGGGTATACAATACACACAGCACGATAACATGAGACATTTGGCCAAACACAGTAGGGATCACAAACGTGATGACAAGAGGAAACTGAATAAATAAATCATTTGATAAATTAAGCAACAGTTGCTATACAAAAATGCTCAATATATAATGAAAACAATTCACAAATTAAGCAACAGTTACAAAATGCCCAACAAATGGTTAATTAATAATACCCAACTGTTGTGTAATTAAAATTGTACAACTGCTGAGTAACTGGAATTGTTCAACTGTTGGTGAAAACATGTGTTGGGTAAATTTTACGCAACTGTTGAGCGGTTGCATACTTCAACAACGTTGTGTAAAATGTTGAGTAAATATTTAAGCAACCTTTTTGCAGTGTACTTGGAAATAAAACTAAACTAAACTAAACAGTTCCTGTTGCAGAATATGCCACGTGTTCATTATGATTATTTACTGCCATTTTATTAAACAAAACGCCTAAAGTTATCAAATACACTTTTTTAGGCATGAAAATATTAATAATGTTTTTCTGCAGTAGAATATGCCACGTGTTCATTATGATTATTTACTGGTATTTTAATTAAACAAAACGCCTAAATTAAGTTATCAAATAGATTTTACTTTTTGCATGAAAACATTAATAACATTTTTCTGCAGTACTAAAAACTGACACGTGTTGATGTCATTACATGATGTCTTTTTAATTAAAACAAAACCCATCCAATCATACCAAACACACCCCCACCCCTCAAAACTTTATTTTCAATCACCATGATCAATAGAGTAAAACTCTCTTCCGTGACCCCACGTTTCCTTCTAGTTTCGATTGAATTTAAACTTTAAAGTATATCATGAATAGTATAATGTCAGTATCTTAATTATGATGGTCATCGGTCTTTCCTTCTAACATGTCTAATAGCGTGTTTCTACTGTGTTACTTAACGGTAATTACCGTTCAGTTGCCCATTAGAAACAGCCAGATAACGCTAATTAATCCGGCAAATGTAGATAGAAGTGAGTGGTCTCATGGTTAGCACTGTTGCCTAACACGCGTGAAATTGATTCCGCTACCAGCCAATTTTTTGTTTGTATATTACTTTTCTACTTTTTTATGTTCCATTATATTGTTTACTTACATATCATTAGTTTGTTTATTAACGCGAGTCCTTTTTTATCTATTAATATTTTTACTATTTAAGTTCCATGAACATGGTTACCATAGCAACCAGAGCAACATTTTTAAGTCAATTTTGAAAGATTGCGATATGGCTATATAATGGTATATAACACTTATGGGTCAAATTTTGGGAAAGTTGTTAAAATTGACATCCTATATACGGGCTTTTAACCCCAGACCCCCCCTCCCTGTTTTCTTCTGAATTTTGTGCTGTAATTATTGAACTATGACTCAAATGTATATAAAAGTATACATTTTTGGAAAGCAAATGGATCAGAGAATCCAAATTTAGCATCAATGTGGACAAGAAAGCTATAACAAAGCTATTACAAACATAATGTAAAAAAAGCCCAAATCGCCTCATTTTTTAACCTAATCTGATATTTTTGGAAATTTTGACTAAAAAGAGCCAAAAAATAAAAGTTACCATTTTTTCACTTTTTGGACACCTTTTGGTTTAAATTTCAAAAAATATTAGATTAGGTTAAAAAAAAAAAATTGTCCCTAAGTTAGTGTCTTTACATTATAATCAAGCGATTTGGGCATTTTTTACTCAAAATTGTTTTTGTTAGCTTTGTTAAAAACAATGTGGGTCAAAAAAGTGAATTTTGTGATTTTCTCAACAACAAAAAATCAACATTTTTGGCCAAAATCAAAATTGACGCCCAATTTGAATTGTCTGATCTATTTCCTTTCCAATATTGTATACTGTTGCATTTGATTAAAAGTTCCCTACTTACAGCACTCAATGCAATCATGTAAATAATATGTGCTCTCTATTTTTAACACGTATACATATATTTTTGTATTTAATACTTGATTGTAAGGTAACTAAACATAACAAAATAAAGCCTATTTGCAGTCTCTTCTTATAGTTGAGGAGGATATTTCTTCCTGGAAGAAAGGGCAACACAAGCATGACATTCTAAAATTGAAGGGCTAAAATATCATTTGAATATTAACAATTCCAATTATTTTATGCAATTGTTGCTTCACTATCACTCAATCTCAACACGTACACCTATAATCTGTATCACAGGTCTTTTCTACTGCTATTGTATTCGTCCAACTTTTAATTACGCATTATTTTCCCCCTGCCCCCGGTCGGTACGCCACTGCCGTGTTTCTCCACACAGCTGTTTGGGGATAATCACAACGTGTCTGATAGGAATACGCCCAATATTCAGAAAATGTAAGATATGCAGCAATAACCTAAGTGAAGCGAACTGATTCTGATGTATCCTATACTGTGCAGCGGAATAAATGTAAACATGGTAAAGCGCTGCATACAAACTAACATTTATTATGTTTTTGATTATATTGCTTTATCTATGTAACATAAATGCTCCTTTTTATGACCTCTATCCATTACCATTTTCCCAAGGGGTCGTTGATGCGTGTAAGCTCTTCGTGAGTTTTTTCAATTCAACGACGCCTTGCATACATGCTATTGTTTTGTAATCATTTGTCTCTGACTTTTAGTGATAATTTTGTAAATATGTGAAATAAATAAACTCCCAAATCTCAAACTCTCAACTCTCAAACTCTCACTAGCGAAGACCTCCCATTCTGATGAACTTGTATCATGCACTAATGGAATCAGTGTATTTTTATACTTTAGAAACACCTACCATGACATAAATTGTCCGCTAAGGAGCGCTATTAATTCGATCTAGTAAACCTATTGTTATCAATTACTACGAGAGGATTAACTGGTTATATATTTAAATTCGAGCAGTACTTCTGCTAACTGCATGGCACTATGAAAACTCTCTCATTGCTTGCGTGGTAGATTTCGATCGCGACAGGAGCATGCGCAGATGCGATTTTTGTGTAAGTGGTCTGTGATTTTGTCAATATATTTTTACTGTGATTTGTCGATCTGCATTAAATGCAAAAAGTAACAACGCCCCCGGCTGGACTCGAACCACCAACCTTTCGGTTAACAGCCGAACGCGCTAACCAATTGCGCCACGGAGATGATTATTACTAGGATGTTTTGGTTTGTCATGTTCACTCGTACACTTCCCCGTACACTTTCTTGCAAAGTCGGGCATCGTTTTTTCTCAAATGTTGCTTGCATATTGCCTTTGCTGTCGCCTTTAATACATGTGCTGTTACTTGAACTTGGAACCAACGTTTAATTTGAACTGTCTATTTTCAATAAAAAAATACTCCAATACGGGAAAAAAATCAGAAAAGCTCACAGACAACAAATAAGAACATAATTTTACTCGACCTAGAATTTCAATCAACGTATTTCAATCATCGGCAAAACCCAATGATGTGAGTGACGTCATTTAATGAGCTCATTAGCATAATTTATGTCCGTGAAATATACAATAGGGTTTTGGTAGTGCATGGGTGAGTTTCCATTATGTTGCAAATTACATCCATGCTCAAGCGTTTAAACTACTCAATGGGCATTGCAATACAGCCGGTTGGTTGCACACGAGAATTATGTCATTTATAGCAACCAGCTTTGATAGAAGGCGAATATTTAAATTTGTTACCGGTTTTTAGGGCAACAATTTATAGCGCTGCTAAGCGGGCCTAATTGTAGCGTAATGATTATTTCCTGTTTGCCATCCATGACTTTTCAAAGAATATGAAATAAAATAATATTTACATATTGCATAAGCGTGCATAAAGTCCGTGAGATATTATAAAGAAACTTACCTCTGATAAAATTTGGAAAATCAATTTTTACGAAATTACATCATGCGAATTAGCCCGTCAAACATAAAGTTTATGGTATATTATTTTTGTGATAATTCCGTATAATATAAAGAAGGGATCATTTTCTGTGATATTGAATCAATAAATAAGCAAATTGATTTGCATTTTATTTATTTATTGGCATACATTTGCAGTTTAGAAAACCTCTGAAAATGTATTACAATAAATAAGAAAAAACATATAGATTATCATTAAATGGGTTATATTTATACGCTGTGTAAAATTATTGACCAGTGTTGAAGGACACGTCTAACTTTGTATTCAGTTTCAAATATCTAAAAACGCTCAAGGTTGACAATTTTGCATCATGCGGATTTGGAATCAGCACATATGTCACTATAGAAAAACAAAATGTCTCGCATACCCTATTTTGAGGTTAGGGTTAAGTGCGTGCCAACCAACTAACAATAGCATGCTTAATAATCAAAAAATATATAAACTTACCGCTGGTAGTATAATCTTTGTTCAACTTCACACAAACACGAACGCACTCCGCACCCCTACATCTAATGTCACTGTGTAGTCTAGTATGAGAAGATTAGCTTGGCTGATTTATATGATACAGACTAGTCTAGTCTTGTTTCAAATACAATGTATTTTGTTACTACTTTATTCTTTGTACTTGTTTTAAGTCTACTTGTATTTTTACGATACGAATGTGCCATCATAAAACACTGGTTATTATGAACATATGATGCATTATATGTACACTTACGGAATGAACATATAATACATTATTCGATATGCGTCAAGTCATTTTGAAATGAACATATAGTACAAAAGTAGATCGCAAATTTTATCAAACGGAACGGGGGATTCGATTAAATTGATCATATAATACAAAATATGCATGCCTACGTAGATCCAGTTCAGATATTGAACATATTATGCATTTTAATTCTATATATGTTGAATTTTTTGAATATGTCATTCATTTTATTCCGATGAACGTATTTTGAATATTGTTTAATTTTAAATTGTATCCAAATAATATTGAATGGCATAGTTTATTTAAATTCCAATAAGTGTGTTTTGATTTGGAACATTTTGAAATGAACATAAAGTACACAAATATATCGCAAATGTTATCAAATGGAACGGGGGTTCGATTAAATTGAACATATAATACAAAATATGCATCATGCCTACGTAGTGTCCAGTTGAGATATTGAACATATTATGCATTTTAATTCTATGTTCTATTTTTTGAATATATCATTCATTTTATTCCGATACCGTATTTTGAATATTGTTTAATTTTAAATTGTATCCAAATAATATTGAATGCCCGATTGAATGGCATATTTAAATTATAATGAGTGTGTTTTGATTTTGAACATATAATATATATGATAATATTACAATTTCTTTGAATAGGCCCAAATTCATTAGAATTCGAGGGCTCAGAAACAAAAGGCCTTATCTTCATTTTTGAGAAAAAAGCCTATTGAAGATTTTTAAACACATTGGGGAGATAGAGATGAAGCCTTGTGATACTGGCTATAACTTTGAAAGGGGTTGTGTTATGGATATAGGCTGTGTGTTACGGGAAATAGAATTTCTTTTTCAACATTTTGATATCAAAATCTCATTTTTGAAAAAATGGAGATGAAGCCTTTTGTTCATGAACTTGTTATCAAGAAAGAACCCATTATCAATGACTTGCATGACATATATATGTAGATATATATTGGATAATCATAATAAGGGTACTACTAAAGTAGTTTCAA
Organism: Ophiura sarsii; assembly: GCA_035610835.1. Taxonomy (NCBI): domain Eukaryota; kingdom Metazoa; phylum Echinodermata; class Ophiuroidea; order Amphilepidida; family Ophiuridae; genus Ophiura; species Ophiura sarsii. The sequence continues at coordinate 38,680,869 of CM069446.1, forward strand.
ATCAACGGTACCGGTAAATTGAACATTGGTCCCTGTATTATTTAGAGCACGTTGCGAAAAATATTTTTTCTGTAAATGATAATAAGATAAGTTTTTAAGATCTGAAGAGGACACTATTTAAAAACAAACAACAAGTTTACCTTTCACACACCCATCAATCAATGTTGGGACACGTTGAAGACATTGACATTTCTCAACATTGCACGGAAAAATCCTAGGAGGGAGAATCGTCACTAGTTAGATTTTTGTGATTTTGGAGGGCAATTCACGCATAAAATTACAACTAACTCTAATTATAAATCTCTCTATAGATACAAAAAGCAAAAGAAATAAGTGCACACCTGTGTGAGGTAAACACTTTGAGAAGCATTAGCATGCATGCCATTATAAAATAATCACAATAAAGCAAATGATTTGTGCAAAACAAAAAGAAAATGTTGAATGAATCATGATTAATACCAAACCAAACACAGATCAAACTTTACAGATCTGACATATTATGTCTTGGAAAGACATTGATCCAAACAAAAGATTTCAATGAGCTAAATAAAAGTTCTCAAACACTTTTATAAAAAACCCAATATTAACTATACAATAATAACCAATCATCATCAAATTATAAGATGAAATTCAATAAAGAGCAAAGCATGGAAAGATCTTGCATACCTGTAATAATCACTAATGGAAAATTTAAGAGTTGTGGGTTAATATGTCCATGGCAATTGAAGGCTGATGTAAATGTGTCTCTTTGTTGTATTCTGTTGTCTTGGTATGACCATGGAACATGGTATGACCAAAGAGATGTCCCAGGCTCCTTAAAATTAAATGGATTAGTCCACTTGGCTAAACAGGTTTTTTCTGGAGTTGTCCATTATTTTGGGGAGGGGTGTTTTTGAGGGTGCTACATAATTATTATTTATAGTAGATCACCTTGAAGTTATTTGCCTTGTTCAAAAAATCACATTCGCAACTCAATGAAGGGTGTCGCGCATTAGCTAGACGCGTCCGCCGATTTAGGCTTTGCAGTCCGGATAATTACATGTCACAGTTATAGATTTCTTAAAAATTAATAATTAAATTACTTTACTAAGGTGTCGTCCATAATTTTCATAATTAACAGATACGTACAAAGCGACAAAACAGGGGAAGGGGGTAAAATATACCCTGAAATATGTTACTTAAGAGTCAGTTTGTGTAATATTTTAGAATTGATTCTATCCTTCAAAAAATAGATTTTTCTCATAGCTTGTGTATTGGTAGGCCCTTGGGCACTAACAACTAGGGTGACTTTCAAAAAATAAAAAATCGACTTGTTGCCATGGTAACCCACCAAAAACCAATTTGGGCCATTTTGGACCATATTTGCCCTGAAATTTACTCAAAATTGTCTTATGTCAAGAACTCACTGTACCAAAACGGAATAATACTGGAACCTTCCAATACAATCATCTCAAAAGACAACTCTTCCCCTACTGACTGCATAATTTAAAGGTAAATATCTTACTCCTAAAGGTAAATGCCAAGTATTTAAAGGTTGCCTATTTTCAGTTTTGAAATAAAGGCGATTTATGACCAAATGTATTACCTTAAAATTAGATCTGCCAGGGGTACCAGAAATTTTTCTTTGCTGGTGTGAGTAGTTAAATGTATTGCCCTTCAAAATCTGTAAAAAGTAGCTTGGGCAAATGATATTCCTAAGTACAGGGTGTATCAAAAAAATTAGGACACTTTTTGATGATGGTTTAAATCCTTGTTAAATCACTGAAGCATGACCAATTTTTATTTCAATGTAAAGTACAACCGTTAAAGATAAAATCCTGAAAAGATGAGAAAAATCCATCATTAATTAATGAAATTGTGACCTATTATGCAAGGCAATCTATTTTGTAGTATGTACAATGGTCATTCACACAGTAATAGTAGAGTTACATGAACGCACACACTACATGTATGTATGCCAATTCTACTTCTTATCATGCTAATGAACCATCTACAGTGGGTTCGAGAACTTTTTTAATTTGCACAGAATATGCATGCATCTGATATGTGGATTATTTAGCCAGTATTGATTTGTGCCAGAATTATATGGATTACCAATCTAACTGTGTTTAGCGTGTAAACACTTTTCTAAACACATCTTTGCCATCACTTTCTAAACACACTTTTTAGAGTGTAGTCTTTGCTATTGACTGATAGATTATTTTCTATTTAATTATTGTAACGTATTGAAACGTAAACCATGTTATTTACTGGTCTTTACATGTAAATCCCATTGTACAAACCAGTAAATGACATGGTTTACACAAAGTATGCTAGTTTTCTTATTTTTCATCGGATTTATCTCATATTATCAGAATATCGTAATAATTAATTGGGCTTTACATTGAGACTAAATTGGTCATGGTCCAATGGTTATAACAAGTATTACACCGTCATGAAAAAGTGTCCTAATTTTTTTGATACACCCTGTACAGTGTTGCCAGGAACAACAGCCTTTTTGAAATCTGAGCATTTTGACTAAATAAGCCTTTTAACACTATTTGTTATAAAAGCATGTGTTTTTTCAATGATATTCAATCAAAACATATTCTAATAACTCAGTTACATTCTTGTGGTTGATTGCAAAGGGTAATCTGTAATAACAATTCGACCTGTTGCCATTGGTAACAACCAAAAAACAATTTTGGCCATTTTGGACCAAATTTGCCCTGAAATATACTCAAAATTATCATATGTCAAGAACTGACCATACCAAAACAGAATAATACTGGAACCTTAGAATACAATCATATCAAAGGACTCCTCTTCCCCTACTGACTACATCATTTAAGGGTGATTATCTTATTCTTAAAGATAAAATGCTAAGTATTTAAAGGTTGCCTTTTTTCAGTTTTGAAAATCAAGGTGATTTTTGACCAAAAGTATTGCCTTAAACATCTCCTTTTCAGGGGTGCCAGAAATATGTCCTTGCTGGTGTAAGTAGTTTGATGTATTGCCCATTCAGATCGGTAAAAGGTAGCTTGGGCAAATGATATTCCTAAGTACAGTGTTGCCAGTAACAACAGCCATTTTTAAATCTAAGCATTTTTTTACTAAATAAGGCTTTTTAACACTATTTGTTATAAAAGCATGTGTTTTTCCAATGATCTTCAATCAAAACATATTCTAATAACTCAGTAAACTCTTTTTGGGGTTGATTGCAAAGGGTTATCTGTAATAACAATTTGACCTGTTGCCATGGTAACAACCAAAAAACAATTTAGGCAATTTTGGACCATGAAATGTACTCAAAATTATCTTATGTCAAGAACTGAAACCAAAACAGAATAATACTGAAACCTTAGAACACAATCACCTCAAAGGACACCTCTTCCCCTACTGACTGCATCATTTAAGGGTGAATATCTTATTCTAAAGGTAAATGCTAAGTATTTTAAAGCTAGTGTGAGTAGCTGAAATTACAACCTTTCTTGTGAACAGTATATAGCATGCTGACAAGCGATACAACGAAGTAGTATCTAGTGTTGCCAGAAAAAAATGTTTTTGGAATATACAGACAGGTATAGGCATAATACTGAATATACATAACAGGTATAGGTATGGTAAACATGTTCACAACACATTGATAATGAAAGGTTCAAACGCCTTATTTAGTAAAAATGCTTAGATTTAAAAATGGCTGTTGTTCCTGGCAACACTGTACTTAGGAATATCATTTGCCCAAGCTTTTCTTTACAGATCTGAATGGGCAATACATCGAACTACTTAAACCAGAAAGGACATATTACTGGCACCCCTGAAAAGGAGATGTTTAAAGCAATACTTTTGGTCAAAAATCACCTTGATTTTCAAAACTGAAAATAGGCAACCTTTCAATACTTAGCATTTACCTTTAAAAATAAGATATTCACCCTTAAATGATGCAGTCAGTAGGGAAAGAGGCTGTCCTTTGAGGTGATTGTATTCTAAGGTTTCAGTATTATTCTGTTTTGGTTTCAGTTCTTGACATAAGATAATTTTGAGTGCATTTCATGGCAAATTTAAATTTGGTCCAACATGGCCAAAATTGTTTTTGGGCTGTTACCATGGCAACAGGTCGAATTGTTATTACAGATTACCCTTTGCAATCGACCCAAAAATGAGTTTACTGAGTTATTAGAATATGTTTTGATTGAATATCATTGAAAAAACACATGCTTTTATAACAAATAGTGTTAAAAAGCCTTATTTAGTAAAAAAAATGCTTAGATTTAAAAATGGCTGTTGTTACTGGCAACACTGTACTTAGGAATATCATTTGCCCAAGCTACCTTTTACCGATCTGAATGGGCAATACATCGAACTACTTACACCAGCAAGGACATATATCTGGCACCCCTGAAAAGGAGATTTTTAAGGCAATACGTTTGGTCAAAAATCACCTTGATTTTCAAAACTGAAAATAGGCAACCTTTAAATACTTTGCATTTACCTTTAAGAATAAGATATTCACCTTTAAATGATGCAGTCTGTAGGGGAAGAGGAGTCCTTTGAGGTGATTGTATTCTAAGGTTCCAGTATTATTTTGTTTTAGTATGGCCAGTTCTTGACATAAGATAATGTTGAGTATATTTCAGGGCAAATTTGGTCCAAAATGGCCAAAATTGGTTTTTGGTTGTTACCATGGCAACAGGTCGAATTGATATTACAGATAACCCTTTGCAATCAACCACAAGAATGTATACATTTAACTACTCACACCAGCAAAGACAAATTTATGGCACCCCTGGCAGAATTATTTTTAAGGCAATACATTTGGTCAAAAATCGCCTTTATTTCAAAACTGAAAATAGGCAACCTTTAAATACTTGGCATTTACCTTTAGGAGTAAGATATTTACCTTTAAATGATGCAGTCAGTAGGGGAAGAGTTGTCCTTTGAGATGATTATATTGGAAGGTTCCAGTATTATTCCGTTTGGCTACGGTGAGTTCTTGACATAAGACAATTGTGAGTAAATTTCAGGGCAAATATGGTCCAAAATGGCCCAAATTTGTTTTTGGTGGGTTACCATGGCAACAGGTCGATTTTTTTATTTTATGAAAGTCACCCTGGTTGTTAGTGCCCAAGGGCCTACCAGTACACAAGCTATGAGAAAAATCTATTTTTTGAAGGATAGAATCAATTCTAAAAAATTACACAAACTGACTCTTAAATGGCGATCTTGAGCGGCGGGCATTTGTTTATCAAGCCATGAAATTTTCTCCATTTATTGCGTACATAACTCAAAATTACGTACGCAGTGTACATATGTGAAAATGGCGATATTCTTGGATGACCCCGTACTTACCTTATGGCATCAATTAAATTAAAAAGTATATTTGATTAAAACTTGAATTAAATTAGATCAGATCAAATTATAACTTTCAAGAATTAAATTAAATTAAATTTAATGCCATTATTAAATTTAATTGAATCAAATTACAATTTAAGTAATAATTCCAAATTAATAAATTTACTAAAGTTTAAAATAAATTATATTACATTATATATAAATTATATATATTATGTATTCTATTATATAGTGGGTGTGGTTTTGGGTGTTGTTGTTTTATTAAAATAAATCTAACAAAATGCGTTATTTCATGATACAAGATAAACATAACCGATACACTAAATGAGAATACAAGTTCATATTGTGATGTCGTGTATGGCCGCCTCCGGCGACCATAATCAGATATGGACGGTACAGCCTATACATTATGCAACCATCATATAGCAAAACAGCAAAACAGCTACAAGCTATATTTCAGGGCTTTAATTAATCGACGGCATCGAAAGCAATCGATGCCACCTAGTAGCCTTGATGCCCTCAATTTCTGGCTGTTTTTACTCCATTCAAAAGTATATAATGGCCTTGGATAAAGTTGGTGCCCCTTTCAAATTGCCTTAAATTGCCTGCCCTTTTTATTTCTTATTTCAAGGCCTGCTATATTTGATCATCTACATGACATGACCCTGAAAAGACATGACCCTGAAAGAACACAGGCAGTGCCTGACCAGTTTGGTTAAAGAAGTTGACGAGGATGAGATGCTGATCTACCTTTATGGATGCGCGAAACAAGGACAGTGGCTTCGATGGGACTCTGCCATGCAAGTGGACACATCATGGAAGAAACTCCTGTATGTTTGGACACCAGAACTCCTGTCATTCCAGATATATAAATGCCATCCATGGCCAACTCCCCACACCAACTAACCTGAGACTCTGGGGCAAGACAAATATGGGATTGTGCCAGTTATGTCACCACCGAAATTGTACTCTGCTCCACATCCTGAACTGTTGCAGATTTTCCTTAGAAAATGGAAGGTACAATTGGCGCCATGACCAAACTTTGAGAGCAATTGTATCAGGACTGATACCATATGTCGATGAAGCAAACAACAACAGATCATCAACATCCCAGTCTCAAAGTTTCAGTCCTACCTTAGCATTCCAAACAGCAGATGGCACAAAATACCGTAATCCAGTCTTGCCGTACAGAAAGCCAAAAGAGACAGACATCCTGAAAAATGCCAGTGACTGGAAACTCCTGGTGGATGAAGAGCACTCGCAGATAGTATTTCCTCCAGAAATGGTTGAGACGGCCAAGCGACCTGACATTACTATTTTCTCAACTCAGACTAAAAATGTCATCATCATTGAATTGACAGTCCCAGCAGAGGAAAACCTTGCAAATGCTTTCGCCAGGAAGAAATGTAAATACCAAGACCTTGTAGCAGAATGTGAAAATAACGGATGGTCTGTAAACTACTTTCCCGTTGAAGTTGGAAGCAGGGGGATTTATAGTACCACGATCAGCAAATGTCTGGCCTCACTAGGAATCCCCAGCGGGAAGAGAAAACCAATCTTAGACACAGCAGCCAAAACAGCCTTGCGAGCAAGCTACATTATCTGGCTTTGCAGAAGCACCAAGGTGTTCAGACAAGCGGAGTTGATTCCACCTCCAACCATATGCCATGAGGGAAGTGGGACGGTTAAGCGCTCACAAAACCGGTTTAACCCGCCAAAGTCTGGTCCGCAGCCCAGAGACCTCAGAGCATAACATTATTTACATGTACACAGATGAAGATGATGAAGAAAAGCTATATTATGCAACACGGTGATTTTTCCCAATAGTCATTTTCAACGAGAACTACATCAGGAGTGCTCATCTTAATAAGGGTGAAATGACGGCTCCGAAGGTGACTACACTGGTAATCTACCAATGAAGTCTTCTTCTTCTTTTGCAGCATTATTAAATTATTACATTATTTTGACAGGCATATTGCATTATTTTGACAAGCGTATTCAATAATTTTGACGGGCATATTAAAATCAAATTTCAAATTAATACATTATTTAATTTTAAATTAGGCTAAATTACACTTTAAATTATATTTAATGCTTAGGCTAGGCTTTCGCAACTTGCGGCGCACGCACCCCATCAAGGCATCCTAAATGGCGCGACTGAGAGTGGTTAAAAATATTGTTTTTAAATTAATAATAATAATAATATTAATAATCTAATGAAATTAAAAAAAAATCATATTTTGATATAGCCAGATTTCATAGGCGTAAATAAATGCATTTCCACCATTCACGTGTAAATGTTAATTGTGTGAGGCCATATGACTTTCTGTAGGCGCAAAAGGTCATCGACAGGTTGTTTACGCGTTAGTTGCTCTATAGCTGTCGATGACCGGTCATAGGTTATGTCTGGTAATGGCGCGCGGCTTTCCGGTCGGTATCCTTTGTACGCGGCAATTGCGCGTCGCGCTTGGTTTGTTGTTGATGCATGGCGCAAGTTGCACCTGGCGTGGTTACGTGCTTCAGGTTGTGTGTTCATCATTCACTGTTTTGATTTTCATGAGTTTGGTTTGGCCTCCCTCCCGCCCCTCACCCTCCTCCAAAGGGTGAGAGATGGGGAAAAGCTTAACTTAACACCTCGTTATCAGGGGTCCTTGTTGTCTTGTATTGCTGATAAATAGTGGGATGGTATGGACTGGAGGTTGGAGGATTGAGCCTGGGATGCGGGGCCCGGGGATCGCAGGATAGCATTTTTCACTGGAGACACTATCTAGGATGAGGGCTGCCCGGCGACCCCTGCGGGCGCCCTTGCCTCCCCGGCTCGATGTTGTATGTCCTTTTGTAGGAGTTTGTCAAATTTGTCCAATATCAACTAGAATCTTGTCAAGTGTCAAAATTACTCAATATCGCTTATGATATGAGTTGGTCCATAGCAGGGTGTTCTGGTTCACAGTGCTTAAAATCTAAATGTCAATTGCATATTGGATGGGAGCATGGGAAATGCCGAATTGTTTGAGAATATTGTAGTACTTAGATTGATTGTTTAAAAACTATACTTTGTTTGTTCTTGTAATTAGGCGATGGCCCACCATTCTTGTAGTACTTAGATTGATTGTTTAAATACTATAGGCCTACTTTGTTTGTTCTTGTAGTTAGGCGATGGCCTACCATTCTCATGAATAAATAAAACAGTGATATTCAATCTTTTTGTCATGTGCTTCTCTACTCAAATAAAATATATATAAATAAAAATTAATGAATGACTAATTAATTAATTATTTAAGTAATATTAACTAATTAATCAATTAATATTAATTGAATAAATACATATATTAATTAATTAATTAATTAATAAACCCTATTTGACATTATTATTAATCAATTAATGTTAATTAGTAGATAGTAATTAATGAATATGTATTAACTAAATAAGTCAATAAATACATAAATAAATAAATAAATAATTATTTAAATAATTTAATTAATTTAATATTAAATAATTAATTAATTAATACAATTAATTCATGCGCCCTAAAATATTATTGACGTTTTATTTCAATTTTCATAATTCACAGAAAAAAATGCATAAAAAGTATGTTCTAAATTCTAAATCCAATAATAAAATAATAATACAACGTATATAAAACTATGACAAATGCCGAGGGCAAGACAAAAATGGCCGATACGGGGCTTGAACTTGGGTAGGCCTATTCAAAGTCAAACGATTACTGAAACTAGTCTGAGACTGTATCAGATTTAACATAACTCTACCATTTGTTTCATATTATTTTAATAATTTGTCCAAAATAACAAGATACACATTCATCTTTTCGTCAACTTCAGCGCCAAGACCAAACGACCTTCCGGGTATTCTCCGGGTATATGATTTATGATTGGCTATGAAACCGTACCGCGAATAGTAGACACACTGTTATCACGTCACATGAGGTTGACCTGTGGTGTTCCATGGTATCGTTGTTGGCAATGGCTTCTGGTTAAAGCTCCATTTTTCACGAATGGTTTGTGGGACGGCACATATTCAGCCCCCCCCCCCCCCCGCCCGAAGTTTCTGACTCCTCTCGCACTCAATCAAAGCAAAACAAAAATGTCGATCAGTCTCAGAGACAGAGCGTCTTGATCTGAGCACTCGCATTCATCCAAAAAGGTTCAACACGGTCTTGCGACACATTCAGCCAGTAGGTAGCCCACCTCGTAAGGCCACTATCACTATCCAGGGAAATACTATACTAAGATAGAATATAGAAACACTATCAGCCATCCTAGCCGAGTCAAAAGAGTGGCCCTCCAGTTTTGGACAAATGGGTACCGAGAATCCGGCACTAGACCACAATGCAACACGATACCCCGATGACATCATGCACACACTGGCCAATAGCAGCGCCAAGGAAGACAAGACCGTAGCCAGACCACATGTGGTGATGATTGGGTTCGTCAAACCGCAAAACGCGCCAATTAAGGGCAAGGTGTGAAATATACACCATTTTAATCACAGATCTTTAATTAGTCCCTCATCCTGTGTGCATTTACTAAAACCGCAATTTATAGCCCAATTTGTGTATACGTTTGACACCAATGTAACATCTTGTTCAATTAAAAACTACAATGTATGTAAGAAACAAATAAGAAATTGTTTGAGCCATTTTGGCAACACTTATTCACATTAGATGGACATAGGATAATAATTTTAGATACTTCGTGACAGTATAGTTCAACAGCACTTAGGGACCGTTCATTATTTATGCTGAAGGGCGGTTGGGTAAACTATAGGGGGGTAATGTAACTTTCATATGTTGAAAGGGGGGGGGGTTATGTTACTTTTTATTCTTAAACAGGGGGGTTGTGTAACTTTTTTTAAAACTATACAGACGGTTGTGATTGAAGTGATTTTAGAGATTATTTTGGAGTGAAAATGCATTTTTTTTCTGCGATTTGCGCATATTTTATTAAAACCTATCAACTTCAAAATTTGTTACTATGAGACGACTTCTGGACAGCAAATCTTTTCTGTGCCTCGGATGAGGTGGTGGAAAAACATTAATATAATCTTCAATGGTCAAGAAATTAGAGCCACGCGTGTATAATGTAACAAAATCCAATTTTATGATTTAAAAAAATGTAATTTTTTGCATGCTTTTCACCTCGACTCAGCTTTGCACCAATGCTCACAAAAGTAGAATGTTTTACTGGATTATACGTTTCTGCTCAGAATGTAGGCTAACTTGTTTGGGTTATAAAGACTCACAAAACCACCCAAAATGTATAAAATATGACACAATTTCCGCTCGCTACGCTCGCCATTACTACTTTCACACAATAAAAAAGGGCAATCATAAAAGAATTATTGCCCGTTCAGATAGGGCACAAACAGAATTGGCCAACATAGGCCTATCCATGAACAAAATTCCAAAGGTAAAGACAGCCCCTATAAGTATGTGACAAGTTGAGTTTTTCAGGTAGGGGGGGGGGGGGGGGGGGGGGGGGGGGGGTGGGGGGTAGGTAATTTTAACATACAAGTCTTGAATTTGTCTCAACCCCCCCCCCCTCCCCTCCACCATAAATAATGAACGGTCCCAGCCGCAATGTGCTTTTTAATTTTTTTAACTTGAGTTGGAAAATAGTGTCCATCTAACTGATGGCAATGGCATCTTTCACAGATGATGATATAAGACAAAGCATCTTGTTTCATAAATGCTTTGGTGGGGGGGGGGGGGGGGGGGGGGGGGGGGGGGGGGCTGGGCAACTGAAATTTGTCTGCCCTTTACAAATTGCAAAACTTTGGTGACCCCCTTTAACAATTTTTAATATTTTTTATGACCCCCACCCCCCCCCCCCCCCCCCCCCCCACACACACACACCTTACTATTTCATGTAGAAAAAGACCTGTTGGCTTCTTTTTACGACGCTGGCGGTCCGGACCATCCCACAATGTACAACATTTCAGATTCACTCAACATGAATGCCTCTTTTGCTTGAAAATAAAGGTTGCATGAAAATTCGCGCGTAGCGCGCGCAGAATTTTTTGTTTATCTCGTTAATGACCACCTTTTCAACTGTAGCTTTGTTGAATTGTGGAAAGTTGAATTTGCACAAAGATTCGCGCGTAACGCGCAAACATTGCTGTACAAAATGCATTCGAAAACGTGCATAGCACGCAAACAATTGTGTTTATCTCGTTAATGACCAACTTTTAACA